>JAJEKV010000025.1:13171462-13503436 GCA_021234155.1 Isoetes taiwanensis | reverse complement strand
TTGGTATGCCACTTCGTTCAGTTACGTATTGCTAGTTGATTTTTTTGTCGGCTAGCTTCCCTAAATCATAAGCCAACACTACAGGCCAACTTTCCAAAATTTTTTGGATAAGGTTTAGATCAAATAGTTTGCACTAGAGCGGTCAGGCTGATTTGTTATTCAGGCGTGGCCAGCACACTTGCGATCAAACAAAGGCGAGGACCTTGCAAGGCCTCTCCTCATTAGAGGAGAGTCAAACCCGAGGCCGAGCCCCAAAAGCTTCGTGACCTTTCTGGCGGCGCTCAGCCGTGTCGCTAAAGACCACACTCCGGGATCTCGGTTCAGTATCCGTAGTTGAATCCTTTGTTCAAGGAACACAATTAGAGAAGGTCAAAAATCAACATCGTCAGGAGAACATATCAAACCCGTGAAGGCGTCCTGCGAGCTGACGATTAATAGAAACCAAAGTGTTTTGTCGTTCGGACATTGCGGAGCTCGAGAAATCTGCCGTCAGAGCTTTCGCCACATCGTCAGGAATACCAAAATTACCCTAGGGATCAAGTTACCGCGGTCAGGTTTGCAAATAAAGAAACACTTAAATACACATTTAGGTGATGAAGCAGCCACCTCCTGGAGCCCATTTATTCGAGTGTGTTGCATAAGATGGTTGCGGAAACGCTGAAGGGGTGGAAACTACGTACAAAACTTGGTCCCTAGGGCAATGTCGTTGAGTCCATTGGCCGAGGCAGGATCAGTTCGGGAGAGGGAAGTTGCCCATCGCGTCGCCCGAGAGGAATAGCGGGAGGAGGAGAGGACTTTAGGGCAAAAGGCCAGGGTGAAAGTTTTAAATTCCCGGAATTAACAAGTCTTCATGTCAAGACGAGCATGAGTCTATTCAAATCACGACCAAGGATAGAATACCAGAAGCGTAAAACCCTATGAGTTGCGGGTTCGCGGGGTTTGCGTTTTGGGTCTTAGAGAGTTTTGATGCTTTTGCACTTGGGGCGTGGTCGGATCACATGTAGTTGAAGGCGAAGCAAAGAGTGGCGAATGGAGTTTGGACACAATACTCCTCCGTTGTGGCGGTTAAATTGAGGGCGGCTGCGGTAGCAAGACATAAATTAAGTAATTAATGCATGAATGCGGACTTAAATTACGATTTTTGTCGGCTAGCTTCTAGAGGTCATCGCCAACATCTGAGGCCCACTTTCAAAATTTTGGATAAGGTTTAGATCAAATAGTTTGCACTAGAGCGATTAGGGCAGCTGTTGTTGGGCAGCAGGCCTTTTGCCGATCAAAACAAGGCGGGACCTTGCAAGGCCTCCTTATTAGAGGGAGAGTCGAGACCCCGGGAGAGCCCCAAAAGCTTCCGGCTCGTCGAGAGCGTCGCTAAGAACCATACTCAGGATCCGGTTCAGAGTATCGTAGTTGAATCCTTTGTTCCAAAGGAACTTTAGTCGAGAAGGTCCAAAGAAATCAACATCGCGTCCAGGAGGAACATATCAGCGAAGCGTCTGGCGAGGCGACGGTGTAGAAACCAAAGTGTTTTGTCGTTCGGACATTGCGGAGGCACAATCGCAGATCGACTTCGCCCACATAAATGCGGAATGCCAAAATTACCCTAGGGACCAAGTTACACGGTCAGTTTTGCAAAAGAAGAAAGAAACACTTCGCCCTACATTCTTGAAGTGATACGGCCACCTCTAGGCCAATTGACTCTGAGTGTATTTGCACATGAGATAGTTGGCCTTCTTGAAGAAGAGTGGAAACCGGCCACAAAACTTGGTCCCTAGGGCAATGTGGAGCATTACGAGTCCATTGGCGAGAGAGGCGGATCAGAGTTCAGGAGAGGAAGTTGCGTCGAGTAAGCGGGGCTTAGCCGGGGAAAGGACTTTTTGGGACAAGCTACTTAGGGTGGTTTTTAAATTAAAGGTGCTGCGTCAACACCCTCGTCAAGACGGCGCAAAGGTCCTGATCCGTCGACAGGATACAGAGGCCTCGAAGCGTAAACCCTATGGTTGCGAGGTTCGCGGGGTTTCGCGTTTTGGGTGTAAACGTGCTTTGCGCACTTGGGGCGTGGCGATCACATGCGATTGAAGCGAAGCGAGAGGCCTTGAAATGGGTTTGGACTGACTCCTCCGTTGTGGCGGTTAGAAGTCAAAGGCTGCGGTAGCAAGACATTAAGTAAATTAAGTAATTAATGCATGATGCGGACTTAAGTCTGATTTTTGTCCAGCTAGCTTCCCTCGTCATAAGCCAACCTCTGAGGCCAACTTTCCAAAATTTTGGATGAGTTTAGATCAAATAGTTTGCACTAGAGCGGTCAGGCTGACTACATTTGTTGGGCAAGCAGGCAGCACCTTGCCGTCAAACAAGGCTGGGACATACCGAGATTTTCCCTCATTAAGAGGGAGAAGTCAGAACCCGGGGAGGCCCGAATTTAAAAGCTTCGAGGCTGACCTTTCACGGCGAAGCATTTCAGCCCGTCGCTAAAGACCACACTCGGGATCACCGGTTCCGTATCGTAGTTGAATCTTTGTTCGGGGAACACAATTAGGAAGGTCGGAAAAATCCAACATCCGTCCGGGAGGAACATCAGCATGAAGCGTCACAGGCGGCGATTAATAGAAACCAAAGTGTTTTGTCGTTCGGTTCGCAGACTCCAGAAATGAATCCGAGCTTATACATCGTCAGGAATACCAAAATTACCCTAGGGACCAGTTACGGTGAGTTTGCAAAATAAAGAAACGCTACGCCCTACATTTCGCATTATTCGGCCCACCTCCTAGAGCGATTGACTCTGAGTGTATGAATGGTTAAACTAATAGCCGAAGGGTGGAATACGGCCCGCAAAGCGGTCCCTAGGGCAATGTCGGTACAGTCCATTGAGCGGATCCGCGATTCGGGAGAAGTTGCGGAAATCCGTCGCCGGGGCCGGGGAGAAGGACTTTTGGGGCAAAGGCTGCCGAGGTGGTTTTAGGGTCCGGAATTAACGGCGTCAACACCCATGTCAAGACCGTACTAGCTCTATTCAAATCGACAAAGGATAGAGCCCACCGAAGCGTAAACCACATGAGTTGCGGAGTTCTAGCGAGGGTTTGCATTTAGGTCGCGGGGATTTTGGTCTTTCACGCAGGAGGTAGCGGATCACATGCGATTGAGAGCCTTGGCTGCAAGGAGGCCCAGCGGAATGGAGTTTGGACGCATACTCACGAGTTATAAAGCGAGTTGAAGTCAAGGGCGCTTTTCGCGTGTAAGACGATTACGTAAATTAAGTAATTAATGCATAGTACGGACTTGATTACGGAAATGTTTTGTCTGACTAGTTTCCTAAATTAATACATCCAACTTATAAGACCTTTCAAAAATTTGGATAAGAGTTTAGATCAAATAGTTTGCACTAGAGCGGTCAAGACGCTGTTGTTGGTAGAGCTAACACATTTAAGTCAAATGGGCCGAGAACCTTGCAAAGACCTCACCTCATTAGAGGAGAGTCAGACCAGGAATGAGCCCCAAAAAGCTTCGAGGCGGTAACTCTGGCGCTCCGCTGACGTCGCTAAAGACCACACTCCGGATCTCGGTTCCGATATCCGTAGTTAGATCCTTTGTTCGGGGAACCTGAGTCAGAAAGGTCAAATCCAACATCCGTCCGGGAGAACATATCAAACACGCCAGCGTCTAGCGAGGCGGCGATTAAACCAAAAGTGTTTGTGGTTGCGGGACGTGCGAGGACTCGAAATCTTGCGTCAGGCCATACATCGTCGAATGCCAAAAGTACCTAGGGACCAAGTTACGATGGAGTTTTGCAAAGAAAAAACACTTACTTTACATTGCGATTATTAATGACCAACATGAGATGATTTGGCGCTTCTTGAGAAGGGAGGTGGGCTTAAGCCCTGAAGCAGTCCACTGAGGAGCGTATAGCGATTCTGAGTCCATTGGCGAGCAGGATCAAGTTGGGAGAGGAAGTTGCGTCCGTCGCCGGGGCAGCCGGAGGGCTTTTAGGGGCAGGGTGGTTTTTAGGGTCAGGTGCTCACGAAGAGTAAACGCCCCCCTCTGCGATCAGACCGGCGCCAGGTCCTATTCAAATCGACAAGGATAGAGAGCCTCCGGCAGTAAAACCACATGAGTTGCGGGTTCTTGGGGGTTTGCGTTTGGAGTCTTAGAGTTTTTGGTCTTTTGCACGCACTTGGGGCGTGGCGATCACATGCGGAGTTGAGAGCCTTGAAGCAAGAGGCCCGGCGGAATGGAGTTGGACACAGCCTCCTCGTTGTGGCGGAGTTAAGAGTCAAGGGCAGCACGCGGTAGCAAGACGTTAAGTAAATTAAGTAATTAATGCATAGTACGGACTTAAGTTCTGATTTTTTGTCGGCTAACTTCTAAGTCATCGTAACTTATCTGAGGCCAACTTTCAAAAATTTTTGGATAAGGTTTAAGATGAATGGTTGCACTAGAGCACGGTCAGGCTGACTACATTTATTTGGAAAAATGCAGCACACTTGCCCAAGTCAAACCAGGCGAGGACCTTGCAAGAGCCTCCTCATTAGAGGAGAGTCAAACCCGAGGAGGTGAGCTAAAAAGCTTCGAGCCTTTCTGGCGCTCTCCCGTACGTCGCAGCTAAAGACCACACTCCGGATCGGTTCAGTATCGGCCGTTGAATCCTTTGTTCAAGGAACACGGTCGAGAAGTCAAAATCAACATCCGTCGAGGGAGAACATATCAAGCCGTGCCAATCACCAGGCGACCCGATTAGAAACCAAGTGACATTCGTTCGGACATTCGCGGAGGCTCGAAATCTGCGTCGACTTAGCCACATCGTCAGGAATGCCAAAATTACCCTAGGGATCAAGTTACGGTGGGTTTGCAAAATAAAGAAACACTAAGCCTACATTTAGGTATTATTGACCACCTCCTAGGCCAATTGACTCTGAGTGTATTTGCGCACATAAGATATTTGGCTTCTTGAAGGGGTGGGCTTCTGGCCTAAAACTTAGTCCCTAAGGGCAATGTCGGCGTTACGGAGTCCGATGGAGAGGCGGATCGATTCAGGAGGAGAGAGGAAGTTGCCCATCGGAAATTAGCGGAGCCAGCAGGGAGAGGACTTTTAGGGGCAAAATTTTACTTAGGGTGGTTTTGAGTCGGGTAACAAAGTGGCACATGTCAAGACCGCGGCGCAAGGTCCTATTCAAATCGACAAGGATAGAGCCTCAGAAGCGTAAAATACATGAGTTGCAGGAGTTCAGGGGTTTTGCGTTTTGAGTCTTAGAAGTTACAGTCTTTACGCCCAGGACATTAGTGGATCACGTACCAGTTGAGCGAGAAGCAAGGAAGTGGCGGAATGGGGAGTTGGACACAATACTCCTCCCACGTTATGGCGTTTAAGTCAAGAGACGCTTTTGCAGTATAGGAACATAAATTAATAATTAATGCATAAATGCAGGACTTAAATTACGATTTTTGTCCGGCCTAGCTTCCTAAGTCATCGCCAACATCTGGCCCACTTTCAGAATTTTGGATAAGGTTTACAGATCAAATGGTTGCACTAGAGCGGTCAGGGCAACTTTGTTGTTAGACACGTAGAAGCGGCACACCCTTAAAGTCAAACAAGGAGCCCGAGGACCTTGCAAGACCCCTCCTTATTAGAGGGGAGAGTCAGGGCGGTGAGCCCCAAAAAGCTTCGTCCGGGAAAAATGCAGCTAAAGACCATACTCAGGATCGGTTCCGGTATCGTAGTTAGATCGTTTCAAGGAACCACAGTGATCAGAAGGTCCAAAAAATCAACATCCGAGTCGGAGAAATTTGTATCAAACCCCTTGAGAAATCTGAAGGCGCGATTGAAACCAAAGTGTTTTGTCGTTAGGACATTCGCGGAGACTCGGAAAATCTTGCGTCAGGCCATACATCGTCTGGAATGCCGAAAATTACCACTAGGGACCAAGTTACCGCAGTGAGTTTGCAAAGAAGAAAGAAACACTTCAGCCCTACATTGTAGTGATGTGACCACCTCCTGACCCGATTATTTCTGGTGTGTTGCACATGAGATAGTTTAGCTGGCTACCGAAGGGTGGGCTTACGGCCGCAAACTTAGTCCACAGAGACAATGTAGGCATTGCAGAGTCCATTGGGGAGGCGAATCCGATTCGGGAGAGTTGCGCGTCCGTCGCCCGGAGACAGCCGGGAAGGGGCTTTTGGGACAAAGCTACTTCCGGGTGGTTTTAAGGTAAGTGCTCGTCAACACCCTCACGTCAAGACCACGGTATGGAAGGTCGATCAAATCGACAAGGATAGAAGCCTCATCAAACACCATAGGTTACCCGGAGTTCTAGCGGTTTGCGTTTTAGATCTTAGTCTTGCATAGGGCGTGGCGATCACATGCGATTGAGAGCGAAGCAAAGGCGAAATGGAGTTTGGACTGGCTCCTCCGTTGTGGCGATTAAATCCCGAAGTAAAGCTTTCGCATTAGCAGACATTCGTAAATTCGTAATTAATGCCATAAAATGGACTTGAAATTGATTTTTGTCGGCTAGCTTCCCTCGTCATACAAGCCAACATCACAGACCATTTCAAAATTTTGGATAAGGTTTAGATCAAATAGTTTGCACTGAGCGGTCGGTGGCTTTGTTGTTGGTATTTGGCACACTTGCTAAGTCAAACAAGGCCGGGGACAGGCCTCCTCATTAGGAGAGTCCAAACCCGGAGGCTGACCCAAAAGCTTCAGAAGCGACCTTTCACGGCAGCTCAGCCAGAAATCGCTAAAGACCACACTCCGGATCTGGTTCCGTATCCAGGTTGAATCCTTTGTTCCAGGAACCTGCAATTCGAGAAGGTCCGAAAAATCGCATCGTCAGGAGAACATATATCAAACCCGGTGAAGATCCTACTTGGTAGCGATTAAGGCAAAGTGTTTTGTCGTTCCGGACATTAGGAGGCTCCGTCACCCGATCGGAGCTTAAGCCACATCGTCCGTGCCAAAATTACCCTAGGGACCAAGTTACGGTCGGTTTTGCAAATAAAGAAACACTTCGCCCTACATTGCGGTGATGGCTGACCACCTCCTAGGCCAATTGACTCTGAGAGTGTGTTGCACACATAAGATAGTTGGCTTCGCCAGCGAAGGGGTGGGCTTACGGCCTAAAACTTGGTCCCCTAGGGCAATGTCGGCGTTAAGGTCCATTTAAGCGAGGCAGATCTGAGTTCAGGAGAGGGAAGTTGCGTCGATGCTTGACCTTGCCGGGAGAGGACTTTTACTTAGGGCAAAGGCTGCCAGGGTGGTTTTAGAATTAAAGATGCTCTGGCGTCGCTTTGTATCCAAGACCTGCAGTATGACTCCTATTCAAATCGACAAGGATAGAGCCTCACGAAGCGTAAACCTATGGGTTGCGAGGTTCTAAGCGGGTTTGCATTTGGAGTCTTGGGGATTTTGGTCTTTACGCAGGAGGTAGCGGATCACATGCGAGTTGAAGCAGCGAAGCGAGGCCCGGCGGAATGGAGTTTGGACACAGCCACTCTCGTTGGCGATTAGAAGTCAAAGTAAACTTTGCATTAGCAAGACATTAAGTAAATTAAGTAATTAATGCATAGTAGGACTTAAATTACGATATTTTGTCGACTAGTTTCTGATCATCGCCAACATAATTGCTTTCAAAATTTTGGATAGGTTTAAGATCGAATAGTTTTACCTTCGACGGTCCGGGCTGACACATTTGTTAGGCTGACCCGGCAGCACATTTGCCCAAGTCAAAATAAGGCCAGAACCTTGCAAGGCCTGTAGGGGAGGTCCAGGCCAGGTGAGCCCCAAAAGCTTCAGAGGCTGACCTTTCTGTGAAAACTACGTAGAAATGCAGCTAAAGACCACACTCAGGATCTCGGTTCCGTCCGGCCAGTTAGTCCGCTTCCACGGGGAACACAGAATTAAGAAGGTCCAAAAATCCAACATCAGGTCCAGGAGAGACATATCAAACCGCCGTCCTACTTGGCGACAGTCATAGAAACCAAAGTGTTTTGTCGTTAGGACATTGCGGAGAGCTCAGAAATGCCGATCAGGCCCATACATCGTCCAGAATCGCCGAAATTACTAGGGACCAGTTACGATGGAGTTTGCAAAAGAAACAAACACTTCGCCCTCATTCACGATTAAATTGTGTTGCACATGAGACGGATTTGGCTTCTTAGAAGGGTGGAAGCTACGGCCACAAAACTTGGTCCCTAGGGCAATGTCAGCGTTAAGTCCATTGGCGAGCGGATCAGGTTAGGAGAGGGGAAGTTGCCGTAAAAGTGGCGGGAGCCGGGGAAGGACTTTTAGGGCAAAGGCTGCTTCAGGAGTGGTTTTAGGAGTCAGTGCTCGTCAGCACCCCCTCGTCAGAACAGGCGCAAAGGTCCTGACCAAATCACGACAGGATGAGGCCACCTCCCGAAGCGTAAACCCTATGAGTTGCGAGGTTCTAGCGAGGGTTTGCGTTTGGAGTCTTAGAGTTTTGAGTCTTTGCACTTGGGGCCGTGGCCGATCACATGCGATTGAGAAACCTTGAGCTTGAGAGGCGGAATGGAGTTTGGACACAATACTTTCCTCAGTTGTGGCAGTTAGAAGTCAAGAGCCTTTTGAGTATAAGACATTGGTAAATTCGTAATTAATGCATAATCTGGACTTAGGATTACGATTTTTGTCCCGACTGGCTTCTAAAATTACATGCAACTTATCACAGACCAACTTTCAAATTTTGGATAAGGTTTAGATCAAATGGTTTACTAGAGCGGTCGGGCTGACTGTTGTTGAAGCGTAGAAATTTTGACACCTTGCCCGAAATCAAGCAGGCGGGACCTTGCAAGGCCTCCTCATTAGAGAGTCCAGAACCCACGAGGCCCGAGCCCCAAAAAGCTTCGAAGGCCGACCTTTCTGGCGGCAGCTCACGGCCGATGCGCTAAAACCACCTCCGGGATCTGGGGACCGTATCCAGCCGTTGAATCCTTTTGTTCAAGGAACCTGAGTCAGAAGGTCAAAAAATCCAAGATCCGTCAGGAGAACATATCAGCCTTGAAGCGTCTGCGAAGCCGGAAGCCAGTGTAGAAACCAAAGTGTTTTGTCGTTGGACATTGCGAGGAGCTCCGAAATCACCCAGATCGACTTAAGCCACATCGTCACGGAATGCAAAATTACCCTAGGGACCAAGTTACACGGTCATTTTGCAAAGAAAGAAACGCTACGCCCTACATTCTGCGGTGTTCGGCCCACCTCCTAGGCCAATTGACTACGAGTGTATTTGCACATGAGATGGTTGGCTTCTTCAGAAGGGGTGGGCTTCTGGCCACAAAACTTGGTCCCTGAGGGCAATGTCGGCGTTAAGGTCATTTAGGAGACGGTCTGATTCAGGAGAGGAAGTTGCGTCCGTCGCCGGTAACCGAGGAGGACTTTAGAGACGAAATTTGCCCAGATTAGTTTAGGGTTGATGCTCGAAATTAACCCCATGTCAAGACACCAGTATGAGTCCTATTCAAATCGACAAGGATAGAGCCTCAGAAACATAAAGCCATGGGTTAGCCGAGGTTCTAGGGGTTTGCGTTTGGGTGCCAAGCTTTGGTCTTTTGCACTTGGGGCGTGGCCGATCACATGTCTGCAGTTGAAGCGAAGCAAGGAAGCCCGGCCGGAATGGAAGTTTGGACTTTGCTCACTTCAGATTTGGCGAAAGCGATTAGAAGTCAAAGTAAAAAACTGCGTGCTTGAAGACATTAAGTAAATTAAGTATGAAATGCATGAATGCGGACCGATTACAGTTTTTTATCGACTAGCTTCACAAGTCATACAGCAAGATCTGGGCCAACTTTCAAAATTTTGGATAAAGGTTTAGATCAAATAGTTTGCACTAGAGCGGTCAAGGCTGACTGTTGTTGGGCAGTACAGCACACTTGCTTTAAGTCAAACAAGGCGAGGACCTTGCAAGGCCTCCTCATTAGAGGTCCAAACCCGAGGCCGAGCCCCAAAAGCTTCGGCGGTAGCCTTTCCGCTGCGGCGCTCGGCCAGAAATGCGCTAAAGACCACCTCGGATCTCGGTTCCATTATAGACCGTGATCCTTTGTTCAAGGAACTGGTGCGAAGGTCAAAAATCCAACATCAGGTAGGGAGAACATATCAAAGCGGTGAAGCGTCTGGAAAGCGATTAGAAACCAAAAGTGTTTGTCGTTAGGACATTCTTGGAGGATCAAAATGCGTCCAGACTTCGCCATCGTCGAGGAATGCCAAAATTACCCTAGGGACCAAGTTACAGGTCCGGTTTTTGCAAAATAAAAAGAAACACTTACTTTACATTCAGGTATTGGCCACCTCCTAGGCCAATTGACTCGAGTGTGTTGCGCAAGTGGTTGGCTTTGCTTGAAGGGTGGAAGCTGCCCCTTACAAAACTTGGTCCCTAGGGCAATGTCGGCGTTCGAGTCCATTGGCGAGAGGCAGAGATCATGGATTACGGAGAGGAAGTTGCCCGTCGTCGCCGGGGAGACGCCGGGAGAAAGGACTTTGGGGCAAGCTGCTTAGGGTGGTTTTAAGGTTCGGAGTGCTTTCTGGCGTCAACACCCCCTATGTCCAAGACATGGCATGAGTCCTATTCAAAATCGACAAGGATAGAGCCTCGAAATGTAAACCCTATGAGTTGCGGGGTCTAGCGGGGTTTGCATTTTTGGAGTCTTGAGATTTTAGTCTTTTGCACTTGGGGACATGGCGGATCATGCGATTGAGGAAGCGAAGCAAGGAGGCCAGCCGGAATGGAGTTTGGACACAGCCTCCTCCGTTATATGGCGATTAGAAGTCAAGAAGCGCTTTTTAGCAAGACCGTAAATTAAGTAATTAATGCGTAATCACAGGACTTAAATTACGATATTTTGTCGGCTAGCTTCTTAAGTCGCCGTAGCTTATCACAGGCCAACTTTCAAAATTTTTGGATGGAGTTTATATATCAAATAGTTTGCACTAGAGAGCAGTTAAAGACGCTTTGTTGTTGGGCAATGCGGCTACTTGCCCAAGTCAAAGGCCAGGACCTTCGAGGCCTCCTCATTAGAGTCCAGAACCAGGAAGTGAGCCCCAAAAGCTTCGAAGGCTGACCTTTCTGGCGGCCTTTCCGTACGTGTCGCTAAAGACCACACTCGGATCTGGTTCAGTATCGGCCAGATTGAATCTTTGTTCGGGGAACACAATTAGAAGTCCAGAAAAATCCAACATCCGTCAGGGAGAACATATCAAACCCATGAAAGCGTCTAGGCGTGATGTAGAAACCAAAGTGTTTTATTCGTTAGGACGTGCGGAGACTCGAAATGGGATCCAGAGCCATACATCGTCCGTGAATGCCAAAATTACCTTAGGGACAAGTTACGATGAGTTTGCAAAAGAAAGAAACACTTCGCCCTAAATTGCGGTATTAAAGCGTGTGTTGCACATGAGATAGTTTGGGCGCTTCTTGAGAAGAAATTGGGCTTACAGCGACAAAACTTAGTCCCACAGGGCAATGTCGGCGATTCACGAGTCCATTAAGCGAGATCCGGTGGTTCGAGGAGAGGAGATTGCCGTCAGAGTAGCCCGGGGGAGCTATCGAGGAGAGGACTTTTGGGGCAAAATTTGCTTAGGGTGGTTTTAGAGATTAAAGTGCTCACGGCGTCAACACCCCTCGTCAAGACCGGCGCAAGGTCATATTCAAAATCACGACAAGGATAGAGCCACCTCGAAATGTAAACCACATGAGTTGCGAGGTTCTACTTGGGGTTTTAGATTTTTGGAGTCTTGGGATTTTAGTCTTTTGCGCAGGGCGTGGCCGATCCATCACCCGATTGAAGCAGCGAAGCAAAGTGTGGAATGGAGTTTGGACACATGCTCCTCGTTGTGGCGGTTAAGTCAAGGGCGCTTTTGCATTAGCAAGACATTAAGTAAATTAAGTAATTAATGCATAGTACAGGACTTAAATTGATTTTTTGTCATTGCTTCCTAAGTCATACATGTATCTGTGAGGCCAACTTTCAAAATTTTGGATAAGTTTAGATCAAAAATGGTTGCACTAGAGCGGTTGGGCTGACTGTTGTTGGGCAGCCAGTAGCACACTTGCCCAAGTCAAACAAGGCGAGGACCTTGCAAGACCTCCTCATTAGAGGAGAGTAGAACCCGAGGAGAGCCCCAAAAGCTTCCCAAAGGCGACCTTTCTGGCGGCTCATGCGTCACGCTAAAGACCACCTCCACGATCTAGGTTCCGGTATCCGACCATTGAATCCTTTGTTCAAAGGAACACAGTGAAGGTCAAAAAATCAACATCCGTCCAGGGAGAACATATCAAGCCCGCGAAGCGTCTGCGGCGGCGGTGCTTAGAAACCAAAGTGTTTTGTCGTTGGGACATTCGCGGAGGAAGCTCCGAAATCTTAGATCCACGACTTCGCCACATCGTCACCGGAATGCTAAAATTACCCACAGGACCAAGTTGCAGTGGGTTTTGCAAAGAAGAAACACTTCGCCCTACATTGCGGTATTCAAATACCTCTAGGCCAATTGACTCACAGTGTGTTGCACATGAGATAGTTTGGCGCTTCTTCAAGAAGGGTGGAGCAGCCTGAAAACTTGGTCCCTAGGGCAATGTCGGCGTTAGAGTCCATTGGCGAGCGGTCTGATTCCGGGAGGAAGTTGCGGAGTAAAAGTCGCCCGGGGAACCTTGGAGAGGACTTTTGGGGCAAAATTTGCTTAGAATTAGTTTTAGGGTCCGGAGTGCTCACGGCGTCAAGCACCCCCTCGTCAAGACGGTACAAGGTCTAGCCAATAACTTTTGGAAGCGAGGCAATTAGTTACTAATTTATAATCATTTATCTTCAAAGAATGGAGTTATGAATTTATTATTATCATTCACATTCAAAATCATAAGTAATCGTCTTTTGGCTTAGTTCTTTGATGTTTGCTATGTGTTTGCATATTGTTTTCTTGGTCCTAACGCACGAAGTTTATTTGCCGCGTGAGGAGTCTTTTTTCTAACTAAATTTTTTACCATGGCAACCCACGCATTAAGGCGGAACCTTTGATTAGGTTTCCATTTTGTTTCCTAGCAGCTCTGTCCCATTTACTGTGATTTTTTATGCTTTTTGGTTGAAAATCGTAGAAGTATTGCATATGTAAGCTTTTGGACCTGAATTTTTGCTTGATTACGCCATATCAAGTAAAAGTTTGAGAATTTAACTAACGACAAGTGGCTAATGTTTGCAATTAGTTGCATTCTAATAGTTGTTTGCAATTTAGGTGGAATTTCAAAGCAATTGCATAATCATGGCCAAGAAGTCCTGGATCAGGCTTATTTATGCCAAAAACCCTTTATGCAAGAAGAACAAGCGCCATTCTTATAAGCGAGAAAATGTCGGTTTGCTTCTTTGTCCCCAATAAGAAGTTTTTCAAAGAAGATTGAAATGAAATGCATGGATTCTTGCTTACAGAAGCTAAAACTTCGAGCAATAGATGCATATCGCGGAAGTCTTGAGTGCTTGACAAATGCTATCAAAGTCTAAAATCAAACTTTTATCATGTATAGTTGTTGTCTTAACCACGGTACGTTTTGCCATTAATTTGGTATAGAGGCGGTGGATGTTTTCTTTCCTATCCTACTTGGTGTGGGGATATTTGAGAAAAGAGTTAATTTAGGGTTTTCTTATGCACGGGCATACCCATGAGATATGGATGCATTATTTGGCAAATATAGTTGTATCTTGAAGCGGTGGTGACCAACTTTCCTAGGCTAATGGAAATCTTGCATGAATACTACTCCAAACCCTATAGCTTCTCTCATAGAAGAAGTGCCGATTGGAAGAGCTTTGTGGATGATTTATACATTGGATCTTGAAGGTCATTCGAGGCCCTCTGCAATTCACTTTTAGATTGAGAGATGGGATTCCAATCTTCGATGGAAGATGAGACCTTCGAGGAGGATGAGTGGAGAGGAGGGAGGAACTAAGGAAGGAATCGGGACTATATAAAGCATTGGCAAACCCGATCAGGATGACACCAACCATAAAAGGGCATAAGAGATCCGCTGCGGATTAGCGGAAACATAAGGGCATAAGGATCCCTTACTTCAAAACATGAAGGAAAAGTTTGTAGGCTGACTCTGAACTCAAAGATCCATGCTTGAATGTCCAGAGCGCCATAGCTAGAATGCGTAGGCTCAAGCTTTCAGTTGGAAAAGCTCCAGAATCAAACTTCTGCAACACAAAGCGGATGTGTTGCTCTTAGAATCTCCTCACCTTCCAAGAATTAAGTTTGAATCCACCCAGGAGCCCGCCGATTGTCGATCGAGGAAACGACCTGAAGCTGCTGTAGTAGTTAAGCTCTTTGCAAAGTTACCTCGAAGCGCAAAGAAGCGAATCTCGGCCGAAACCGAAATTAGGAGCGTGAAATGTCGGCCGTCGAAATTAGAAGTGGTTGAACTACACCTAAAACATTATAATAAAGATGATCCATTGTTTCAATAATGCATGTACTTCAAGCATAAGTGTTTAGTATAGAGCATGGCTCAACTGACTAACTACACAAATCTAAACCATTAAAAAGCATCGAAATAAAGTGGCTTAGATCCTAGCGTTTAGAAGTTGTAGCAATAATCTTACGCTAGTAAAGACTAATCGTTGTTGCGATCTCTTTGCTACTAATGTGTGTGCTATGAGGGATGTAAATGGTAAGTGGTGGGATGTAAATTGTTGCATGGTTAAATTTTGCCTACATTTTATTTGTTGGATGTGATTTCTTTTCAGATTGGCGGTGGATATGTGATCTTCCATGAAATCTTAAACCACCGAAACCTAAATTCCATGCGTTACATTTTCGGCTCCACCCATTCATCTCCTCGAATAATGCGGCATGCGCCCGGTACTTGGCGTTTCTAGTGTATTTTATTGACATTGTTTAGAGAATTCAAGATTATGTCCACCTCAAACCACCTTAAGCGACCATAGCAGTAAAATTTTAGTTTCTTATCTTTGGTCAATTGGCAGCCATCAAAAGGACGTACGGATATGTTAAAATAAGAAATTACTAACACACTTGTAAAATGATGGGCTGCTCATATGTTATTAATATGGATGTTCAGCTGCTTGGGACACTTACGTGTTTCTAACCCATATCGGCCAATGGCTGACACCATAACAATAAGTATTATAATATGAAGCTTCTAGTAATTTCCAACCTTCAAAGTCATTTTTACAGCAATAACATATGAGTTCCTTAACAGACTTAGATTCTGCTTATTAAAAAGTGTACATTGTAAATATGATATATTCTAAAGTTAGTTGGGATATTAATGTTCAGTTGTAGAAACCAAATATAGAGCTATGTGCTCAGATTGTAAAGGGCTGGTTCAATTGAAATCTTTAGACTTTTCTTGGAGTCTCATTGTTTTAATGGTGGACATATATAAAAGGAATTGGACCATGTCATGGTAATATTAGTTTTTCAAGATGCACATAAGCTTTATGTGGATATGCTAATCCATGCAAACCAAAATAAGCAGCTGCAAGAAAGTCATGTACATGATATCCGCAATGGAAAACCAAAGAATGTAGCTGCAAGCAAATCATTTACAAATATCATGCTTCACTTTGCAGAAACTTGCAAGAGAATTAGAGTTACCTATATCTTACATGTATGTTAAAGCATGCGACAATTGGAAACTGATGCTTGACACAATTGAAACTACGAGTATTTTTGCTCCAAATATTCGCGAGTTGCACACAATATTGGAAATATTCTTCAGCATCCTTCCATATCGTTTTCCCATGCTTCTTTGTAGCAGCAAACCTGCTCCAAGAAGTTTAAATTTGTATCTACAAATTCACGTATTAGAATTTGCCAAATTCGGTACATGGTAGGTGGCATTTCTTAAAAAAAAAAAAAAAAAGATATAATAAGATGAAAGAGAGAAGAATTAAAATTATATAGTTTGCACAAGCCAATACTATTTGATACATTGGCTTGCAAAACATATTCGAATATAAGAATATTTGGGACAAATTATTGGCGAACAAAAACCTATGTGTTTAGATAGAGATATGAAGTTCAAAATGCAAAGCACTATGAGAATTTGCTTTGAAGCTGTCGCTATGTGGCTGGTAAACGATGGTGAAAGAGCAAACTCCTTTTTTTTTTGAAACGACAAACTTTATTGAAACTCAAGCCAAAAGCAAAATACAAATGCGAGGCCGAGAATAGAATACCGAGGATAATCCACGATCCATTGAGTAAAACCACGACCTATGCATGAACAACACACTCAAATAGGACTCAAATATCAAGCGTAAGCGGTAGGAGTAGGCGAGCAATGAAATTATTATACTTGATTCTAGCTTGTAATGCGTCTGTAGGACAAGCTGGGGAGGAATATCAAACCACGAAAGATAGGCAGTCTTACGCACTTCCGGATGGACCACAGCAACTATCCTGATGCTAAATGGATGCTTGGCTCCTTAACTTATTCAAAAGTATTAGGATAAATAGCCGGAAGCACTTGTGACTTGTCAATGTCACATGAAAAGCGGCCAAGACCAAAGAGGTACGGAGATGAACACATAAAAGAAACAATACTCAATGGTCTACCGTCCTTTAGCGCGATTAGAGTCGACACTCTAGGAAAAAGCATGTGCCTTTTATTTCTAATAACTATCAATTAGTTATATTCAGGATTGAAGGGAATCGGATTATCTTGTGTAGCCTTAAGGCAGGAAGCCATTTGCTTGAAGTGGATCTTGTTGCATCATTGTTAGAATGAATCCGCAATAGTAAAGGGAACCTCAAGCGTTGATTTGAGGGAATCTAGCCCTTGTTCATAATACCATAGTCGACAACCCGGGATCTTCACGACCGACGATTTTGACTAATGCAAAGGAACTCGTATCCTCCTTTCCATCTTCATCCACGAGCGGACTCTTGGACACCAAGCCCGATCAGCGGCTATTTGTTTGGCTATTTGATAGCCATCTTAGTGACTCATGGCTTAGATCTTCCACAGATAAAAGATCGCCGAGATGGCCATCTTCTCCAACCAGTTATCTAGTGATGCTACACAGTTTCTAGTGAAATTCCATGCATGGAAAGTTCAAGATCATGTTTATTCTTGGCTGCCGGAATTTGGGGGCTTCACATATGATGATGTATGGGGAAAAATTGGGGACCAATTTCCCACGGTCCGGCCGGTGAGGTCCGCGGTAGAAGCGGTAAGCCGGAGTCCCGCTTTAAACTGGGCCAGAAAGTAAGGACAATTCCCCATCAATATAAGGAAAGCAGGGGAGCAAAATTTCCCCCTTTTCCTACTTGACCGTAAGCTCGCGTTGATCGCCTTCGAGGAGGCCTTTGTGCATCCGGCATGATTTCACTTGAATGCGTGGCTCGATAAGCTTATTGATTACATTTTATCTTGATTTTTGCGATGTGGGTTTTTGTGGCTTTGCAAGGCGAGATTTTTTCTTCGTTAGCTTTAGCGGTGATTTCTTTGAGCAAAGTTGGAGTAGTAGGTGAAATAATCGCAGTGCTTGTTGATATTGGCCCGAGTTTCTAGTGAATCTTGAGGAGTTTTCGCAGATCTTCATGAGTTTAAACATCGAATCGGTTAAGCGGCTTAGTTGAGGAAGTATTCCGGTGAAAATCACGACATCTTGGCGATTTCTTGTTGGTTAGCATGCGGCGATTTCTTGTTGGATTTCTTGTCGCGAGGCGATTTCTTGTGGATTTCAGGTGAAAGAAAATGCATCACGGCGATTTCTTATTTGGATTTAGCATGCGGTGATTTCTTGTTAAGTATTGCTTGTCGCGGGCGATTTCTTGTTGGTTAGCATCGCAGTGGCGATTTCTTGTGGATTTCTTGTTGGATTTTGTTATAAGCGTTGTTTTAAATCACGGTGATGTTTGAATGTTTTGATGTTTTTGAATCGGTGTGTAAGTTTGATTGTAAGTTTGAGTGTAAGTTTTGATTAGTAATAAGCGGTGAAAAATAACATGAAAAGCGATTGTGAGAAAAAGCATGGAAACACCGCTAAACCGATCATCCGGGAATTGGAAGACCCAACTTCCATTCCGGATTGTAGGGGGCTGACACGTGTCAGCAGCAGAATGGACGCCAGGGAATAAATGCGACCCTGTTTCCATATTGTTGTATAATCCACCCTTTGCAAAGTACCAACGGCAACATACCCTTGGAACCACAGTGGAAGTGATGGAACCACATCGCCAACATTTTCAAACCGCAGTATGCCAACATTTTTAAACCCCTCAACGATCTTTTTGAACGATTTGCCACCAACTTTGGGCGATCCGAAGGTGAAGGCACTGACTGGGATGTTTTTCTGCTGTGCAAAATTGTTTCCAATGTCACAGGCAGCCAGTGCGGTAAGAGCACCACCCAGGCTATGTCCAGCTATGGTGATTTTCACCTTCTTATCCTTAGGAGTGCCAGCAAGGATGACAGTAAGCTCATCGATTACCTGATCTCTCAGGGATTTATCCCCAAACAGATTACTTGGATCTTTTGATGAATACATGCTATTGAATCCTGAATGCACCTCGCACGGTTCCTCGACAAAGGAAAATTGTGTTTTTCCAAAGTTTAAGTCTTTCCACCACTCACCTGTCGTCATCGTGCCCCGGTTTGCACAGAATCATCGATTGCAACGTAGGCTAACCAGTTGGTGTTGCTGCTAAAAAATATATCCTTTACAGTCATGTAAAGTTAGCGACTGATTTTGCTGGTGCGGGACTGGCTGATTAGACCAACTTTTTAGAGCAACTGGCTCTTGCGAAAAACTGAGTAGCCCTTGTACTTATTCTCGCCAGGCTCTATAGAGTCATAGACACTCCACCAATTGGGCCTTGCGAATTATCTCCTCCTTAGTTACAGGCACAGGCATGATGTCTTCTTCGCTAACTACTGCTAATGAAGGCGCAGGCATATCCATTACACCAATAAGAAGAGGATGGCCTAGTTATATTAGCTAAGTATTCTGCTGAGACATTTATAGTAGACAATTCACAGGAAATGATCATGGCAACTACAGTGTTCTTGACATACCAGCAAAAGTAAGCAAGCCTGGCATAGTCTAACAGCAATTTGAAGGCCATGTCCGGACACCCCAGTCCTTATAAACACTAGCATCCCATAGTTTAACAGCAATTTGAAGGCCATGTCCGGACACCCCAGTCCTTATAAACACTTAAACTATGTTAGGCTATGCCAGGATATCCTACTTGTTTGTTGAAATTGAGAATTTTCCAGGGAGAAAAAAAATCTCACTAAGTTTTCTGGTCAAAATCGTGGATTTCTTTTTATTTCCCCCGATGAAATCCAGATTTTTATAGGCCCCTTCTATCTAGTTGATAAAGTATATAGAGGAAATATACTTGTTACATGCTGATCCTACCATGGGCACACAAAGGACAATAATTATAAGGTATGGGTGTTTGCACGATTTTAATTCGAATAATTTTTATTGTCTGTATGGTTTATGGGACACAAATACAACTAGTGATGTTGCCCAGCCTTGTTGGTATAAGTTGGAAACCCATAATTTATAGCCCGGTAATTATAGCTTCCAATTTCGAGGAAGATAACCCTACTTATCTTCTAAGAATTTTTTCTTCAAAGCTGCTTTTAAAGAAGCTAAACAATTAGTATTCTCAATGGATGGAACTAATTAATCTTCATTTTGGCATAGCCATTATAGCAGATTGGTTTGTTCTTTGTTTGATTATTAGTGCCTCAAGTGGACAAGTTTGCTTCCACTCAATATGAGACAATTTTAAAGCATAACACTATTGGTTATTTAGTTACTTCAAGTGGACAAACTTTTGCTACCCTTAATATGAGACAATTTTAAAGCGTAACACTATAATTTAAACACACGTTAGATCTTTATTAAAGGTTTGTGAAGGGAGGCATGATTGAAAAAGCTGAAGGGGGATCATTTTGAAATCAAAGATCTCATAAACAAATGAATTCTACATTTTGGTGGTTTAAAGAGGTTCTTATTTTCTTATTGTCTATTTTCTTATTGTCAAAGCGCACATCTTTGAAACACCAAAGGCCGGTTGGTAAGCATATACTTTTATTACATTTAGATAATTATTGATGTTCCCTCTTTAAACTTTAAGCAAAGATTTTTGATATATATTTGTAGAAGATTTGAAGTGCAGATGCATTTTGCCAGTATCTACTAGACGTTCTCAAAGTGGTTGTTAGCACTTTTTCACTTCTTGGGCTTGAGCTGCCAATTATCTATGATCTAATCCAATCAAGTTACTTGTGTACTCCTTAAAGTCCATGTGCAATTAATGTTCGAAGTTGAGACGAATTTACTTGTGTACCGGCTCAAACCATTTGCAATTAATGTTTGAAGTTACTACCCCCACCTCATTTAATGTTAGCGGCAAGATCTTCCATTGGACTATAAAATTTTTCATATAGCCAGCGATCCTCTAGTGTTTGAGACCTAAAAGATACTATCTATCTAGTGGAGTTCGGCGTTCCTCCTTTTTTTTTTTATAAAATATAAAGAGATGGGTTAAATGATTGTACCAGCTGACTACTTGGTAAAATAACTACAGTATAAAATGTTAGAGCTTACTTATTAGTAGAAAAGGATATGGCCTAAACATTTAATTAACCTATGGGCAAAATAGATAACTAAGACCTAGATTTATATGTAAAACCAAGCCGGGCAGCTAGGTTTTGAAGCTAAGGAGCATAATATGTTTAACCTAAGACACTCGAGGTATGACCACAGTATTGACCCCTAAGGGGCTTAATATGAAATGAACCGGTCGCCAAAATTAACTAAAAGATATTTAGGGTTCGTTAGTCGATCACCGGGGATATAGTTCGAGAGATGGCGAGAAATTAGGATTGCTGGCAACCCGATAACCGGTCTTGCTATGACCAAAAAAACCCGCTATTAGGCATAAGCTGCAAAGATGGGGCGGATTAAAGGCGAGGAAGTGAAGGTTTACTCGGCGAGGAAGAAGCTGTGAAAGTGAGAGAACTTGCCCAATTAGCTGATAGGGAGGTGAGATTTGAAGCATTAGAAATGGAAAGGAGGCGGTAGTGGCTTTACACCTAGAGAAGGCTATGGTGATGCTTAATCTGAGAACTGGCTGGCCAAGAGAAGCGTGATTTTAATAGACCACAAAGTGGTTATATGGCCGGAAACAAATCCGGCCGAACACTTTGTTCGGAAAACACAACAAGACTTGGATGTATCTTAGATGAAGATGAAGTTGAGGTAGCGAAAAATAAGTCCCATTTTTATTAAGAGGCGGATTAGATAAAGATCATTGCAGGGCCTATGGTTTCCAAATGATACATATTGTTGCTTAAGGTTGGTCTAAATAAAGCGGACTTGTTAACACTAGTTAAAGAAAAGGATCGAGTAAGCACATAGGTTCGCGTACCTTATTATAGTGTGGTACCATGCATGGTGATAGATATCATATCGGTCACAGAAACGGAGTTAAAATTTTTAAAAAAAATAAACCTTGTAGTATGCGGGGTTTCCAAATACCTATTCTTGGGGCCGAGAAAAGGGTCTTTAATGGTCCTAATTATCATATGTATTATAAATCACGATGCCTAGGCATCTTTGTGAGGATGTATAACAGCCAATAGACCTGGCCAAATAACTAATGTCTAAATAAGCCTTCTATTATTCCAGGTTTTCAATATTTGCTTTTTTTAGGCGGATAATCAAAACAAGAGACAATATATGAGCCAGAGTTAAACTGCCAGGGATTGGTACTTGCATTTGAGTTTGGTGGCTAGAAGAAGTTGTTGTCACGACTGGTTAAATTAGGGTTTTTAGATAATTCATTTCATTGGTCTTACGGTGAGGCATCATATCTATTGGTAAAAGATTTGAGCAAGTTGGAGTTATATAGATATATGTTTAAAATTTGAATGTATGGTGCGGGGATGATGATGGGAACACAAGCGATTGAGTTAGATTGCCTCCAACATGGAATTGAGAGACACCAGGACAGTTTGTGGTTTGAGCAAATGGGTGTAGGGGCTACAGAGAGTACATATGTTGCTGCTGGAAAAAGCAATGAGGACCCACGAGCAGTATCGACCATCTCACATCACAGGCTTTAGCGGTGGAGCTTGTGCAATTTGAACAAAGTATGTGATGATTGGGATGCTACCAATAAATCTTTGGAGGATATGAAGAATTACCAAATAGGTCTATAGGTGGACATAAGAAGGAAGATCTTTGCTAAAACACTGGGGTTTTCACGAGTACCGGCCTTGGAAGGCAAACAAAATTAAAAATCTTGCACGAGTATTGTCAATAGGTATCACGAAAAGCATTGGTGACAAAAGATGAGAATGATGTGGATGATGATCCATTTGGCCGAATCCTGGCTGTCGAGAGCGGGACAAAGGTACTATGGGCAACGAAACCAAGACGAAAAGAAAGAAGATGACAAGAATTTAACTTCACATTGCACAGCTGCCATATTTTTCCTATAATACAGGAGAGGTGGAAGGACAACATAATGTTTGTAATCAAGGCATATGAAGCACAAAAAATTTTGGAGCACTTGCACTTTATTAGTAGGGGCACGGCACGGGTCATCAGCGGAAATATTACCTGACGAGGAAAGGATGGCCAAGGCTGGCGCAATGAAAATGGAAAAGATAATACATAAAGAAAAGTTCAAATTGAAAGATTGACCCTGGGTTCTTTGATAAAACTGCAACATTGATATTTGTATTTATGTAGACAAAAGGGCCACATGGCTTATTCTGTTCGAGGATACATTTTACTTGAGCTTGATGCAGGAGGACCTTTTGTCCCTACTTCAGTCGTTTTTGTGAACCAGGGGCAAAAGGAAATGCATGTAAAAACTGACATGACATGGTTGGACAAAATAATACTTGGATTTGGTTTATGTTTAATAATTTGAATGACATCTTCCACGACATATCATTGAGTGGCCCCAAATGGTGCTCTATGAGAAATTAGCGAAAACCACACTTCAGGGGATAGCATAATTATATCACATCCTTATTTGGAAGTCAGAGTTGGCACTTATTAACATGACATTTTTGCTGTGACCCGTAGTGCGATTTAAGATTAAGCTATCCAAGTTGCAAATGGCCGTTCATTTTGTGAAAAATTATCAAACACAACTGACTTTCATACGGGGATATTGAAATTTGAATCTAATGCTTGGCTATGGAAAAATTTTCAAAATTAGGAAGATCTAGGGCACTATGCGGTGAAGCGGTGGAAGGTTAGCGCTCCTCCGCGTATCCGCACCTCCGGGAGGTAGCGGATCAAGCATTCGATAATTAAAGGTGGTGGAAGCGACTTGGCACACCTAGTACTTTGGGAAAGGAAAATGCGATCCAAAAGGGCGAGCAAAACAACATCGGTACGTGTGAAGTGGCACACAAGCTCACATATGATAAATAGGTATGGCAAACTTGATTCCAATTAAATTATGTTTACATCTTGTATAGTACATGCTTTTGGTTGTAACTAGTACAGGATGCTTTATGATATTAAATATATCAGAGTGCTAGTCATCACTCAAATGCTGGACTTTCCTAATAAATGAAAGTACCTGGAATAAAGTGATAGCATGCTAGTATACCATGCTACTCCAATAAGAATGATAAAGTATTCAAATGGGTATCACCTTTGGTAGAGCAGTGGATAGGTGATGTAAAGGCTTAACAATCCCTCATGTTTATTATATGCGGTGTCACAGGATAATTCGTAAGGATTGCCAAGGGAGACTAAGAATGAGTGAAAACAGGGATAAAAACAAGAAAAAGATAGTGCACTGTTTTTTTTCATCCAAAGTGCTGGATAAGATCTGCATCCCAAAGATTGTGCATAAAAGCATGAAAAAAGTCCTTGGAGATATTGGGGAGAAAATTATGGAGGATACCATGGGCTCATGGAAATATATTGTGTAAGGAACTTGCACATGTAAAGGCATATGCGTCTTTGCGAGGGATGTTGAAGTCACCTTTGTCCATGCAGCCAACAGAATCTCAAAAAGAATTTTATTGACGGGAATGGGGCGCATATTTGGGAGGCTACCGGCCTAAAAAATTATTAGAAGCAGAACACTTGAAATCTTTTTGCTAAGAGGCCTTAGTCATATCGGATAGAGTTCTAATCACGGAAATGAAATATGAGCTAAGAAAAAACATGTAACACTTATTTTTGAGCTACCACGATTCAGGTTCGGACATATGTGAAGATCACATAGAAGAGAATCATAATGGATGTCTTGGAGGGAAAATTTGCAGTGCAGCGGTAAAGGAAGATTACTGCGGCGAGAAAAAGAAAAATAAAAAATTCCCATTCGTAGTCACGGATAATAAATTAGCTTTGAATGGTTAACGAAACTTGTACATCGAGGGGTTAGATAAGGCATCAACAACCCGGCCTTTATCACATCCGAGACATACTTAAGGGCATAGCCCGCGATAAAGGTAGGCGACCCAGTTACTTACACACATACCACTAGGGGTGGAAAAAGGAAAATTTGTAGCGAGCATCAAATGGAATATTTGATTGCATTGGAAGTTGTAACTATAGAAGAAGGATAAATTACCATATCTGCTTTGGGGCTATTTAAAAGCACATAAAAATGAGTATAGATGGATCACCAAGCGCCATGGAGCCAGGTGTATCACAATCAAACTATTACAATAGTTAAATTCCATTCTAGAGGTGTGGCGAAAATTTCCAGGAACCATTGTGCTATGATCCGGCAGCACCTTCTGCCGGAAAGTAAATGCTAAGCTGGATGGTAAATTGACATATGATGTTGCACTAAACATCTGAAGCAAAAGGTAAAAAGAAGTTTTACGTAGGCTGATATAACTAAATACTATGAAAGCATTCCTTTACAAAAGGGAAAGCGACATCTACTTGGGAATCGGTGAAAATAGTAGTTGAAGCACGGAGGCACATGAAGAAAAAGACAAAAGATATGAGTTGTGGTAGAAGGTAAAAATCGCGATACCACTAGCGGCTAAATGGTTTAATCGGCGCAAAATGTTGGACAATGATGAGCGAGAAAAGGTTCATTAAAACCAACAAAGCTGGCTGGCAATAATTTTTGTAGGTCTAGGACAGGGATATGGCTGACAAGTTTGACGGAATCGATGGGTTTTCTTTGTTCTACTTAGAGGTTGAATTGTAATTTATATCACAGTGGTTTGAGCTAAACTTCATTATAAATCTAGCAAAGCAGAGCAGATTTGAGGAAATAAAATTGTTTCAATATGTGTTTAGGTATATGGATGATTTACTAGCCCTTAACTGCCTAATATAAAAAGCCTTGATATCACGAATGAAGGCTGGACAATGAAGCCAAGAACTTCAAATATATGACTTGGAGGTTCTGGGAATCAAAGAGGAGACGAAGTACTTTGAAAATGCCCAAGGAGTTTTGACTGGCAGCAAAGCTAACTTCTTGAATATAACAATTCAGGTGTATGACAAAGTGCTTGGCATCTTCCAAACCACTAAATAATATGATAAAGAGATTTACGCGCACGAGGCCATAAAGAAATTGTGCATGCGACAAAATTTGTAGACCATATTTTTCAAGCGGGAATGTGATTTTGTCACGGATAATGCCATGCATGTATGTAGCAATGACCTATGAATAACGCAGGGACATTCAAGAGGCGATAAACAAGTTTGTGAGCAATGGTTTTGATTTAAAGGAGTAAAAAGAAGAGTGTTTAAATACGTATTTAGGAGCCAACATGTTCCACGGCAAAATATCTGATATTCTGAATGCTAAAAAGGTACTAAAAGGTATAATTCCTGTTGATTTACTAATTTGGTTCAAGTATAGTCCCGGATAGTACAATAATTGATTCATAAAAGTAATGTTGTAGGTAATTATAGGGTTGTAAAAGACCCCTCTTTGTAAGTAGGGGTCTACTCACTTTTCTATAGTTCTGATGAAGTGATTAAAGATCTGAGGGGTCTTTAATACAATCTACGGATGGAAGTAGGGTTTTATAAAATATAAAGAGATGGGTTAAATGATTGTGTACTTACTTGGCCCGGCTACTTGAGTAAAAATAACCACCAGAGTATAAATGTTAGGAAACTACTTATTAGTAGAAAGGATATATATATTTCAAACATTTAATTAACCTATGGGCAAAATAGATAACCTAAGACCTAGATTTATATATGTATTTAAAACCAAGCGGGCAGCTAGGTTTTGAAGCTAAAAAGAACATATGTTTAACCTAAGACACTTTCAGTATGACCATAGTATTGACCCTAAGAGGCTTAATGTAAGAAGCGACCGATGTAAAGGTATAAGGTATTTAGGGATTCATTAGTGATCACGAGGATATGAGTTTGAAGATGTGAGGGGTGGATTGCTTCTTGGCCGACCAGCCGGTCTTTATGACAAAAAAAAACCAGCTAGTAGAGCATAAGCTGCAAAAGATGGGAAGCTGATTACAGCGAGAGGTGAAAGGTTTTACTCTGACGAGGAAAAGGCGAATTTTGTGTGAAAGTTTGAGAGAACTTGCTTGGTGTGATAGGGAGGTGAGATTTGGAGAAGCATTAGAAATGGAAAGAGGCAGAGTAGCTTTGCACACCTAAGAAGGCTATGGTGATGTAATCGGAACAGCGGCCAAGAGAAGCAGCGGTTTTAATAGACCACAAAGTGGTTATGGCAGAGCAAATCCCAGCACTGAACACTTTGTTCCAGAAACACAACAAGACTTGGATGTATCTTCCGATGAAGATGAAGTTCAGGTAACGAAAAATAAGTCCCATTTTTATTAAGAGGCCAGATTAGATAAAGATCATTGAGGCCTATGGTTTCCAAATGATACATGACAGCTGCTTAAGGTTGGTCTAAATAAACGGACTTGTTAACACTAGTTAAAAGAAAAGGATCCAGAGGTAAGCACATAGGTTGCGTACCTTATTATAATTGTGGTACCATGCCCTGCTATGGTGATAGATATCTGCTATCAGTCTAGAACAGTTAAGGAATTTAAAAAAAAAAAATAAACCTTGTAGTATGCCAGGTTTCCAAATACCTATTTGCAGGCCAGAAAATTCTTTAATGGTCCCTAGTATCATATGTATTATAAATACGATGCCTAGGCATGCTGTGAGGATGTATAACAGCCAATAGACCTGGCCAAATAACTAATGTCTAAATAAGCCTTCTATTATTCCAGGTTTTCAATATTTACTTTTAGGCCAGATAGGCCTGTTGTATCTCTTACATTATTGTGATTTCAGGACAGTAAAAGATAGCTGATTAAGACGAGTTTTTCCTTTTTAAAAAAAAAAGTAGAATGTTTAACATTAATTGAAAGGAGTAGATCCAAATGTTAACATAAAGATTGCATGCCTTAGTATAAAGGTGCTGCATTTGCCTTGTATGATGACATACTGCTACAGATATGGTAAATAAATAACAGGTTGTTTGAACCGGTTTCTCTTATCTTTAGTATATGATTGTCCATTATTTGTTTTCATTTTATCTGAGCTTGAACGAATCAAGGGCGAAGAGCCAAGAAATTCCCAATGTACCTTTTGGCCCTTGTATCGTTACCAAGCCTATTGATAACGTTTACATGATTGGCTGCAGGTACGTGGAATTTCTTCTACTATTGTGCTTTTCTTTTGTGCTGTTATGAGGAGTTCGGACTCAAAAGGATGAATGGAAGCAAATATATGGACTTTACAAAAATCTCAAGTATGATAAGTAGGCAAATTTGTATATGCAAGGGATAAGAAAAGAAGGATAGGAGGAGTAATAAGCGAAACTCACGGTATTTAAAAGTTTTTGAAATTATGTATGAAGAAAAATTTTGAACTTACTTGAGATAGTCCACAAGCTCAAGCAGTAGAAATGGCGGATGGTAAGCGGCATGGCATGCATAGACATGTTTAACTACCATTTGCAAACATATTTTGTTAAGTTCAGAGAGCCAGTTTCCAATATTGAAATCACGGAGTTCTTCTAAGCTCTAGCATATTACTGTAGCTGTATAATTTTGCTTTTAGTTTGTGATGTTGAAAAGGCTAAGCCTACAAATGTATTTAGGCTGATTTGTAAACTTCTTAGTAAAGGTAATCTTTAAGGCATGCTTATGTTGAAGGGGTAAAACTCTAGCACATATAATATTTAAACTAAGATATCGTTAAAAGCAAGAAATAGAAATATATTCCTTCTGATTGATGAAGTGTAAATATTGGCTACCCAAAAGTTAGCCATGAAAATACAAAACGAGAAAAAATAAGAAGAAATTTGGATATGTGAAAAAAATGAAGCATAGGAGAGGGGTTGCGGGAAATATGGGAGAAGCTGGCCCGGCCCTGGCCAGGGAGAGTGGTGGCGGCCTAAACCATGAAATTCTTCGATCTTGATCCGGGGAGAAAGATTGCCATGTGGATGGCAGGGGAGAGTGCGGCCGGAAAGCTTGGTGTTCTATAGATTCTTCCCGGAAGAACTATTTGCCCTACGTTTTCCGCGACCCTGTCCAGTAGAACTGTGAATCATGGTTGCAGGAGGAATTTGTGCAGGAGATAGGCGTATAACTACTTGTGAGCATCTTCCATTTGCATTGCTTTCATTGGGTTGACAAGCGGATTGTAGTGAAAGTTTATAGTTTAATAGGGGAAAGAGTAGGTGTCGGTAGAAACATTGGAAAAATAATAAAAATGATCTAGTTGGAATTGAGTTTGGGAAAATGCAATCTTTTGAGTCGGTCAGGGGCCAGAGATCTGCGAGGGGAATGTGCAAGAAGAATTTCGGATTTGGGGAATAAAATAATAGGAATGAGGAGGAATAATAGCCGAGGTTAGGATTTGGCTCACGCTCACGTATACTCTCAGCCGAGGGGTTAAGGCAGTTGGGAATCCTTTGCTCATTTGTTGCATTGGAGAAGAGCGTGAGGCCGTTGCTTTTGGAGATTTCCTCACCTCGCTCAAAGACATGAGTGAGCAACTAGGCGGTCATCAGGATGGGAACCTGCGGTAGAAAAAGGCTGACCTCCAGAATTACGGGTATGCAAATCGGATCTGCGAGGGCGTCAGGAAGAATAGCGAAAAAGGTCCGCTGCATTATTTGGTAAGCCCTTCGAGAAAGCAGCATTTGTAGAGAGTAAATTGAAATTCCTTAAATCTCGAGGTCTTATGGATGTCTTCGACATGAGGGGGTTAGGCTACGATTACATAAAGGAGAACTTCGAAAGGATGGAGCGAGGGAATATGAGTGGTCGGTAATATATGGCTGGATTGAATTCAGTTCTTCGGTTGAATGTAGGAATAATCGGTGCCTCCCTCCTTCTTAAGCGAGTACCATCTCAAAAGCGATACCTATTCTTTTTCGAAATGGTATCCTTCTTTTTGATCCACAAACTTTTAAGATTATACCATCTGCATGGACCTCCTACAAGGCTTGAACGATGTCTTTGGGCGACGATGTTGACTGCTGTTCCCCGTGGCTGATAATGTAATCATTTGAAGTCTCACCGAGGACAAAGCTTAGAGATGCGAAGCATGAATGAGCTTACTTAAACCAATCCGGGAGAAATAGAGTTTATGTGGACTATTTTTGGTAATCCTAAGACTCTAAAGCTTGCTTGGCGAGGACTTCCCAGTAGTGTCCTTCACCGTGGTATTAGATTGCATGGGGAGAGTATGTAGAGAAGGTGGTGTCGAGTGAATCAAATGGCAAAAACAGAACTTACAAAGTCACGAGGAGCAGGGGAAAGTGCATGGATCACACCAAACGAAACAAGAGAGACAGGAGCGGGGACAAAAGACAAAACAAAATGGCGATGAAAAAAGGAGGAGAAGAAGGCAAAAAAATAAAGGGAAAAAGGAGAAGAGGAAAAAAAGCGAGAATGGAGCGGGGGCAAGAGTGGAGAAAAATCTTCCGAGACGAGTGGAAAGAAAAGTCAATTCATGAAGGCTTCGGCCAAGGTCAAAGTGCTCCAACAATCCCATTCGAAAGGAAAAGGTGTTTTGGATGGGCGGGAGGATGGACCCAGCCTTACACCTACGAGGTAGTCAGATCATGACACGACGAATTAGAGAACTGATTTGTCCCATGGCAAATCTTACTCATCTTAGAACTCCTCGGGGTAGAGAGCAGGGGAAGGGACCCGGCTCACCAAAAGTCACTCAAAATCAAGGTCCTCTTCGATGTGGAACTCTTCGGGGAAGCGAGGGGCAAGAAAGCGAGAGAGGAAAATCGGGATCGAAAAGAGGAGGGCAAAACAAAGCGAGGATTTGGAGTCTGATAGGGTCTGAGTCCCCTCAGGACTGTGAACAAATTAACTCAGCAACCAGCCCCGGATCCTCAGCTGACAATCACGGCGGTACTTGAGGAAACCCAATTGAGGAGAGAATTTGAGGGAGGACTTGGATACCCCCAACAGCGAGGAAAACTTATTTGTCGAAGGAGGAAGTATTCAAGACTGTTGCTTTCCGGTGAGGAATTGAAAGATCAACTAATCTATCCTATCAGGGGAGATGCAGGATGATGGGGATGGAAGTGATGAGGAAAAGGAAAACTCTTTATAACTCCCTCCCTGTAAATTAGAAAAGAAGAAGGTCTACACTCCAAGTGAGTATGGGCTTTGTGCGGCTCCAAAATCCAATGAGAATTGTTTCATGGAATTTGAGAGGTATCAGGAGTCCCTAAAGAGGAAAAGGGCTCGTTGCTCTCAAAGGAAGTTAAAGCAGAACATAATCACGCTCGAGAGCATAGAGCTCCCCACCTTTGGAAGCATCAAACTTAGGAATTGGATTTTTCACGATGGAAGTCGATATGGGCCTAGCGTGGCACTAAAATTGGGATGCATTGCTTGGAGATAGGATCCGAGAAAGTTGGCTCCTTCTCATCCCTCACGGGGAAGAAGATGGCAAGTGGCATTTACGGAAGTAGATAAAGAAATGGTGGAGTTATGGCAATGTGTATGCTTCTACTTCCCACGAAGAAAGAGGAAGCGATGGAAGGATATAACCGGTAGCTCTGAGGGGTGAGGGAATGTTAAGCGGATCTTGAGTGGTGATTTTAACCAACACCCCTTCATGGGAAGCAGCGAGCAAAAGCAATATGTCAAAAGGAGAAAAGAGCTCAATGGGACAACAGAATTAATGCATGCTTTTATTTATCATGCCCCATCTTCTTCAATGCTTACTCATGGAAAGAAGAGCAGAGATAGGGTGTCTTTGCCTATTGGATAGGTATTACCACACTAATATTTCCACTATTGATGGTTGGGATAATCATTTGTTACCAATGACTGCGGTAATTCTATATCGGATCACTGCCACCTCCGGATCTTGAATGCAGGGTCTCTCCCTCGAAAAGAAAATTTCTTTGAAACTCCATTTCAGTTCAATACCGGCTGTTGAACGGCAATCCTTTTGCGAATTTTTACAAGGTTTTATTACGCCTTGCTACGTAGATACAAGTGGGTTGATAGAAGGAATTTATAGGTAGATGCAAGCGAGATCAAAAAGCTAGATTAAACATTAAGGGCAAGGAATAGGCGAGAGAAAAAAAAGCGAAAAAAGGAATGAGGGTGTATATGGAAATAAAAAATGTAGAGACAAAGTTTGTTTCTGAGATAAAGGGAATATCTTGCTACTTGGCGAGGGAGAAGTTTTAGAAAAGAAAAGAGTAGAAATTGAGTTGAAGAACATGGAAGCGAAGTTTGGCAATCAAGAGTAGGAAGCAGCATATCAATCATATGGATGATTGGCAGTTCTAAATTTTTCTTTAAAATTTTTAAAAGCGGACTAATGAACAATGGGATTATTTACGTCATTGATAACAGCAAAATTTGTCGAAGCAAGGATATCACGAGGATATGTTCTTCAAGAAATACAAGGACCTCTTTTCTTTTAAACGAAGTGATGAACACAAAGTAAAAGAGTTCTTTGATTATCTAGGCCCAAAGATCAACTTATTGATGATGTCGATTGTTGACAACTCGATGGAGGATGAGATTTGGAGAGTCATTAAAAGTATGGCTCATGGGAAAAGCCACGGGCACGATGGATTACTTGAGAATTTTTTGGCGAGTTACGGAATGTAATAGGAAAAGATCTTGCGAGGTTTATCCGGTACTTGGCAAAGGCGGAGAAGCTACATCCGACCATCAATGTTGGTCTAATTGCCTTAGTTCCTAAGGTAAGCCCACCACCTTCTGGTTGGAGGCCAATATCACTAACAAATGTTACATATAAAATTTTGGCTAAGATCTTTTGCCAATAGACTCAAGAAGGATAATGCAGGGAAAAGGTCGGTAAGTGTTCGATCGGGGTTTCTCCTGGGAGGAAGTATTTTTGGATAATTTCATTGGAACTTACTGTGACCTACATTGGAAGCGAATACGGTCCCGGGGTTGTGTGCTCCTTAAGCTAAGATTTCAAAAGAGCATATGATCTGATTAGTAAGATTTTCTTCAGAGCCGCTGAGAAGCAAATGGGATTTTCAAAGAAGTGTTGAAGAAGATACTTGAGGTTTCAATATTCACGAGGTTGCTCTGCGGTTTTTAGTAAATGGCTCCCTCTTCCTTCTTTGAATGCAAAAGAGGGTTAGAGAGGTGTCCCTTGGCCCCTACCTTTTTCCTCATAGTAGAGATGGTTACGAGAATCATCATGAAAATCTGGCCGGAGATAGAAGTGTTAGTTGTCTCAAAACTGCCTTTTGCAAATGAATCATTATCGGTGTCACGGTATCACCGGATGACAAATTCGCTACGAAGAGCGAGCTTGACATCCCAAATTTCCTCTCTTTGCTATGGAACTATTTGGAAGCTTGTCCAGAGTTTTCCTCAATAAGGATAAATGTCTGATCATCTCGAACTTGGCTTCGAAGAATTATATTGAAGGGAATTAAGGTATGTAGGCATCATCTTGCCACAAAACTATTGGAGTCTACCTCTTTAAACATGAGCTTTTGCATGAGAAGCATAGGAACTATATTAGCAAAGATAAAAAAGAAAAACTGCATATTTATCCTAAATCCTTATCTAAGCAAGAAAAGAGTAGAGATCATCAATAGTGTCATTGCAAGCTCACATGAACAGCTTCTCCTCGGCCAATAATTGCGGATAAAAATCCTGCTCGAGGAGAGCTGAAGTCATCATGAAGGAGTTTTATCTGGCGGGGGTCACATATGGTTGGATGGCATTATCTTACCTTGCCTAAGAAAAAGGAGGTTAGGATGTAAGGACCTATTATTTCTTCAAGCGGACCTTAGCGGCTAATTTGGTATGGAAGTCGTATTCTCCCCGATCAAATCTCTCCTTTCACATTTGCTCACAAAATTTTGGATTGGCAAAACTTCACACGATAGGATGTCCTTCACGTATAGCTGAGATTACTGCTTTCTACCAACGATCTGGCTCGGGGAACACATCAACTATAATGAGAAAAGTTATTCAAGCTTGGAACAAAGTCTCGGTATGCTTTAAAGCTCACCCCATAGATAAAAGTGTCGAGATGACTTTGAATTTCTTACATGAGGGGCTTACTTAGGATGAAGATGATGGATGTTTATACTGAAACACCCAAGGAAGTACAAAGGAATGGGCGGCAAAAAGAGGCTACACGGTTGGCATTATGTCAAATGGATCGGCTTAGAAACTTGGCGGGGAGAGTATACGGCTGCTAAGGAATTACGCTACGGTAGGAATATCTATAATACTTTGACTTACCATCACACCACGAGAGGAGCAGAGTTGAGATCAAGCGGTCTAATTGGGCACTTGATGGTAAGGAATGCGGTGTATGAATATATTCACTCTTGGTAGTAGTCCAAGAGACAAAGGTTTCTAGTCGGTGGGTTGCTTTCGGGAAGTCGAGATCTTGTGCTATCATTGAGAAAGGGATGGAAACTACGAGTGCGGGAAAGCGTCTTATTGAGGATAGCTCTGTTGAATAAAAAGTCACAGAAGTCCTAATGCTGTCGAGCTAAATTCAATCCACAAATTCCAGACGAGATGCCCTCTTGGGTGTGGTCAAAGGCTGAATCTTCCACACATATCTTCATGTCGCCCTTGGCTATCCCTTTTCACGGAATTGGATAGGCATATATTGGGTTGTCCCAAGCAATGAATTTGAATTGCTTGAATTCCTTTCAGCGGCTCTACCTTTTTGTGTACTATTAGGACTCTCTGTCTGCAGCGGGCCGGTATGGAAACAAAATGGAGTGGCCATTAACCATTCGGCCCGGTCTTGAACTACCTCAAAAACTACCTTTGCAATTGGAACTTGCGGATCACGGCTATAGCACATATTTTACTTAAGGGTGCGTTATGACAAAAAATGGGATACTTTGGGCTCTTATCAAGGAGTTCTTCTCATTTTTTTCTCTTTACTTTTAACAACCTTTACGTGTGGTTTCTGCGAGACTATACGGTTGAAGCATCATGAAGGCGGAGGCGCCGGGGAGGTCGGAAGGAAGCAGAAAAGCCCCTCACCGCGCAAGTTCTTGAAGCATTAGCGTGGGTAAGCAAATTGATCATGATTGAGCGGCTTAAGCATTGTGCTTTCGATGATGAGGATATATGGCGATTCGAAGCATGAGCTCAACACTATTCGAGCTTGGTTGTGAATCGTGTAGATTAAATTGGATCCTCCACATCTTGGGCTATCACATATGGGTAGGGAGTTGGACTATCTTGCTTCTCTTCAAATATACTTGTCGGGCTTTTGCGTATACACCTTAGATGGTGTGAGCGAAGGCTGAGATATGAAATCACCGAAAACCGCAGAACTATAATCTTTGCATGATTTTCCTTATAGTTATGTTTTAACTTCTTGTGGTTTAAGTACTTAGCTTGATGGTTTTAATTTTGGTTATATTCCTCCTGCAGGTGTATGGTAGGTTTTGATAAGCATAGCCTGTTAAGCAAGGACTCTCTGGAGCCTCCTTGTTCTTTTTGTATTACTATGTATTTGCATGTAATATAATATCCTTTGTAGTTACTTCAAAAAAAAAAATAAGGCATAACATTTGCAAATTATGGGTATATCACGGGGGCCTTAAAATCGAGAAGGCGGATAAGCTACCTTAAAAAGGTAAAAGAGTACAATAAGAGTAAAAAGGGAGTTAAGAATATAATATAAATACATGTTTATGGCGAGTTATAGTTTTGGTTTTTAAAAAGAAACACAATAAAAGTATAAATGACATGTCACGGAAAAGCATGCAAAAGATAAAAAGTGACCCTTATAAATGCAGTAATTTTTCCTTTCTTGTAAAAAAAGTAGTATCTGTTGCATAGTCAAGTTCAAATTGACTTTTAAGACCATTCAAAACATTGGACTTGACCATATGCATGGTCCTGAAAGTAGCGATTATACATGCATAAAAGTAAAAGATCATACACATGAGAGCACTTATGCGTGGACTCTAAAGGTAAAAGAAAATGGTAAAGATAAGAATGCAAAGATATATTATATTTGAAGTTATATAACAGTAGCGAACTTTGGCGGATATGATCGCGCTATCTTTGTCACTGGCTCAAGACAATGTATAGAATGATTAAACTACTTGGGATTGGCTAGCGGTAGTTTGATTGGCTAGAAGGATTGTTGTCTGGCCCAGTTAAGTCAGGGTTTTAAATAATTCATTTCATTAGTCTTACCGGTGAGGCATCATATCTATTAGTAAAGATTTGAGCAAGTTGGGAGATTATAGATATATGTTTAAAAATTTTGAGATGTATAATTGCGGGATGATGATGAGACCGCAACGATTGAGTTAATTTTCCGGCGCTGGAATAGAGACCTCGGACCAATGGGATATGGTTTGAGCAAGATTATATGTCAGTAATGCGGTCTGAGACACTATTAACATGTCTTAAAGGCCCAAAGTACATATATTCTTTATTTGAAAAAGAAGCAATGAGGACCCTGAGCGGTATCAGGCCATCTCACATCGGGCTTTAGCATTTGTTTGGAGCTTGTACCAAAGGTGAACAAAGTATGTATTGATTAAGGATGCTACCAGTAAAATCTTTTGGAGGAAGTATATGAAGAATTACCAAATAAGGTCTATGGAATTGGACTATAGAAGAAGATCTTTACTTACTAAAACCTGAGTTTTCACCAGGGGATACAGCCTTGAAAAAGGCAAACAAAATTAAAAATCTTGCACGAGTAATGTGCATTGTCGCAGCGTGGTGACAAAAGATGAAGATGATGTGGATGATATTGATCCATTTTGGCGAATCCACTGCGCTGTCGAGCGAGGACAAAATTGCTATGGGTAACGAACACTTAGGAACAAAAGAAGAAGATGACAGAATTTAACTTCACATTACTGTGCCATATTTTTCCTATAATACGAGAGGGCGGTGGAAGGACCGCATGATGTTTGTAATCAAGGCATATGAAGCACAAAAATTTTGGAGCACTACACACAGTAGTAGGGGGCTTGGGTCATGCTAGGAAATATTACCTGAGCGAGGGAAAGGATGGCGAAGCTAGCTGCAATGAAAATGGAAAAGATAATACATAAAGAAAAGTTCAAATTGAAGATTGACCCACGAGGTTCTTTGATAAAACACGCAGCATTGATGGCTGTATTTATGTAAGACAAAAGGGCCATGGCTTATTCTACAATTCGAGGATGCATTTTTACTTGAAGCAGTGCGGAGGACCTTTTGTCCCTACTTCAAGTCGTTTGTGAACCGAGGCAAAAGGAAATGCATGTAAAACGGCATGACATGCATTTGGACAATACTTGGGTTTGTTTATGTTCAATAATTTAGACGGCATCTTCCACGACATATCATTGGTAGCCCAAATGGTCTCTATGAAAGTGCGAAAACCACACTCGGGGGATAGCATAATTGCATATCTGTGTCATATTTGGAAGTCGAGGATGGCACTTATTAACATGACATTTTTCATTTCAGCTGACCCATGGTCACATTTAAGATTAACTTCAAATTTAAAAGGTAAGGTCATTTGTGAAAAAGAGTATCAAACTGTGACTTTCATGCGGGATATTGAAATTTGGATCTAATGCTTGGTATGGAAAAAAAAGGAGAACAAAATTACTAGGAAGATCTGAGGCACTATCATTGAGCAGTGGGAAAGTTATACTCACTCCATTATCCGAAACACCTCGGAGGCGCGGTCGGCATTAGCGATAATTGGGTAATTGGAAGCGGCTTGGCACACCTAGTACTGGAAAAAATGGAGTCAACCCAAGGCGAGGAAGCGAAAACAACATCGGCGATGTGAAGTGGCACACAAGCTCACATAGCAGTAAATAAGGTATGGCAAACTTGATTCAATTAAATTATGTTTACATCTTGTATAGTACATGCTTTTGGTTGTAGCTTACAATGCAGGGATGCTTTATGATATTAAATATATCGAGTGCTAGTCATCACTCCAAATGTTGGACTTTCTAATAAACAGTACACCGGAATAAAAATTGATAGCATGCTAGTATACCATGCTACTCCAATAAGAATGATAAAGTATTCAAATGGGTATCACCTTTGAGCCGAACGAGTGGATAGAGTGATGTAAGGCTTAACCCTAATCCCTCTATGTTTATTATATACAGGTATCTAGGATAATTCGTAAGGATTGCCAAGGGAGACTAAGAATGAGTGAAAACAGGGATAAAAACAAGAAAAAGATAGTGCTGCTTGTTTTCATCAAAGTCTTTGGATAAGATCATCCAAAGATTGTGCATAAAAAGCGCGAGAAAAAAAGTCCTTGGAGATATTGGGGAGAAAATTATGGAGGATACCATGTTTTCATGGAAATATATTGAAAGCCTTAAGGAACTTGCCTATAAGCCTTATTACGTCTTTGCACAGGATGTTGAAGTCTGCTGTCCATGCAATAACTTGCGAGATCTCAGGGAATTTTTGTGGCAGGGAATGGGAGCATATTGAGGACCTACCCGACCTAAAAATTATTGAAAGCAGTACCGAAATCTTTTGCTAAGGAGCCTTAGTCATATATCGGGGATAAGTTCTAATGCGGAGAAGTAAATATGAGCTAAGAAAAAACATGTAACCTTATTTTGAGCTACGATTCAGTTTCGGACATATGTGAAGATCACATAGAAAAGAGAAGTCATAATGGATTATGCTTGGGAGGAAGTACAGTGCAATGATAAAGGAGATGCTGCTTGAGAAAAGAAAAAATAAAAAATTCCCATTCAATGATGCGAGATAATAGAGTAGCAACTTTGAATGGTTAACCAAAACTTGTACATCTGGGGGTAGATGAGGCATCAACCTTGGCCTTTATACGTCGGGAACATATAAGAGACATAGCCTGATAAAATTTGGAGCAGCCCGGATTTTATACCACTAGAGACGGGAAAGGAAAATTTAATATAGAGACATCCAAAATGGAATATTTGATTGCATTGGAAGTTGTAACTATAAGAAGAGGATAAATTACGCCATATCTGGCAGGACATTTAAAGCACATAAAAATAGTATAGATGGATCACCAGCGCGTAGGCAGGTGTATCTGAGAAATAAACAAAACTATTACAATAGTTCTGAATTCCATTCTAGAATTGTGGCGAAATTTCAAAGGACCATTGTGCTATGATGAAGCTACCTTCTGCGCGAGGAAAAATGAAATGCTAAGCCGGATAGTAAATTAGGTATATGATGTTACCTTAAACATACCGGCAAAGGTAAAAGTTTTAAGTAGGCGATATAACTTCATAAATCTTTATGAAAGCATTCGCTTTACAAGGAGAAAGCGGCATCACCAGCGAGAATCGGTGAAAAATAGTAGTTGAAGCACAGGCACATGAAGAAAAGAACAAAAGGTATGAGCGTAGGCGAAAAGAGTAAATCTTGATACCTAACTTACTGACTAAATGGTTTAAATCGGCGCAAAGGAAAATGTTGGACAATGATGAGCGAGAAAAGGTTCATTTAAAACCAACAATTTGGTACAACTTTAATAATTGTTGTTTTGTAGGTCTAGGACAAGGGATATGGCAGCAAGTTTGTGGAATCTGATGGGTTTTTCAACGTTCATAGAGTTGGTGTAATTTATATCTGGCGTGGTTTGAGCTAAACTTCATTATAAATCTATGGCAGGCGGTTGAAATAAAATTGTTTCAATATGTGTTTTGGGTATTGTATGGATGATTTACCTAGCCCATAAAGCGCCTAATAAAGCGATGTCACGGGTAAGAGGCTGGACAATGAGGCAAGAACTTCAAATATATGACTTGGAGGTTAGGGAATCAAGAGGCGAAGTACTTTGAAAGAAATGCCCGAGGAGTTTTGGTAGCGGCAAAACTAGCTTCTTGAATATAACAATTGAGATTGGCCAGGCAAAGTGTGGCATCTTCCAAACCACTAAATGATAAAGGGAATTCTACGCCCTTTGAGGCCATGAGAGGCCCCATTGCATGCGGCAAAAGGCATGAACCATATTTTCAAGCTAGGAATGTGATTTTGTCCTGAGATAATGCCATGCATGTATGTAAGCGGCGACCACAGATAACGCGGGACATTCAAGAGGTGATAAACAGTTTGTGAGCAATGGTTTTGATTTAAAGGGAGTAAAAAGAAGAGTGTTTAAATACATTGGAGCCAACATGTTCCCTGGCTTAAAATATACGATGTTACAAATGCTAAAGGAGTACTAAAAGGTATGAATTCCTGCTGATTTACTAATTTGGTTCAAGTATAGTCAGATAGTACAATAATTCAGTTCTATAAGTAATGTTGGGTAATTATAGGGTTGTAGGCCCTAAGCGTGAGGTCTACTCCTATAGATTCTGATAAAATGATTAAAAGATCTGAGGGTCTTTAATACAATCCCTCACGAGGATGGGGGTAGGGTTTTATAAAAAATATAAAGAGATGGGTTAAATGATTGTGCACCCAGCAGCTACTTGGTAAAAATAACTACCAAGTATAAATGTTAGGCTTACTTATTAGTAGAAAAGGATATATATGGCCTAAACATTTAATTAACCTATGGGCAAAATAGATAACCTAAGACCTAGATTTATATGTTAAAACCAAACGGGCAGCTAGGTTTTGAAGCTAAGGAGCATATGTTTAACCTAAGACACTCGAGTATGACCATAGTATTGACCCCTAAGGGGCTTAATGTGAGGCGACGGTCATAAAATTATAAGGTATTTAGGGTTCGGTGAGTCGATCACGAGGATATCGGTTCGAGGAGATGGCGGTGGGATTGCTGGCGGCGATAACCGGTCTTTATGACCAAAACCCCGGTATTAGAGGCATAGCGCAAAGATGGGAGGCGGGTTAAAGGCGGAGGTGAAGGTTTTACTCGAAGCGAGGAGAAGCGTGAGTTTTAGAAGAAGAACTTGCTTGATGTGATAGGGAGGTGGTTGAAGCATTAAGAAATGGAAAGGAAGCGGTAGTGCTTTGCACCCTAGAAGAAGGCTATGGTGATGCTTATCTGGGGCAAGCGGCCAAGAAGCGGTTTAATAGACCACAAAGTGATGGTTATGGCGAGCAAATCCCGTGCCGAACACTTTTGTTCGAAAACACAACAAGACTTGGATGTATCTTCGGAGTGAAGATGAAGTTAGATAACGAAAAATAAGTCCCATTTTTATTAGAGGCGGATTAGATAAAAGATCATTGAGGCCTATGGTTTCCAAATGACCATAGCCGGTACACTTAAGAGTTGGTCTAAATAAGCGGACTTGTTAACACTAGTTAAAAGAAAAGGATCGAGAGGAAGTAGCACATAGGATTTAGTACCTTATTATAATTATTGTTACCATGCCTGCTATGGTAGATAGATATCTGCTATCGATTAGAACTGATTAAGAATTTAAAAAAAAAAAAAAAAATAAACCTTGTAGTATGCGGGGTTTCCAAATACCCTAGGACTTGAGAAAAATTCTTTAATGGTCCTGTAGTATCATATATGTGGTATAATCTGATGCCTAGGCATCTTTGTGAGGATGTATAACAATATGGGCACATTGTAGATAACTTCAAATATGCAAATAAGCCCAGCCTTCTATTATTACAGGGTTTTAATATTTACTTTAGGCAGATGACTGTTGTATCTTACATTATTGTGATTTAGGAATAGGTAAAGATAGTGGTCGTGGGTTTTCCTTTTTTAAAAAAAGTAGAAGATGTTCCAACATTAATTGAAAGAGGAGTAGATCAAATGTTAACATAAAGATTTAAGACTATAGTATAAAGGTCTTTTTGCATTTGCCTTAATATGATGACATGCTGCTTCTGAGATATGGTAAAATAAATAGCAGGGTTGTTTGAGCGGTTTTCTCTTATCTTTTAGTATATGATTGTCCATTATTTGTTTCATTTTGCTCGAGCTTGAGCGAATCAAGGGCATAAAAGAGGTACAATGGGTGAAGAGGCGAAGAGCCAAAAGAAATTCCCAATGTACCTTTATTGCTAAGCGTTTACATGATTGGTACAGTGCAGTGGAATTTCTTTTCTTATTGTGCTTTTTCTTTTGTCTTTGTTATGAGGAAGTTAGGACTCGAGATGAATGGAAGCAAATATATGGACTTTACAAATCTCAAGTATGATAAGTAGGCAAATTTGTATATGCCGAGGGATAAGAAGAAGGATAGGAGGAGTAATGGCAAAACCTCACGAGGTATTTAAAAAGTTTTGAAATTATGTATCGAAGAAAATTTTTGAACTGCGAGGATGATCCTGGACTCAAGCAGTAGAAATGAAGGATGGTAGCGGCATAGCATGCATAGACGTATTTTAACCTACCATTTGCAAACATATTTTGTTAAGTTCAAGGCAATTTCCAATATTAGCCCAGAAATCTGAGTTCTTCCTAGCTCCGGCATATTACCAGCGTATAATTTGCTTTAGTTTGGTATGATGGTACGAAAAGAGCTAAGCCTACAAATGTATTTAGGCTTATTTGTAAACTTCTTAGTAAAAGGTAATGTGAGCATGCTTATGTTGAAAGAGGTAGAAACTCTACTTTTATATAATAGCTAGCTAGATATAGATTTAAAAGCAAGAATAGAAATATATTCCTTCTGTTCAATGAAGTGTAAATATTGACTACTTAAAGTTAGCCATGAAATGCAAAAGCAGAAAAATGAAAATTTGGATATGTGTGTGAAAAAAATAGGCATAACATTTGCAAATTATGGGTATATCCCAGGCCTTAAAATCGAAAATTTGGATAAGCTACCTTAAAAAGGTAAGAGTACAATAAGGGAAATTAAAAAAGGAGTTAAGAATATAATACTCATGTGCATGTTTATGGCAGGTTATAGTTTTGGTTTTAAAGGGAAACTTTGTAAAAGTAAATGACATACGGAAAAGCATGCAAAAAGATAAAAGTGACATATAGATACGTATTTTTTCCTTTCTTGTAAAAAGTAGTATCGCATTTTGCATGGTCAAGTTCAAATTGACTTTTTAAGACCATTAAAAAACATTTGGACTTGATACATATACATGAATACAAGTACTTGATTATACATGCACGTAAAGTAAAATCATACACACATGAGAGCGCGCTTAACGTGGACTCTAAGGTATTAAAAAAGAAATGGTAGATAAGAATCGCGAAGATATATTATATTGGAAGTTGCATATAACTTGTGTGGGCACGGATATGATGCGTATCTTTGTCTAAGCTGAAGACAATGTATAGAATGATTAATTTACTTAGGGTTGGCGGTAGTTTGATTGGCTAGGATTGTTGTCACGATAGTTAAGAGTCAGGTTTTTTTGGCGAATCTTGGCATATTCCTTTAAAGCTGTTTAAGCGGTCGCTACTACTTTTTTTAGGGTTGGCGTATTAATGTGGAGAACATATTCACGTTAAAATCCCTTGACCTAGTAAACTTTCATTCACTAGTAAATTTGTTTCGATATAGCCACCTAATCCACTTAAATCAGTATAGCTGCGTGTGTTTTGTGCTCCACAACATTGTTCGAATATATGAAATTTCAATGGTTTGTTGAAGTCTTGATATATAGGAGCAACTTTAAAACGGTTTATACGTGATGTATGACATTTGTGGTTGTTAGCACCTTTTCACTTCTTGGGCTTGACCTACCAATTATCTACGATGCAATCTAAATAATATTTCCAAAGTGAAATTATGAGTTTTCTAACCTGCGAAGGTCCCACCTATGACGTGGAAAATACCATAATGTGCCCTATTAATGTCATGTATTAAAAACATAATGTCATAATGTCATGTATTAAAAGCATGTGCCCTATTAATGTCATAATGTCATAAATGTCATAATGTATTAAGGTACGTACTTACTTACGTTCACCTGAGAGTTTGGGCCCCTCGGCCAGTTTTTGCTTCTAAAGGATCTGGGTAATATTGGTCGCTAAGGTCCCAACTCTATGACGGAAAATACCATAATGTGCCCTTATTATGTCATGTATTAAAAATATAATGTCATGTATTAAAACATGTGCCCTATTAATGTCATAATGTTGGCAAATGTCATAATGTATTATAAGTAATGCACTTACTTACGTTCAAGAATTTGAGAGTTTGGGCCCTCGCTATTCTGTTTAAAGGGCTATGGGTCACAAGGTCCCACCTATGACGGGAAAATACTCATAATGTGCCCTATTAATGTCATGTGTATTAAAAAACATAATAATGTCATGTATTAAAAACATGTGCCCTATTACGTCATAATGTCATAAATGTCATAATGTATTAAGGCACGTGATTTCTACTTACGTTCAAGAATTTGAGAGTTTGGGCCCCTCGGGCCGTTTGCTTCTAAAGGATCTAAGTGGCTATTGGTCAAGGTCCCACCTATGACGTGGAAAATACCATAATGTGCCCTATTAATGTCATGTATTAAAAACAGTCTCTATTAATGTTAAGTAAATGTCATAATGTATTAAGGCACGACTTTACTTACGCTCAAGAATTTGAGAGTTTGGGCCCCTCACGTTTGTTTCTAAAGGATCTAAGTGGCCATTGGTCGCTGAAGGTCCCACCTATGACGCGTGGAAAATTAATGTGTCCTATTAATGTCATGTATTAAAACAACATAATGTCATGTATTAAAAACATGTGCCCTATTAATGTCATAATGTCATATAATGTATTAAGGTATCGTACTTACCACGCTCAAGACTTGAGGAGTTTGGGCCCCGGCCGTTTCGGGTTTCTAAAGGATTCAAGGGCTATTATCGCTAAGGTCCTACCTATGACATGGAAAATAATTTTAAGCAAATTAATTCCAAGCTTCTTGTATATGAAATGGCCACCCATCAATATGTATTAAAATGTCATAACGGCCATCAGACTAAATGGTCACTTTCACGCCAATCGGGCCATGTATACATGAAAATGTAATGCCTCATCGCTTCATCACAATATTAAGAAGCAGCAAAGATAGGTCTAACGCGGCATATATACATATACACGTAGATAAAGCTGCCATTCTTGTTTGTGATCAAGAAAGCATGTTTAACATGCACAGGGCTTGCCACGAAGATCAATAATTAGCGCTCATTTTATTCCTAGCAAGCTCAAGGGTATTTAACAGTTCTTCTAGTCAAGCACTAATTCATTCGAACTGGATGGCCACGTCCAGCTTGTAATGCTTCTCGATCCTAGTGGCCACAATGGGTGTCAAGGTTACGTATGCAGTCCTTGAAAAGGAAGCGATTTCAAATGTAAGTAGGCCTAGCAAAGCTTAAGTTAATCTGAATGTGATAAAATGAATGAATATATAGGATCTTGTTGTACGCCGCCGCGAAATTTAAGCGATACGCAAGTGGGTTGGCGCTACACATAACTTACCGGCCCGGATCTATACCGTGATGAATGCAAAGTCGATTATTGTGGGAAAATGGTATGACTACCCAAACCAAGACAAGGAGGTAAGCACGTTGAATGGCCTTGAGATCCAAAACCGCTGGCCCCGCAGTATAGTGGTCGCTCGCCGAATATGCTCCCGCAAGATCAAGGTACCTTGAGCTCCATGACGCACCAAGGCCAAGAAGAAGCCTTGAGATTTATTTCGACGTCTCTGGTCCTAACAAGCTCACCAAGAAGACCTTCTCTCGACAACATCGCCGCTGAGATTTCGACCGACTACATCCTGACCTCTTGGCAACATCAAGGTTAAGATTGCTTCCATTCGTAGTGCCTTGCGCCAGGAAGCTTAGCAATGTCCGGTCCGTTTCATGAATTGCTTTTTAGTTGATCCCGTGACGATGTCTCCATTTATAGTACAAGCCCGTCTATCTTACAAGAAATATTAGTTAGCTTTCATATGTTTGTGTTTTGTGTCGCTCATTAAAGGATGAACCAACCAAGGTTTTGGAATATGGCCAAGTAAAGATTTAACACAAGGATGAACCAAGAGATGGTTTCTTAAGGCATCTTATATAATCCAAAATGAACCAAGATGTGCTTTGCAGACGCTATGATTCAAAATGGACGATAATGCATCACTTTCTCGTGATAGATGTATCGCCAATGTTTCAAATGAAACCCTTACGTGCACGTAATTTAAAGCCTTAAAACAAGACTACTACAAATCACATACGTTACATCTTCATTCTAGGAATCAATCTATGCATATAGGGCTATATTTGAAGTATTAAGTAGCCTTGATACAACCCATATAACAATCTATGTAAAATGAGATGCAACCTAAAATACTATAGATTCTCGGCTCTCTTAATGAAAGGTAGCATTTGGCACATGACATCACCTTCTATTCCCTCTTCAAATGAAGTTTAAAACTGATTTCAACCACTTCAACGTAAACTCCTAACATGGTCTCCCCGATTGTGTTTGATTTCTAAGACATAATGGTACTTCTATGCATAAAATGGTGAACTATATAGCGTTACAACTGAAATTAAAGATAATAGTAGAAGCAAGATAGTACCTCGGTTAAATTCAAATCCTTCAAGAAGAGCTTCACTTCATCCTCAATGACCTACTCAAGGCCACATCTTTCAAGTGAGCAACTGCACTCATAAACTATTTTACAACATTCTCACAAGAAGAAAATTGATTGCTAAAGCTCTAGAGATTCTCCTACATCCCTCGGGATACCTTCAAAATCAGGCATTGAGATTAATAGTGCTAGTACATTTGTTCCTCACCATTCTACCTCAAAGAAAGGAACCATGAGAAAAATTCCATGCCTCCTATGATCATACCTTCATACATCTTTTGCGTGATGTAATTGCAGCACCATTTCTAGTCATCTAAGAAGCATTTAAAATTAAGTGGTTTTAAAACAAAGGCTAAGCATTCTACAACCTGAGATGTGAAAGCAATTTCGAGTAAGAATTTGCGTTCTCCACAACCATGCTTGGGCACCAAATGGGTTGAGCTCTCGCTTTGGATAATGTATTAACCTACATTCAAGATTCAAAAATCCTCAATATGGCCTACAATCAAGATTCGGACCCGTGACTAAAAAATTTAATCTAGATTCCGTATGTTCTAATCTCTCAAAAGAAAACCTAATTTGTTTTGGGAGAAACTAGGCTACAAAGTTTAAGAACCAAGATAAATTCCGAGGCATGTCTCGTCTCTGATATTGTGCTAACTTTTGACTTAAATTGAAGGGAAAAAAACCAGTAAAACAAATTTCAATCCTAGACTATGTCGTGAAACCATTTCCAAACATTCTTTATGAAAAGAAACCTACGCACTGACCAATGAGCCGATCTCGACGAATGAGCATGTATCAGCAAGATCCACCAGCGACATGGGAATCAAGAAACAAGGGACAAATTTGTGCCCAAGACTGTGAATAAGCAAGCATAAATAAATTAATAATATTTCGTAATTGCAATTTCTTTTCTCGCCTTAGCTTTCCATTGGTTTGTGTAAATTGTATTCCCATTAGCTGGTCTAAACCTTTCCATAACAAAGTATACGCATGAATTAATTCTTAGAATACTTTTAGTTAACCTCTACATAAACTTTAGTTAACCCTAGTGTGTATGGTCCAAAGGTTTCTCCCTATCCTTTTGCAATGTTGTTCTGAGTTCACCGTGGACATACACCATATTAACCGTGAAAGTAAGATGGTCCTAATTAACCCATTTGGGTATTGGTGTTTGAGTTAACTGATGACTATACTATTGAGTCAACCTTCAATTCAAATTTAAATCCACGTTTCTATAATCGAGATACTATAACTGAAATTCATTTGGCGGATTTTGAAACTCAGATTTAGCGTATTTATGTATTTATGTATTCATGTTTTATGTATTTTGAACATAACTAAAGTTTCTCATGTTTGTGCTTAATGATGCAGCTCATTCTTTGGGATCATAGAATATGGGTTGCTATGATTGGACAACCTAGACAAAGATAATCTGCAGATGAAAATAATTCGTAATTCGGGTGAAAAGATGCAAAGGAGTAAAATTAAACTAAAGTGAATGTTTAAAACAAAATTGACGCTAAGAAAAAAAGACATGTGAAAAGCCAATGGATACAAGAACCATGCTGTCCATATAAGAATAAGATGCACTTCTAAAAGGAAATTTTGATGTAATGCTCTTAAATTCAATTCAAACAATAAAAGATAACATAAAGTACATGAAGGAATTTTCACTTGATGTCATTTAATGTACATTGTGTATAATGTCAAAAACCTTTACACAAGTGTGGCATTTACAAAGTATAGTTGACCAAAGATGGGTTTTCCACTACATATATGAAACTTTATCTACTAAAACCCCTCGTCTATTCTCTCCATTTTAACAAATTTAACATAAATGGAAACAAAATACATGTTATGTGAAACTTTATCTATTAAAACCCCTCGTCTATTCTCTCCATTTTAACAAATTTAACATAAATGAAAACAAAATTCATGTTTTCCGCCTACAAGAACAAATCAATTCACTAATGGTTTGTGTGATGCTTCTTCAGCCCCATGAGATGAATGGAATTCTCTATGTGGAGGGTGTCTTTGAAAGTATTATTACCGAATAGAAAAAGAAAGATAATCTCAAGATGAATGGTGGTATCTCACATCTTTGTATTCTTGTATGTACAACAGTGAGCTACAACTAGCTCATCAAAGAATATAGAAAAGTCAATAACATTGAGAAAGAAATAATACTTCCAAGAGTCCCCTTAAGCAAAGGGAAAATCATGTACAAATAAAATCTTAACATGTCTCGAATCGCAACAATAACAACATGTCTTAAACATAATTTTTTCTTTGATCAAGGAACCCATATCAGCAAAACCTTTCCAAGAAGAGGAAATTTGTCATTGACGATGGAAATATAGCTTGCCATTCGGCCATTTAATCTTTTGGAGTTTAACGAAAGCACATGGGGCAATGTGCCTAACTCTTGATTTTCTTTCTGACATTGACGCTTTGTTTCTAATTCTCGCTTGCTGCCCACTGACGGCTTGTTTCAACACTCAAAAGATGGGATAAAATATGCCGCGAACGATATTCTTTTTCTCGATTAGGCTGCAACATGGCCGTAACAACATCTTTTGCTTCTGATGATACATGAGCAGGAAATTTAAATGGGAAACCGCCGATCCTCCCCATTAACCAGCATAAGCGCCAACTTCAACATATGAGTTTCGAAATGCATCCCACCGTATGCCTCTATGGCAAAGAATAATCCCAACCCCAACATCAACCTCCTTGGAGTATCTTCACCCACAACAACCTCCGCCAAATATCTTTGAGTTCCTGGGTAGCACTTCGTAAAAATATGGAGTATCTGTAAAAGTACTCAAAACAAAGGGTAAAAGACCAAAAATCGCATTAATTTTAACATCGTGAGGGTTTTCTCCATCTGAGCTTACATCGTAATATTTTGTAAGCCAGATCACGATGCACAACTCCAGAATGGCCCATGGTAGACCGCGGACTACCCATAAACGCCTAGACTCGCTTTGCCCAGCTTGGTTATGTATGTCGGTTAGGAACGCTATTAGCTTGGTATCGAAAGGTGTCTCGAAGTTCGAAGTCTCCATTGGTACCTATATGCTTGGGTAATTTTGCAAAGACTTGGTAATCATGACATGGTATGGCATAGACATGAGTAGCGCCTTGATGCTCGAGACGCAGCATAATTCTAGTGGAAGCGACCAGAATCGCCCATGTAGACCGCCGAGTATTCAACCTTGAATGTGCCCTCGTGGGGCATTCCCGACACCTAAGATAAAATGAGTAGAAGCTTTACTACTCATAAACGCTTCAGACGCTTTCGCGCCCCTACTTGGTTAAGGGCATGTCGTTAGAACGCATAACAACTCCATTTTGCGCAAATCCCATCGTTCCTTGCCGGGATTAATAAGAAGAGCCGTGATTCCTCGCCCCAAAGTTTCTTACCTTTTTCTCAATTGCCTCACAGTTGCATTCGCAGAGTCTACAATAAAATGCCACAATCATTGTCGCGATCACCTCTTCTAGATGCACAACGCCGTGGCAACCGCTAATTTTTGCATGATTTCCATCTCCGCTCTGGCATATTTGTTCTTGAGGTAGCTTTTGCAGCAAATTTATCGCCCTCCACTCTTTGCATTGAAAACAATAGCTTGCCCACCTTCGCCGACTGCTTGAGTAGATCATAGTCTTCCAAATACTGAAATTTGCCGGAGTATACAACGCTCAGATCCTTCGGCCATCTTCATTCTAAACCCTTCTCCATCTCTAAACTCCCCGCAATTGTAATGCAAAATGCACGTAATGCAAAGCTTCAACCCTTTTAACCCTTTAAGGGCCGCTGCTTCCATGACAATGGCAAACTCCTGATTTTAGGTTGCTGTTTTGCTCTTAATATTGTTAGCTTTTCCAATTGTAGTAACAAGCTGCTAACTTGTCATCGGCTAAGCTGGAAGGGATTTAATAATTTGAACATGTAACATGTAAATAAGCAATTGAACAAACCTTTTGTCGCCAGACAACATGTTGGTGAGTACTAGGCCCCTATAGATGCTCGTGCAACGCTTTAGTAGTGCCGAATTATGTCTTCAACCGCAGTTTTAAAATGGTTGCACTTTGTCGCAAGTAATTTTGATAGTATTTTCAATGCTCGATTGAATTTCCAATAGCTTGAGCATTGTGTGTTCTCTATCCAAACATTAGCATTTCAAGAGCTCAAGCCCTCGTGATACATTCCCCATTACAAGAGACAAGCCTAAACATGTAAAACGTGAATATAACAAAATGCTTGTTAACATGTTCAACAAACTAAGACATAAAAGCCTGATGTATATCATTGGCAACTGAATCATTAACTATCGGCGCACGCAGCATGCAATTTAAGTTTTGCATACCAGCTTTCAAAGATGCCACTTAGACGCAGGGAACAAATACAAATCCACATTGCATTCATGATTTCTCTCTCACCCTCGCCTAATAGATATTTGCTCAACTTCTTTGCATAAGCACCACTTCAATTTGGAGAGCAATGGTCTTTCCAATCCCATCATTAGGGATTTTTGGAGATCATAAAAGGGCCTTCTATGAACTACCGACAGTTATATATTCAATAATCGAAAATTGGGACCTGTATCTAGCTATAGGGTCTGACCATACTGACACATTTTCAGCATAAGTGTTGATAGAAAAGTCCAAATGAGCTCGTGGTTTGGTGCACAGATATTTTTGGAGTTTTGACAATCATAAGTGGTTAAAATATGTGCAAAGCACCTATGCTGGAAAGATCTCAACTAGATCTATCTATTGCACTAAACGAGCTCATTTGACTTTTCTATCAATAGTTATGCTAGAAAATGTGATCCAAAGGAGTTAGTTATAAATCAGCTTTTGCTTTTATCGGACCCGCTTCGTGCCCGATTTCCTCGATTAGTAGTTCATTTTATCTTCATTTATTTAGTTGGTATGTTTTTAAGGCCCTTTTTAATCTCAAAACCCCACGTTCATCTCCTATATCATTCTCATGTCCAATTTTGCATTCGAAACAATTGCATGCAGAGAGGCTATGATTTGATGGTCTCTTCCCAATCCCATTTCATCTCCTATAATACCTCCCCGCCCACCTCCCGCATTGGAAAACAATTGCTTGCCCAGCACCTTCGCCAATCCGCTTCAAAGAAATCATACCCTTCAAAGAAGTTGGCAATTTGCCGGAGTACAAATGTACCAGATCCGCCATCATCCTCTATCTTTAATTTCTGTAATATTGGTTATGCAAATGCAATACTGCACGCCAATGCAAAATTTAACCTTTGAATAACCTTTAAAAATGTGAGAAGCCCACCGCGCAATCTAAAAGTCGTATTGTATGCATTTGACAAATTACTCTTTGAACAAATATAGCCCCAAGTTTCCAGCTCAACTAAAGCATAGAAGAAGTAGATAGAGGTAGTAAATGGACTCTTAAGTTTCCTTTCTAAGAGCCTTGGCAGGCTAAAGGTATTGATGTCAAACGGATTGAGAAGGACATCAAGCAAATGGTTGTGCTATAGTTGCTACTGTTCCACTTCTTGCCCATAACTATAGAAGTTGTCTTATTGAAGATGACACAAACGTTCATGATTTGAGTTGCTTGGTCTAGATGTTATGTTGATGATGATTGCAAACCTTGTCTCTGGAGGTATAAAGATATATAGTCTATAAATATGTGTAACTTCATAAAAATTTTGAATTAATAAAACAAAAAGATGCCTATCATAATAATATCGTGCTATAATGTCAGAGTCCTCAAGGTTTATTGAAGAGAGACCAGATTATGTTTTGGATATATGTGGAGTAAGTGCATTATGAAGCTTTAGGCTTTGCTTCCTTTTTTGAATGGGCTTCTAGAAATATAAGCTTAGTAGTTGTTCTATTAGAAAATGTAAAGAGTTTATATCTCCATCTAAATGTTTCTTCTTTACATGATGTAAAGGCAAATCACTTCCATCATCTTTTTTCATTGACATGCCTTTGACCTATGGTAAAGGAAGCCCGACAAGTATCACACTAAAGTTAATAAAAATTATCCATCCTAAGTCTCAACGCCAAGACCGGGCGATCGTAGAAATGCAAAAAATCGCCTTATATAACAAGGAAATTATGGAAAGTGGGAACTCTCTGGGATGTGGAAAAGTCGCTAATCCAATGTAATCCGTATATGAAACCCAAGCATGTAGTGTGGAAGTAAAATGAAATTTCGAAAATTTTGAAAAGATTTATACATCTGATGATCCAGACATACAACACTTTTATAAGAAATATCTGTTGAGCAGTCAAGCTTTTGACATTCTTTTGATATGAAAATAAGAAAGGATACAGCTAAAGCGCAGGAGGAGAAAAAGGCAGAGGAGCTCGATAAAACAAGCCATTGAACGTATAGCTTTCTAAGGCAAAAGATGAGTTAAGGAGAAAGGCTAGAGAACTAGCCAAACGCATGGCATGATCCCAAACAATTTTACTATTGCAAAAGGTGCTCTTCTAATTGCCAATAATCGGGAGGAAGATAAATCCAAATCCCATTCCCTTGTTCCTATATTGCTTCACATTTTTAACTCCGCAGCCTTTCTAATCATGTCCCAAGTGCAACTAACTAAAACTCGACCTCCATAACGAACCTTCAATAACCTAGCAAGACACAAGGTTTTACATTTCGAGGTCGTGATCCTAGTCGATTCGACCAGATCTCGCATCACATAGAGGGAGGGTGTTGATGTAATATCTGACCCCTTAAAACCTTCCTAAGTAGTTCACTTCCAAAGGTCCTCTCCTCTCTCTCAAAGTCCTCACACGGGACCGCAACTCACTCCAAAACTCCGTGAACCGACTCTGCCAATGGACTCAAAAATGTCGACTTTACCCTCAGGGACCAAGTTCCGCGGGCGTAAGACCACCCCTTCTCCAAGAAGCACCAAAGTAGCTCATGTCCAACACGCTCTCAGAATAATTGGCCTAGGAGGTACAAGTATCACCGCTATATGTAGGTTCGTATTTTTCGCTGCCAAAATGACCATGTAACTTGTCCGGGGTAATTTCGGCCATTCCGGACGCATATTGGCTTAAGCTTCCAAATCATCTCCAGCCTTTGTAATCACCTCAACGACAAAACACTTGGTTTTCTACACCTGGCCAACCCGGGCAGATGCTTCGCGGGTTTGATGCTTCGTGGTTTTTGAGCTTGCTCAAGGTGCTACTTGAATGCATGGATTCAATCTGCCTGATAGGAAAATTGAGCCACCTTGGTATGCCTAGGTGGCATGCTTTGAGCCTAGGTGTGTATCCTGAGCCACCTTGGTATGCTGGAGCCTAGATGGCATGTTGGAGCCTCAAGGCATGTTGGAGCCACCTTGGCATGTTTGAGCCTAGGTGGCATGTTGGAGCCACTTGCAGAAGGTTTGAGCCAATCTTTTGGCATGCTTGGAGCCTAGGTGGCATGTTTGAGCCAACTGGCATATTTAAGCCTAGGTGGCATAGTTGTGAGCCACCTTGGCATGTTGAGCCTAGGTGGCATGGTGGAGCCCACGTGGTATGATTGAGCCACCTTGGCATGTTGGAGCCTAGGGTGGCATGGTTTGAGCCCACCTTGAGATGTCCTGAGCTACCCAGCATGTTTGGAGCCTAGGTGGCATGTTGGAGCCTAGGTGGCATGTTTGAGCCTAGGTGGCATGTTGGAGCCACCTTGGCAAGTTGGAGCCTAAGTGAGCCTGGGTATGGCATGTTTGAGCCTAGGTGGTAGACAGTTTGAGCCACCTAGAATGTTGGAGCCTAGGGTGGCATGTTGGAGCCCATGTGGTGATGGCTTGAGCCACCTCGCAAGTTGGAGCATAGGTGGTATGTTGGAGCCCGCGTGGCATGTTTGAGCACGTTGGAGCCTAGGTGGCATGTTTGAGCCATTTTTGTCATGTTGAGCCTGTGTAGATGTTGGAAACTAATTTTGGCATGTTTCTGGAGCCTAGGTGGTACATGTTAGAGCCACCTTGGCATGTTGGTTTCACGCGGCATGCTGGTTTCAGGTGGCATAAAGTTGGAGCCCACGTGGCATGTTGGAGCCTACGTAGAGCGTTTGAGCCTACCTTGGCAGTTATATAGGCAAGATGTTTTTGAGCAAATCCTTGGCGTGCTGAAGCTTGAAATGCTGGAGTCATACAGCTTTGAGCCACCTTGGCATGTTGAGCCTGTATGGCATGCTTCTGAGGCACGTTGGCATGTTGGAGCCTAGGTGGCATGTTGAGCCTAGGTGGCATGTTGGAGCCTGATGTCATGTTGAGCCCACGGTGATGCTTGGCTTCACCTTGGCATGTTGGTTTGTGTGGCATGCTGGTTTTATGAATGTTTGAGCCACCTTGGCATGTTTGTTTTAGGTGACATGTTGAGCCGTAGGTGGTGATGTTTGAGCCACCTGGCATGTTGGAGCCAGGTGGCATGCCTGAGTCCACGCGGCATGTTTGAGCAATTTTGGCATGTTGGATCCTAGGTATGTTGGAGCCTAGCCGCATGTTTGAGACACCTTGGCATGTTGGAGCCTGTGGCATGTTGGAGCCCTCAGTTTGGTTTCACCTTGGCATGCCGGAGCCTAGGTGGTATGTTGCTTCTACATGGCATGTTTGGAGGCATGTTGGAGCCTAGGTGGTGATGTTGAAACCCACGGGTATGCTCTGAGCCACCTGGCATGTTGGTTTCCAGGTGGCACGTGAGGAGCTCAAGCAAGTGGCATGTTTGAGACACCTTGCATGTCCGGGAGCCTAGGTGGCAAGCGTTTGAGCCACGCTGGCATGTTGGAGCCTATGTTTGTTTTTTCACCTTGGCATGTTTGAGCCTTGGTGGCATATTGGTGCCTAGGCAAGATGTTGGAGCCACCTTGGCAAGCTGGAGCCTATGTGGCATGTTGGAGCCCACATGGCATTTGAGCCACTGACATGTTGGAGCCTGGGATGGCATGAAGAAGCCTACGGCCAAGATGTTTGGAGCCACCTTGGCATGTTTGAGCCTAGGTGTCATGTTGGAGCCTAGGTGGCATGTTTTGAAGCAATGCCAGCATGTTGAGCCTAGGTTACATGTTGGAGCCCATGTGGCATGTTGGAGCCCTCAGAGGTGGGATGTAGAGCCTCAAGCAAGGGCATGTTTGAGCCACCTTTGGGATGTTTGAGCCTAGGGTGGGCTGTTGCTGCCTAGGTAGAGCGGGAAGCTTGAGCCACCTGGCCTCGCTAGCCTAGGTGGCATGTTGGAACCCACGGGCATGCTTGGAGCCTAGGTGGCATGTTGGAGCCACTTGCAGTGATGCTTGGTTTCTACCTTGGCATGTTTGAGCATTGTGTGGCATGTTTGAGCCAATCCTATATTTAAGCCTAGGTGGTATAGTTGTGAGCCACCTTGGCATGTTGGAGCCTAGGTGGCATGTGGTGGAGCCCACGTGGTATGGGGTTTGAGCCTTCACCTTGGCATGTTGGAGCCTAGGTGGCATGTTTGAGCCCACCTCAGATGTCCTGCTTCACCGGCATGTTTGAGCCTAGGTGGCATGTTGGAGCCTAGGTGGTGAGTGTTTGGATTACCTTGGCATGTTTTGTTTGGAGCCTAGGTGGTATGTTTGGAGCCACCTTGGCATGTTGGAGCTTCAAGTGAGCTCAAGATGGCATGTTTGGAGCCTGTGTGTGGTGATGTTTGCTTCACCTAGGAATGTTGGAGCCTAGTGGCATGTTGGAGCCCACGCGTGCTGGCATGTTTGAGCCTTGGTGGCTAGGCGGCATGCTTGAGCCACCTTGCTGTGCTGAAGCTTGGGTGGCACGCTGGAGCTCACATGGCATGCTTCTGGAGCCACCCCTACATGCTGGAGCCTCAGGATGGCACATGTTTGAGGCACGCTATACGTTGAAGTTTCAGGTGGCATATTGAGCCCACGCGGCATCATGTTTGTTTCACCTGGCATGTTTGAGCCTAGATGTCATGTTGCTTTTCCACTCAAGATGTTTCGTTTCACCCGCATGCTGGTTTCCCCAGGCATATTGAGCTGGGTGGAATGCTTGGAGCCACCTTTGGCATGTTTGAGCATAGGTGACATGTTGGAGCCTTGGTGGTGATGTTTGAGCCACCTTTGGCATGTTGGAGCCTAGGTGGCATGTTGGAGTCCACGTGGTATGTTTGAGCAACTTTGGCATGTTGGATCCTAGGTGGCATGTTGGAGCCCACTGGCATGTTTGAGACACTGGGCATGCTCTGCTCCGTGTGGCATGTTGGAGCCCGCTGTAGCATGTTTGAGCCACCTTGGCATGCCGGAGCCTAGGGTGGCATGTTGGAGCCTCACATGGCATGTTTGAGGCATGTTGGAGCCCAGTGGCATGTTGAAACCTACATCGCAGTGATGTTTGAGCCACCTTGGCATGTTGAGCCTAGGTGGCACGAGGAGCCCAAGGCGGGCATGTTTGAGACACCTTGGCATGTTTGAGCCACGCTGGCATGTTGGAGCCTAGGTTGCATGTTCGTCATGGCATGTTTGGAGCCACCTTGGCATGTTTGAGCCTTGGTGGCATGTTGCGCCTAGACAAAGATGTTTGAGCCACCTTGGCGTGCTGGAGCCTAGGTGGCATGTTGGAGCCCACATGGCATGTTTGAGCCACCTTGGCATGCTGGTTTAGGTGGCACGTGAGGAGCCCGCGGGCATGTTTGAGACACCTTGCATGTCCGGTTCTGTGGTGAAGGCGTTTGAGCCACGCTGGCATGTTGGAGCCTAGGTGGGTATGTCTGCCGCTGGGTGGCATGTTTGAGCCACCTTGGCATGTTTGAGCCTTGGTGGCATATTGGTGCCTAGGCAAAGATGCTTGGTTTTTCACCTTGGCGGTGTTGAGCCTAGGTGGCATGTTGGAGCCCACATGGGCATGTTTGGAGCCACCTTGACATGTTGGAGCCAGATGGGCGAAGAAGCCCACGGGTATGTTTGAGCCACCTGGGTATGTTTGGAGCCAGGTGTCATGTTGGAGCCTTGCATGGCATGTTTTAGGCAATGCCTGCATGTTGAGCCTAGGTTACAAGTTGGCTCATGTGGTGCTGGAGCCTCAGGAGGTGGGATGGTGGAGCCTGCGTGGCATGTTTGAGCCACCTTTGGGATGTTTGAGCCTAGGTGTATGCGGTTGCTGCCTAGGTGGTGAAATATTGCTGAGCTTCACCACTGCTGTGTTCAGTGGCACAAGTGGAACCCACTTGGCATGTTTCTGGAGTCAGTGGCATGTTGGCCACTGGCAGATGCCTGGTTTCACCTGGGCTGCTTGAGCCTAGGTGGTACGCTCTGGAGCCAATCCTTGGCATATTTAAGCCTAGGTGGTATGTTGTGAGCCACCTGGCATGTTGGAGCCAGTGGCATGGTGGAGCCCATCGTGCAGAGTTGTGTTTGAGCCACCTTAAATGTTGGAGCCTAGGTGGCATGTTTGAGCCACCTTGGTGATGTCTCAGCCACCTCGGGTATGCTTGGAGCCTAGGTGGCATGTTGGAGCCTAGGGTGGCATGTTTGAGCCACCTTGGCATGTTTGAGCCTAGGTGGCTGCTTGGAGCCACCTTGGCATGCTTGGAGCCTAAGTGAGCCCTGGGCAAGATGGCATGCTCTTGGAGCCTAGGGTGGTATGTTTGAGCCACCTAGGAATGTTGGAGCCAGGCATGTTGGAGCCCACGTGGCATGTTTGAGCCTTGGTGCATATTTAGTGCCTAGGCATGCTTGAGCCAATTCTACAGTTGGAAGCTTGGGTGGCAGCACGCTGGAGGCTCACATGGCATGTTTGAGCCACCCCTCGGCATGTTGGAGCCTGTGATGGCATGTTTGAGGCACGCTGGCATGTTGGAGCCTAGGTGGGTATGGCTGGGAGCCTACGCGGTATCATGTTTGAGCCACCTTGGCATGTTTGAGCCTAGATGTCATGTTGAGCCCACTACATGTTTGAGCCACCTTGGCATGTTGGAGCCTAGGTGGCATTTTGGAGCTGCTGCGGAATGTTTGGAGCCACCTTGGCATGTTTGGAGCATAGGTGACATGTTGGAGCCTAGGGTAGATGTTTGGAGCCACCTTGGCATGTTGGAGCCTAGGTGGCATGTTGTAGTCCACGTGGCATGTTTGAGCAACTTGGCATGTTGGATCCTAGGTGGCATGTTGGAGCCTACCGCATGTTTGAGACACCTTGGCATGCTCCGAGCCCGTGTGGCATGTTGAGCCTCAAGGTGGCATGTTTTGGCTTCACCTTGGCATGCCGTGGAGCCTAGGTGGCATGTTGGGAGCTCACATGGCATGTTTGAGGCATGTTGGAGCCTAGGTGGCATGTTGAAACCCACGCGGCATGTTTGGAGCCACCTGCATGTTGGAGCCTAGGTGGCACGTGAGGGAGCCCAAGGCGGGCATGTTTGAGACACCTTGCAGCATGTTTGAGCCACGCTTGGCATGTTGGAGCCTAGGTCGCATGTCTGGCCGCTGGCAGTATGTTTGAGCCACCTTGGCATGTTTTGAGCCTTGCGCATGCTGTCTAGTGAAGATACTTTATTTCACCTTTTAAGTGTGCTGGGATTTCCAGTGGCATGCTTGAGCCCATATGGGCATGTTTGAGCCACCTTGACATGTTGAGCCTAGGTGGCATCATATATAGTTATAGCTAATGGGAAAACCATAAATCTCAGAATTAAACTATTATTCTTTTTTGTATGGGAAGAATTATCTTCAAGAAGCCCACGCTGCATGTTTGAGCCACCTTGGCATGTTTGAGCCTAGGTGTCATGTTGGTTTTAGGTGGCATGTTTTTAGGCACGCTCGCATGTTGGAGCCTAGGTTACATGTTGGAGCTTCCATGTGGCATGTTGGTTTCTCCTCAGAGGTGGGATGTAGGAGCCACAAGGGTACAAGCTCTGGAGTTTCACCTTGGGATGTTTGAGCCTAGTGGCTGCTGCTGCCTATGGTATGCTTGGAGCCACCTTGGCCTCAAGTAGCCTAGGTAGTATAAAGTGGAACCCACGGGCATGTTTGGAGCCACCTTTGGATCTAACCGTTGAAGGTATTTTTCACGTAATGTAAAATAATAATGCATACATTCCCAAATTTGAGCACACTAACAATATTCCAGCGGTGGTGCTTTTGCTTAAGAAATAGCCTCAAGAAAACCTTTAAAAACCATACTTCCTTAAGAAATAACTACGAAAATGACACCTAGTTATAAACCACGCACTTTAGAAAAACTATACTTCTTTAAAAAACTACCACTTAAAACTACACCTACTAAAACCACACCTTAAAAAGTACTTAAAAAAAACAAATTACTCTAAAAACTTACACCTAGTTATATAAAACCACACCTCAAAAAACCATACTTCCTTAAAAATAGCTTCTTAAAAACTACATCTAGTTATAAACTACACCACTTCTAAAAACCACACCTCATGAAAAAAAACAGCCACTTAAAAACTACACCTTATAAACTACACTTCAAAACTATAATTTTTAAAAATAACTATTAAAAACTAGACCTACTTATAAATCACACCTCAAAAATCCATATCTCAATTAAAAATTACACCACTTTAGAAAACTATACTTCCTTAAAAAAACCACCACTTCAAAACTACACCCTTCTATGCGAAAATAGTGTTGATTATGCCATTTCCCAAGTGCAAGCCTTGGATCTCATTTCAGATTTTCGAATTGGCACAAGGCATAGAGATGAGGAGATAAAATTGGATCACTATCCACTTTATTTGTCATTAAAGTGGCGTTTTCCACCTCTTCAACCCATTGCTATCCAGTTCTCGGCCCCTCGTGATTCGCTTGACTTATTCTAGATCTTTTGAATATGAACAGACATTAGCTCTGGGCTATGTGTATTTTGATTACCCAATTCCTTCAAGAGCGTACGCAGCATTTGGCCGATACTTTGCTTACTTCGTTGTCTCTGTTTTGGTACACACACTTCCGTGTTGCTCTGCGTTGGTAGTGGAAATCCTTTTCCTAGAAATGCCTCGGTTTGGATGAAGACCGCAAGCGTTCTTAAAACAATTACGCAATGATAGTTGAGCCGCATACACATAATGCCATTCCTAATTATAAGTCCTGCTTTGAAACGCGAAGAAGGCACGCTGGTTGCCGAGCATCAGAAGCAAATGCTTGAATTCATCAAGTACGGAGCCCCACCTTTCCGCGAAAATATTATATATACTACCACCCTACCCTCTTGGACATATTTCTAAGGCAAAAGAATGGGATGTATTGGTCCACTTATATGATCATCCCGGGTCCTAATTCCGCCTCCTTTGGTAGTGCTTATTCTTCACCACAGAGGAGGAAAGTCAAAGAAGGATCGTGGCATCTATCTAATGGCAAGTCTCCCCGACCTTCGGGTTTGCAAGCGCACTGCTTTAAATGGGGCGTCCGCTATTGCTTCCCAAACATCACTACTCTTTAAATCGCTTTGCAAGAAGGTTTGCCGTAAACTTGGGTCAAGTTAGTAAGGTCGCAATTAATTTACAAAGTGTAATAAGCATGACCCTTCTAAATATCGCATGATCATGGTAAGTTCCATATTTCAAAGCTCTTAGCCGCCTTACCGAGAAGCAAACACATCATGGGCAAGTAACATACCGTGTAATGTGTTGTGGTGATCAAAAGTAAAAGCTGCCCATGCCCTTCTACAATAGACCATATATTTTCACATTGCGCATGCTTATTGAACATAGTCGGTTTTGAAACAAGACTCTATATATGCTTTGTGGATTTACTTCGCTGCATACAGTACCACGCTGAAGCTTCTTGGCAAATACTTTGTACTTTAGTCCAAAGATCTTCAAATGCGCTTATCGTCATATGAAAGGGTTTTTGCTAAATTTCCACAAGATCGTGTACTCAAATCGCTAGCAATATTGAGTTCGCCAGTATTGCCCCTTATCTCCTACAATTTTGCCGTACATTGATCAATTGGAAGAAATTGGCTTGATAATTCATGGCGCGAGGCCCCATATTTGGCACACTATATCATTAGGTAAAACTTATGTATGCCGATGATGTTTCACTTCGCACATACCGCTGCTAGTATGCAAGAACATTTACATGCTCTCTACGCTTCCGGGTGGAGAACATAGGCTCATTGCAGCACTCAAAAGACCAAGCTGGGCACCAACTCTCGGGCCACAATGTTCCCCTATGCACTATGATAGCCGCTGGTTGAAGTTATAGATACAAGTATCTTGGTGAATTCTGTAAGAACACACTTTGGGGAATAAAAGTAGTATTACTTCAAGGTGTGGTCAGCTCTCGATGGAGAGCACTTCTATACAATGCAAACAATTGTTTTGGCGCGAAAAATTCATGATTGGCCACTTCGAAGCCCACTCTTGTTTCGGCTTTGATAGAGCCTCATGCATCAGATGGTTCTGAAGTGTGGGGCCTGCAATTAGTGCTAGTGCTTGGGAGAGCTTGGTTTTGCAAAAGCCATTTCTCAAATTTTGCCAAATTTCTGAGTTAAAACAACCAAGTGGGTCTCGCGCTATTCTTTTTACAAGAGACGTGTTTTTGGCCTCTTTCAACATTCTCACATGAAGCTCCATCTCCCACTATATTCCGCAAGATTCACATGGATGATGTTAGGTACCGTTTTGCACTTGGCTATGGTCAATCTCCGCTTGAAACGATAAGAAAGAGCATTGCACTATATGGTTTGGTTCATAATGTGCAATCAGAAAGTAATCAGCCTCGATGCTTGCCGGGCTTGATCCCGAAGCTTTGCAAATAATAATCTTCAATGGTCATTTTTCTCAAAAGATATGGGAGCTAGCTACTTTGTGGCTCCAAGTGAAAAACTCGGGTCATTATCATGCACACATAAATCCCACTCGCACCGTGTGGCCCTAAGTTTATTTTGCTTGCTTCATTGCCCAGAACAAGCTTAGAAGCTATTCCATCAATTCAAGACGGTCCCACAAAGCACATTGAGACAGTAGATGGGAGCGCCGCGAATTGCCGAGAAGTTTAGACTATGTGCCTGCTGTCACATAAAAGTTATTGAAGATGAAAGCTATACTTTCCAGCGTCTCCATAAAAACAACTACTTAAAACTATAGCTTATAAAAACTAATTTCCAAAAAACCATACTTCTTTAAAAACAACTATTTAAAACTACACCCACTTATAAACCACACCTCAAAAAAATAATATCTCAATTAAAAAATTACAATTCACTTCTAAAATTATACTTCCCAAAACAAATCCACTTAAAATCCACACCTCCTTATAAAACCACACTTCAAAAACTATATACTTATAAAAACAACTACTAAAAAAACTACACCTAGTTATAAACTACATCCTCGTGAAAACAACACCCTCAAAAAAAAAAGGCAACACTTCTTTTAAAAAAAAAAATGACACCTCAAAAAGAACACACCCTTCCAAAAAAAAAAAAAAAAATTATAGCTCCTCTAAAAACTACATCGCCTTCCTCTTAATGAACCACACCTCCACATAACTACATGTAGATTTCGGAACAAATCCATATGTGTCTTTTTATTATCGTTGTTTTAAGTGTGGACCCGTAATTGGGGTGGTTCTGTGCGGAAGCTTCTAGTACTTCCCAACCTTGGTTTTCATTTACGTAACACCGCGCGTCAACCTGCCAGGACGCTTCTCGTGGTTTGATAAGTTCTCCCAGACTGATCTTGATTTTGAGCTTGCTCGGCTAAAAGTTACTTTAAATGACGGATTCAACCTGGCCTGATAGGAAAATTGAGCTCCTGAGGGGGAATTGGCCTAGTCAAAACTTGGCCTTGAAGCATTTGGCATGCCATGTCACCACTTGGGTAAGCCTGTGTGGCATGCTTGAGCCTAGTGGTATGCCCGAGCCACCTGTGCTGGAGCCTAGATGGCATAAAGTTGGAGCCTCAAGGGTGGCATGTTGAGCCACCTTGGCATGTTTGAGCCTAGGTGGCATGTTGGAGCCACTCTGCAGATGCTCTGGAGCCACCTTGGCATGCTCGGTGCCTAGGTGGCATGCTCTGAGCCAATCCTGGCATATTTAAGCCTAGGGTGGCATGTTGTGAGACACCTTGGCATGTTGGAGCCTAGGTGGCACAGGAGCCCACGCAGGTTTGGAGCCAATCCTTGCATGTTGGAGCCTAGGTGGCATGTTTGGAGCTCACCTTGAGAGTGTCCGAGCCACTGGCATCTTCGAGCCTAGGTGGTACGCTGGGAACTTAGGTGGTATAAGCCTGAGCCACCTGGCATGAGCCTAGGTGGCATGTTGGAGCCACCTTGGCATGTTGGAGCCTAAGTGAGTCAGTGATGGCATGTTTGAGCCTAGGTATGTTTGAAACTACCTAGGAATGTTGGAGCCTAGGGTGGCATGTTGGAGCCCATCAGCAGACATATTTTGAGCTACCTTGGCAAGTTGGAGCATAGGGTGGCATGTTGGAGCCCAAGGGCATGTTTGAGCACGCTTGGAGCCTAGGTGGCATGTTTGAGCCATTTTGTCATGTTGAGCCTAGGTGGTGATGTTGGAACCACCTTGGCATGTTTGGAGCCTAGGGTAGGTATGTTGTATTTCACCTTGGCATGTTGGAGCCTGACGCGGGAAGTGTTGAGCCTAGGTGGCATAAGTTGGAGCCCACGTGGCATGTTGGAGCCCACGCAGAGCGTTTGAGCTACCTTGGCATGTTGGAGCCTAGGTGGCATGTTGAAGCCCATGTGGCATGTTTGAGCCACCTTGTCAGTTGGAGCCTAGGTGTAGAGTGTTTGGAGCTACCTTGGCATGTTGGAGCCTAGGTGGCATGTTGGAGCTCACATGGTGCATGTTTGATCCACCTTGGCATGTTGGAGCCTAGGTGGCATGTAGGAGCCCAAGGTGGCATGTTTGAGACACCTTGGCATGTTTGAGCCTAGGTGGCATGTTGGAGCCTAAGTGGTATGTTTGAGTCACCTTGGCATGTTGGATCCTAGGTGGCATGTTGGGAGCCCACTGGTATGTTTGGAGCTTACCTTGGCATGTTTGAGCCTTGGTGGCATGTTGGTGCTTCAGCGTGATGCTTGAGCCACCAAGGGGTGCTGGTGAAGCTTGGGTGGCACGCTGGGAGCTACATGGCATGTTTAGCTACCTTGGCATGTTGGAGTCAGATGACATGTTTCAGGCACGCTGGGCTGCGTTGGACTAGGTGGCATGTTGGTTTCCAGGTGGCACGCGTTTGATCCACCTTGGCATGTTTGAGCCAGATGTCATGCTGCGTGCCCCACGGCATGTTTGGAGCCACCTGGCATGCTGGAGCTTCCAGTGCGCTACTGGAGGCGCGTGGAATGCTTCTGAGCTCACCTTGGCATGTTGGTAGGTACATGCTGGAGCCTAGTGGCATGTTTGAGCCACCTGGCATGCCGAGCCTAGGTGGCATGTTGGCTTCCACATGGCATGTTTGGAGGCATGTTGGAGCCTAGGTGGCATGTTGAAACTCACGCGGCATGGCTTGAGCCACCTTGGCATGTTGGAGCCTAGGTGGCACGTGAGGAGCCCGCATGGCATGTTTGAGACATCATGTTTGGAGCCTAGGTGGCATGTTTGAGCCACGCTGGCATGTTGGAGCCCAGGTGGCATGTCTGCCGCTGGGTGGCATGTTTGAGCCACCTTGGCATATTTGAGCCTCTGGTGGCATGTTGGTGCTCTAGTTGATGTTTGAGCCACCTTGGCAGGTTGGAGCCTAGGGTGGCATGTTGGAGCCTCCACATGGCATGTTTGAGCCACCTTAACATGTTGGCTGGAGAGCCTAGATGGCATGAAATAGCCCACGTTTTACGTTTGGAGCCAATCTGGCATGTTTGGAGCCTAGGTGTCAAGTGTTGGAGCCTCTAAGGGGCATGTTTTAGGCACGTTCAGAGGCTGGCGTAAACATGTTGGAGCTACGCGGGTATGTTGGAGCCTAGGTGGCATGTGGTTCTGGCATGTTTGAGACACCTTGCTGGGCGTTTGAGCCTAGTGGTGTGCTGTTTCAATTGGTATATTTGTTACCTGGCATGCTGCTGGATCCCAGGTGGCATGTTGGGGAGCCCACGTGTGCCTGAGCCACCTCGCATGTCGGGCCTTGTGGCATGTTGGTGCCTAGGCTGCAAGAGCTGAGCTTCACCTTGACAAAGTTGAAGCTTGGGGTGGCACGCTGGAGCCTCACATGGTATGTTTGGAGCCACCTTGGCATGCTGGAGCCTAGATGGCATATTTGAGGCACGCTTGGCATGTTTGGAGGCACGCTAAGCATGTTGGAGCCTAGGTGTCGCTGGAGCCCACGTGGTATCATGTTTGATCCACCTTGGCATGTTTGAGCCTAGATGTCATGTTGGAGCCCACTTGATGTTTGAGCCACTCGCATGTTGAAGAGCCTAGGTGGCATATTGATCACGGAATGCTCTTGAGCCGCCCCTTGGCGTTTGAGCCTAGGGTGATGTTGGAGCCTAGGGTGGTGATGTTTGAGCCACCTTGGCATGTTGGAGCCTAGGTGGCATGTTGGAGTCCACGTGGCATGTTTGAGCAACTTTGGCATGTTGGATCCTAGTGGCATGTTGGAGCCCAAATCGCATGTTTGAGAGAGACACCTTTGGCATGTTGGAGCCCACTGCATGTTGGAGCCCGCTGCAGCATGTTTGAGCCACCTTGGCATGCCGAGCCTAGGGTGGCAGCATGTTGGAGCACACATGGCATATTTGAGGCATGTTGGAGCCTAGGTGGCATGTTGAAACCCACGCGGGCATGTTTGAGCCACCTTGGGATGTTGGAGCCTAGGTGGCACGAGGAGCCTCAAGGCAGTATGTCTTTCGCAGACACCTTGGCATACTGAGCCTAGGTGGTATGTTTGAGCCACGCTGGCATGTTGGAGCCTAGGTGGCATGTCTGCTCGGGGCAAGTGGCATGTTTGATCCACCTTGGCATGCTTTGAGCCTTGGTGGCATGTTAGTGCCTAGGCAAAGATGCTTGGAGCCACCTTGGCGTGTTGGAGCCTAGGTGGCATGCTGGAGCCCACATGGTATGTCCAGCCACCTTGGCATGTTGGAGCCTAGGTGGCATGTTGGAGTCCACGTGGCATGTTTGAGCAACTTTGGCATGTTGGATCCTAGGTGGCAGTTGGAGCCCAACTGCATGTTTGACACCTTGGCATGTTGGAGCCCACCGCATGTTGAGCCCACTGCAGGTGTTTGAGCCACCTCGCATGTGTCGGAGCCTAGGTGGCATGTTGGAGCACATGGCATATTTGAGGTGATGTTGGAGCCTAGGTGGCATGTTGAAACTCCACGGGCATGTTTGAGCCACCTTGGGATGTTGGAGCCTAGGTGGCACGAGGAGCCCTCAAGGCTGGCATGCTTGAGACACCTTGGCATGCTCTTGAGCCTAGGTGCATGCTCTTGAGCCACGCTGGCATGTTGGAGCCTAGGTGGCATGTTCGTCACGGGTGGCATGCTCTTGAGCCTACCTTGGCATGCTTTGAGCCTTGCAGGCATGTTAGTGCCTAGGCAAAGATGTTTGAGCCACCTGGCGTTGGTTTCAGGTGGCATGTTGGAGCCCACATGGCATGTTTGAGCCACCTTTGACATGCGTTGAAGCTCAGATGGTATGAAGAAGCCCACGCTGCATGTTTGAGCCACCTTTGGCATGTTTTGAGCCTAGGTGTCAGTTGGAGCTCAGGTGGCATATTTTTAGGCACGCTCACATGTTGAGCCTAGGTTACATGTTGGCTTCCAAGGGCATGCTGAGCCTGTGAGGTGGGATGTAGGAGCTCAAGGCGGGCATGCTCTGGTTTCACCTTGGGATGTTTGAGCCTAGGTGACGGTTGTCGCCTAGGTGGTAGAGTGCTTGAGCCACCTTTGGCCCCTGTAGCCTAGGTGGCATAAGTTGAACTCGGGTGGAGCCCACGTGGCATGTTTGAGCTACCTTGGCATGTTGGAGCCTAGGTGGCATGTTTGGAGCCCACCTTGAGATATGTCTCGTGAGCCACTGGCATGTTTGCTTGTGTAGCATGTTGGAGCCTAGGTGGTGGCTGGCTTACTCGCATGTTTGGAGCCTAGGTGGCATGTTGAGTCACCTTGGCATGTTGGAGCCACCTTGGCATGTTGGAGCCTAAGTGAGCCTGCAAGATGGCATGTTTGGAGCCTAGGTGGTGAGCGGGAAGTTTGAGCCACCTAGGAATGTTGGAGCCTAGGTGGCATGTTGGAGCCCACGGCATATTTGAGCCACCTTGGCAAGTTGGAGCCTAGGTGCAGGCTGCTGGAGCCCACGGGCATGTTTGAGACTTGGTGGCATGTTGGCTCAGGCTGGGCATGCTTGAGCCAATTCCTGGCAAATGGAAGCCTGGGTGGCACGCTGGAGCTCACATGGCATGTTTGGAGCCACCTTGGGCATGTTGGTTTAGATGGCATGTTTGGAGGCACGCTGGCATGTTGAGCCTAGGTGGTATGTTGGAAGCCTACGCGGGTATCATGTTTGAGCTACCTTGGCATGTTTGACAGATGTCATGTTGGAGCCTACGCGTTGTTTGCCAGCCTTGGCATGTTGGAGCCTAGGTGTGCTGGCTGGAGCGCTGCGGAATGTTTTGGAGCTACCTGGTATGTTTGGAGCTTAGGTGACATGTTGGAGCTAGGTGGTATGTTTGGAGCTACCTGGCATGTTGAGCCTTATATTGGACTTGTAGGTGGCATGCTGGTTTCAGCTGGCATGTTTGGCATACCTTGGCATGCTGGAGCCCGTGGCATGTTGGAGCCCGCTGTGGGCATGTTTGAGCCACCTTGGCATCGTGGATTTTTATTTTCTTTAGACCTAGAGTATGGTAGAAAATGCTGCTTAATATAAAGAAGGTAAAGGTTATTTCTGTATAATATTTTAAATTGCTCAAACTTTTTTAAATTTTGGCTAATTATTCTATTTGTTGAGTGTAGGTAAATTCTTTTATAGTAGTACTAAATGAAATATATAAACATCTAGTGAAGACATTTTCCTCTCAAGTATTTATTTGGAAAATTCTAAGAAGAAATACACAAATAGTGACTTCTATTTAATAGTTTTGGACAAGATTACACTCCAAAGCATTATAAATTAGGAAGGTAATTACAAAGTGTCATGATGACCTCACATAAAAATTTTTCAATCAACAATGATTGCCGCGACGGTCCTTGGTAGCATCGTGAATTTCCTTACCGTCCCCAATTTTGGGTAGTAAAAAGGATTCTATCAACACATAAAGTCTATGCTTGAACTTAGTTTGAACACATCCAAAAAATGCTCCTCGACAATCCCAAAATGCATTGAACACATCCTCGCCTCCTAATATATACAAAGAATAAAATAACAAAATCAATTTAATATCCGACCAAGATATGCAAGTTCAAAAGATATAAAAGTTATTGTTCAAACTTCTACCTCAAACATTGTCATCATTGCAGTTTAATTCACATAAAGAGCACCCACGCCAGTCGGCCGCTAAGCCGAAGTGTAAGCCCATGAACTCATGCTTGTTGTACAACAGTAAATGTACATTATTTTAAATGTATGTTGTTCCTGTATAAATGCCTTAACCTTTTCGTTTTACATGCAGAAGATTGGTGGCTCTGCAAGAAGAGAAAGGATGATCGAGCATTTACAGGCAGCAGCCAGTTTTTAGCAGTCATCAGTATATGCTAGGTTTCCGAGGATATGGTTAGACAAAGCTCAATGAACCAACCATTGTCTATGCAAAGCTCAGTGAACTATTTCCAAATTCGCGAGTTCAATTCATGGGACAATAAAGTGTTCATCTTCTCATAGAGAGAGGTTTCTACGCGCATAGATTTCTTATAGCCTTGCCTTATGTCTTGGCTATGAGATATTGCATATTGGTCTAACATGCCAGTGAGAAGACATTAAAGAGTGGGAGCTGCTTGAAAGATCAATATGATATCATGCATTAAGATTAAGTGTGAACAAAGTCAAGACATCGTGTTTCCAAAGTGAATCTGCAAGATTATCATTTACAGGTTACAAACTTCTGCCCAGCAATGCTGGGCACTGTTACTAGTAAAGTCATAAAGTCATGCACATGCATCTTCCTGCGTTCTATATTTAAGATGACAACCAATATCTTTTAGTCTAAAAAATCCTTACAGGAGAGAATGGATCCTTTGACAGAGTCGCGTTATGTATGGAGCTGGAAGCCACACATGAAACATGAATCCTCTCTTTGACATGCAATTATTAAAGACAATACAGAAACTGTGCAAAGGGCAAAATGGACCAGAAAATAAACACAACGGCAACAAAGGAATCTTCAGCATCCTTATCCAATAATTCAACAATTAACTCGTCATGTCTTACCTGGTGATCCCTTTACTGGCAGGACTGGATTCCACCCAGATTCATTTAAGAAATACTGAACACTGTCATGGCAACTGCACATGAAAAGCAAAGTATGAAGCTTGGCAGAAGTCTAGGATGCAATTATTTTTTTACACTTCCTGAACCTTTGTTAAGTAGATTCAAATATCAGAAAATAACAAGGTGCTGCGCACGGAGGGTTGCCCTCCAGTGGCCCGAGAGTGTGTTTTTTATGTTTATTGTTTGGTCGTTTCATGTTGAATTTTCTTTGTTTAATGTCGAGCCTTATTAATGTATAAACGCAGGGATTCGTTTTCTTCGCCCAAAAGTTCTTTTATTTATTTCATAAATTGTGGAGGTTAATTCACACAACTGAGGAGGAAGGGGAAAGCATTGATAACTTCACCCAGAACTAGGCCTTCACCAATAGGTCTTGCCTTAAAACTGACTCAAGGAATCTTGCAACCCCCACTTCGCCTACACCAAATAATCTAAGAAGCTTCAAAACAAAATACCCAGTTTGCACAATTCTTGTAACTTTACCTGTGAAAGCACACTTCACCAGAGGTTGGACTCCAAGATATTATGAAAAGGAGCCGACTCCACTGGCCCATGCTCTGCTGCAAAATGCACTGCTTAAAGAAGAAAATCGTAGTGTTCACCTTGAGGTTCTGAATCTAGCAAATGTACACCTTTAGTTCACGATGAAGGATGCGATTTAAATGGAGATAATCAAGAGCCAACAACAACTGGGCAAACCACTTGCACAATTTCTACCAGAAATGCATTTTCACGTATCAATAATTGATATATGTCTTTTGTTATTGAGGACTATAAGCTTTTATGATAATCAGAGGCTGACCTCTTCAGGGAATGGCATGCCATTCGCTTTCCAGAAATTAATCCAAAGGAATTTTGAAAAAAAAGGCTATGGGGGACTCGTACCTCCACCTTAGCCAAAAGGTTACAACAACATCCCCTAAGCTCCGTTCGGGAAATTCTGCGGTTTAAGCATAACCTACCGTTTGAAATTAAAATTTAACACGTCGTATTAATTTCTGCCGGATCACTTGGAGTCTGAAATTTTCATATTTTCGGAAGTAGGTAGGAAGGATTTAAAGCTGCCGGATCTTCTACGAGGTCTGCTTCACGGTTTATAGGCTAGAAGTGTAATATGTAGTATGGAAAGTCTCTTATTCGTCATTTGTAGGGTAGAAGGCCTAAATTTGTAGTACAGAGGATTCAGATCAGAGTTACAAACTCTCAATATCTGCAGCTATTTCAAGACCCGCGGCTAAAGATGCTTAAAAATCTGTGGCTATTTCCAAGATCTACAGCTAAGAGTGTTTTGGAAGCACCAGTCTTGGTTTCAATCGAAGCCAGAGCTCATATCTTCACCGGATCATTTCGATCTTGTAGGAACCTGTAGGCCAGGAATGATTCTTAACAGGTTCGTCTACAATCCAACAGAAATAATCCTTTTAGAAGGGAAAAGTTTCCCGAACCAAGCCCCTAAGGACAAAGAAAAGACATCTCAAGGAAACCTAACCTCGATTAAAGGCGGAAACCTTACTTTTTAAAGTGAACACCAATAAAGTGGGAGGGAAGAGGACTCAACGGACAAATTAAAAACTTAGGTAGACACGTGGGGTTTGCCAGAATGACTATCCCCACCTACCTCTGGCCATACAAAATAATCATGACAGGCAGGCTGGCAACGATTCTGAGCACTGTCGCATTCCGACCGTCCGGGAAAAGTTCGATCCTGGCACCTTTAGCATTTTCTTTCCCTTTAGCTGAGAGGCCATGGCCATGGCGACCATTCCATTCCGGCATGGTGAAACTGTGAAGCTTCCGCTATGGCGCTATCTCAAAATGTTGTTTCACTGCATGCAGCTGCATGTGCTGATCTCTGCATGTGGATGCCCATTCCGGCAGTCTGCATGTCTTTGTGCATGAACTGAGACCCTATAAAGCTTGATCTTCAAGTCCGGCATGCTTCTGTTGGATGTTCATCAAAGCCAGCAGATTCTCCTGACAAATAGCCGTTTGTAACAAACCCACTCGCTCCACAACCTGCTCTATTTATGGCATCTGACCTATGTAAATCAATGAGATTCCTTCCTGAGATTATATAACAGGAGGACTCAAGCCGTATTCACATGGAAGGAATGGGCGGTGCATTTGACGGTGCTCTAAATCGCGCTGCGCAGCTGGCTGCCAACTCAAATCACATGGATCTATAGGGCGGTCTGCAGCAGCGGAAGAATTTTAGCTGGAAATTGGAATTTTCTGCTTCAAATTGGAAGCAGCTATGTGAGCCATTCCATGAACGGCTCACAATATAACCAGCGATATATTACCGATGGAACGGTGACCGCGGCTGCTACGATACATTTTTCTTGGTCCTTCAAAAAAAAACACGTACATGTGACTACGCCTTCAATCGTAATCAAGCATCAAGTGTTTTCGCTCTGTGCATCTCTGTGATTCTTGAGCTCCTGTTATACAAGCTTTGCTTGCGTTTTACATTCTGTTTTTCTTGTTCCTTCAACAGGTTATGGGCCCACACCGTTTCGCTCACGCCTAAGCCGCCTTTCCTTTCTGCGTTCTTGATTTTCCGTCCATTCCTTCTGTGTCTCCTATATATAAAAAAAAAATCTTCCGTTCATTCCTTTTTGTTTCCCCCATATATAAAAAAAAAAATCTCTTCCGTTCATTCCTTTTTTTGGTTCTTCCTCTCTGTTCAATTTTCTTCTCGGATCAACAGATCAACATCATGGATGCTACCACCGCCACTCTCAGCACTGCAGACTGGCGCATGCTTCCTAGGTTCACTGGAAAGAACTTCCAGATGTGGAAGTGGCGGATCCAGATGATCCTTGAGGATAAACAACTTTGGGAAGTTGTTAATCCATCCCTGACTCATACGAAGCCTGAATCAACCATCGAAATTGTTCTCGATGGGTCATCTTCTGCTGATTTCCACGAAAAGGATCGTAAGGCTAAGCGATTATCTCCTCCGGTCTTGGCGATACCCCAAAGGATGATCAAGGCTGCCACTACGCTCAAGAAATGTGGCGGATGTTGCTTCATCTTTATGAATCCACCACTTTGCTAGCAATCGCCTTGTTCTTAGCAAGAAGTTATATGAATTGCAATTACGTGAAGGAGGAGACACGATGGATCATATCCGCAAAATGAAGGATTTACTTGATGATTTATGTGCTCTTGGTGTGACAATTCTGAGGAGGATGAAAAGGTTCATCTTTGTTGAAACGACTTGCCAAAATCATTTGAGGGTCTCATCATTAATTTGGAAGGCCGTCTCTCTGAATACTCCTTTGATACTGCTCTTGATCGAGTAAAAAATGAAGCACTTCGTCAACAACAGCAAAATAAGCAAGTTTCTGATTCTGACACTCTCATGTTTGCAAATTTGAAGGTTGCAGCTCCAAAGGATGCCCAAGATTCTGTCAAAAAGCCAAAGGATGCTCAAGATTCTCTCAAAAAGCCAAAAGTTGACCGCAACAAATTTACCTGCTACCGTTGTCAAAAAGGAGGACATCTTGCTCGTGACTGTCGGGCTCCAGCTCCTATTCCCTCATCTTCATCATCTGCTCCCACTGCCTCCACTCCAGCTGAACAAAACAATATGGTCCAAGATTTCCTATGCACTGCCTTAACTGATTCTTCTTTTCATGCAGATTCTTCTTGGTACCTTGATTCTGGAGCCACCAGTCATATGACTCCCCATAAAGCCTCCTTTACCTCGTACTCTCCATTCAAGATTCATCGATCTGTTCTCATGGGAGACAACCACCATCAATATGCCATTGCCTCTGGTACTGTCGCAATCCCCCTGCAATCTGGTTCAGTCAAGATGATTAAGGATGTTCTTCATGTTCCGGGTCTTCATAAAAACTTACTTTCTGTAAGCAAGATTGCAGATGCTGGACTTCACATTGCCTTCTCTGCCAACACCTGCCGCATCACCAATTCTCAAAATCAAATTCTTCTAGTGGGCATACGATCTGGTAATCTTTATCAGATTGAGGATGGAGCTTCAATGGTGGAACAAGCGCATATCACAATCACTCCTCCCAGCAAAAATTCTCTTTGGCATTTTCGTCTTGGCCACTTGGCACCAACTCGCCTTCACAATCTTGTTTCCCAGCAGAAATTGCCAATCATATCTCCCACCTATCTGCCATGCAATGCTTGTCTTCAAGGAAAAGCCACTAGAACGTCATTTCCCTTGTCTGAATCTCAGGCCAGCAAGCCTCTGGAACTGCTCCATACAGACCTAATTGGGCCTATCAAACCACCCACTCTCAATGGCGCTCAATATGTTCTTGTATTCATCGATGATTTCTCCAGAAAAATATTTGTGCATCTCTTGCATTACAAGCATGAAGTTTATAACATTTTTCTGCATTTTCAGCCAGAAATAGAGCGTGCTACAGGTCAGCACATCGTCACTATCAGAAGTGATGGAGGAGGGGAATTCTGCTCCAACAAATTTGACCAGTTCTGCAAAGCCAAGGGCATTCATCATCAAATCACTGCTCCATACACTCCAGAGCAAAATGGCAGAGCTGAACGAGCAAATCGAACTCTTATTGAGATGGCTCGCACCCTTATGATTGCCATGGATGTTCCCGCTGAATTTTGGGGGGAGGCCATTCTCACAGCTGCATATACTATGAATCGTACACCTCATAGGAGCATCCAAAATCGTCTCCCAGAAGAAGTTTGGGCAGGTCAGCAAATCTCTCTTAAGCACATGCGTGTTTTTGGTTGCAAGGCCTTTGCCTATGTACAAACAGCTCGCAGGTCCAAATTGGCTCCAAAAACCATCACCTGTATGTTCATAGGGTACTGCACCAATCGCAAGGCCTACAGGTTGTTTGATTTGCAGAATCGATCACTTGTTATTAGCTGCCATGTCTCCTTCAATGAGTTCGAGTCATGTGCCCTGCCTTCTCCCTCATCTCAGTCCCCTACATTTGTGATCTTTGATGACCCTGACACCTCTGCAAACTCTGTTCCTGATTCCTCCATCATAAAATCTCCACAGGATATGCCGTCTCCATCTTCTTCAAATGTTTCTTCACCTGCACCACCTGAACCTACTGTTTCTCCATCACCATCTCCATGTGCTCCTGTTTCCAGCCAACCAGCCTCTCTTCCAACTCGGCCCACAAGAATTCGACGTCCACCAGTTTGGAGTCATGATTACACCTTTTCCCTCACTAGCTCTGTCACAGAACCTACATGTTATCAAGAGGCCATATCGTCCCCTGAAAAGTCACAGTGGCTTGCTGCTATGCAACGAGAATATGATTCAATTCTTCAAGCTGAGACCTGGACTCTTGTCCCCCGACCTCGCAATCACACCGTTGTTGATTCCAGATGGGTATTCAAACTCAAATACAACAGTAAGGGAGAAATTGACAGGTACAAGGCTCGTTTTGTTGCACGAGGATTCACACAAGTTCCAGGAGTTGATTTCGATGAAACCTTTGCTCCAGTAGCCAAGATGGTCTCTATTCGCACGGTACTTGCTTATGCCACACTAAATCATTGTTTTGTGCATCAGATGGATGTTACAAATGCATTCTTACATGGGAATCTTCAAGAAGAAGTCTATCTGGAGCAGCTGAAGGTTTTCAGCCAAGGTTACGCCCAAGATACGGTCTGCCGAACTTCACAAAGCCTTTGTATGGTTTCGTCAAGCTCCTCGTGCATGGTATGAAAAGCTCCATCAAACCTTGACCCATCTAAACTTTCAGCCTAGCACTGCGGATCCCGGTGTATACTTCGTCATCAGCCTTATCCTCTCATCTTACTTTGTTATGTGGGCGACATTCTTCTTGTCGCGACAAATGAGCAAGACTTAAACACTCTCAAGCATAACCTTCATCTTCAATTTCGTATGAAGGATCTTGGTTCGATCCACTATTTTAAGGGCCTTGAGATCACTTATGATCAGACCCTTGGCTCCATGCACTTAAAAGCGGACCAAGTACCTCAGCGAACTTCTCACTTTCGTTACCTCCATGTTATCCGCAAACCCGGTCTCCACCCCTCTTGATTTTGGAATTACCCTTTTGCCTTGATCACGATTTGCTCTCCCAATCTCCGTCTTTCCAATCCAAATATCGAAGCATTATTGGTACCCTTCTCTTTCTTTGCTACATCCACCGCCCCGGATCTTGCTTTCCACATGCGTAAACTAAGTCAATTCAACAGCGATCCAAAACAAACCCATTGCATTTGTCTCAAAAGATGTCTCCGGATTATGTGGTTTGAACCCTCTCTCATGGCCTTCACTACCATGCACAAGGAAATCTTGAAATTTTTGGCTATCACGGATCTTTGATTGGGCTGGTAATCATCATGATAGGAAGTCTACTTCGGATATTCCTTTCTTCTTGCTTGGGGGCATGAAGGCTGGAGTAGTTCTAAACAATGTGTTGCTCAATGCGACTCTTTTGAAGCGAGAATATGTAGCCACGGCTCATGCTAGCAATGAAGCAGTTTGGTTGCAAAATTTGGCCACTCATCTTCAACTCACTGATCAGAATAAGATCTCTATCTTCACCGACAATCAGGGTGCTCTGGCAATCTCGCACAATCCGGTCATGCATCAACGAATGAAACACATAGATATCCGATATCATGTGGTCCGAGATCTTGTGGAGCAACAACGCATTCAACTCTCTTATTGTCCCACTGACCAAATGGCTGCAGATGTTCTGACCAAGGCATTGGCACGATCAAAATTTCTTCAGATCCTTTCACTTCTTGGCTTCAAATCTCATCCTGAGAATCTTCTATCTTTGAGGGGGGGTGTTGGATGTTCATCAAAGCCAGCAGATTCTCCTGACAAATAGCCGTTTGTAACAAACCCACTCGCTCCACAACCTGCTCTATTTATGGCATCTGACCTATGTAAATCAATGAGATTCCTTCCTGAGATTATATAACAGGAGGACTCAATCGTAATCAAGCATCAAGTGTTTTCGCTCTGTGCATCTCTGTGATTCTTGAGCTCCTGTTATACAAGCTTTGCTTGCGTTTTACATTCTGTTTTTCTTGTTCCTTCAACATTCCACCAAGATGAACTAAGGGATCCGGCACTCTTCTATTATACCGATCTGTAGATCCATGATTGGCTTCATTATCCATTCCGGCGTTGATATCAGAGGTAGAATCATATTTTTCGCAGCTTATTCATATGGACTGATGGAGCTCTAATCCGTCTTCTTCTGCGGATATCGGTTCGGCGAGCAAGAGCTGGACTACGAATCACCGGCGTGATTATTTATGGGCGATGGAGTGCATCACATTAAATATAAAGCGGAAGCTTAACTGGGAAGCGGGATCGAAGCATAAAAGAGCTCCGGCTTGGAAAAAGATGAGTAAAGTGTGAAAAGTTGCTTCATCCCCTTTTGGTTTATTTCTAAGCGAGATTATCCGATTGCGAGGAAAAAAAAGAGCTACAAAGCGGGCGATGGAGCGGTATAACCGATAAGGCATAGGAAGAATCTTGAATAGGGGAAAGCACGTCGGAATGCAACCCAAATATACGTTCTTAAAGCACGGCATCTTCTTTTGATATTGAACCCGAACTAACTCTTTGCATGCATGGGCATGGCTGGATTTTCAAAACTTTGGGCGTGGGACTCCGCTATCACGGATAAGAGAACCTTCTTTATGATGCAGCTTTCATTTTGCACTAATTAGGCGATAAGATCTTATTACATGTAGGCGTCGTCGGAAAATCCTTGATCCGACTTGATCAAAAGATAAGTGAATCTACCCCTTGCCCATTTCTGATGTTTACTCTTTATTACGGTGCCTTAACCTTTTAGTTTTACATCTCGAGAAGATTAGTGGCTCAAGAAGAAGAAAAGGATAACCAGAGCATTTACAGGGCGGCGACCGGTTTTTAGCGATCATCAGTATATGCTAGGTATATGCCAGCATATACTTGAATATGCCCACATACCCACATAAACGAGGGTTTGCCCCCCTAGGGGCAACCCAAAAAACAAATTCAGTGACTTAGCAAACCTGCAGATGTCAACAGAAGTTCACAATTCTGCGATGTAAAAAAGCAAAGATGGTTGGACGCATTTGATAGTGTGTTGGAGTACGTAGTTGCCTCTGACAATTACATACTGGACCATCTGAGCATCATTAAAGCGGCATTGAAGAATGTTTCAAGATGCTAATGCCGCACATTGGAAAACATCTTTAAACTAATATAGTACATGCTTACTTGTTTGCTGCAGATTCAAAACACGTATTCAAAGAACCTTGGAATGCATCCCTTATTAAGTTTTTAATGCAGCACACCTGCTACAAAACACGAAAAATGGAACGTCTAAGTTTCTTTGAAAATGCTTAATGGGCTTATGGCAGAGTTGCATGTTTACATTGAAACTTCCAATTTGCAATACTATTTGTAACCATCAATTATGCTGAATAAGAAAGAATTGCAATGCCGAAAAAGAAAACCAGAATGTATCTCCTCTTTTGCTTATCTTGTGTTTAAGAACTTTTGTATCCATTTGAAGACTAAAGAAAGATGCATGCAACACAATCCACAAAAATATCACGGCTTCCAGAAGGGCAAAGCTTCAAACGGAAATGGTATCCTGCAAATGCAACATGTTGTATCAGAAGCATCATCCACAAAGATAAAATTACAGCCCAACAGCAAGAACACTGTCCTTTAGAAGCAAGAACAGCAGGGGCCCAAACTCTTAAACTCTTGAACGTAAGTATATGTACCATAGCATGCAAAGTGAAAGACTTAAAAGTAAAATATACAATCCTTCATGCTTCAAGCTATATAAAGAGCTCATGCAACCAATTCAAGCATACAAAGCTAGAGCATCAAATGGGTAACCTTCCTCGAGCACTTGTTGTGATCCTCATTTCTCTTTGCTTTGCAGCAGCACAGAGGAACACATGCTATGTGTTGGATGATCTAAAATCTGAGCAAAGCCTGCAGAATCCGTTCCAAGGGTGGGTTGTAAATGCTTGAAAATATCAAACCGTTTGGAGCGCTCCACGGCTCCACTGTAAATCTTGCGATGCTTTACAGCCCACCCTTGGAACAAATTCTGCAGGCTTTGCTCAGATTTTAGATCATACAACACATAGCCTGTGTTCCTCTGTGCTGCTGCAAAGCAAAGAGAAATGAGGATCACAATAAGTGCTCGAGGAAGGTTACCCATTTGATGCTTTAGCTTTGTATGCTTGAATTGGTTGCATGAGCTTGTTATATAGCTTGAAGCACGAAGGATTTTATATTTTACTTTTAAGTCTTTCACTTTGCATACTTTTAAGTTCAAGAGTTTGGGCCCCTGCTGTTCTTGCTTCTAAAGGACGGTGGCCATTGGCTGCGAAGGTCCCACCTATGACGTGGAAAATACCATAATGTGCCCTATTAATGTCATGTATTAAAAATATAATGTCATGTATTAAAAACATGTGCCCTATTAATGTCATAATGTCATAAATGTCATAATGTATTAAGGTACGTACTTACTTACGTTCAAGAATTTGAGAGTTTGGGCCCCTGCTGTTCTTGCTTCTAAAGGGCGGTGGCCATTGGCTGCGAAGGTCCCACCTATGTCGTGGAAAATACCATAATGTGCCCTATTAATGTCATGTATTAAAAACATAATGTCATGTATTAAAAACATGTGCCCTATTAATGTCATAATGTCATAAATGTCATAATGTATTAAGGTACGTACTTACTTACGTTCAAGAATTTGAGAGTTTGGGCCCCTGCTGTTCTTGCTTCTAAAGGACGGTGGCCATTGGCTGCGAAGGTCCCACCTATGACGTGGAAAATACCATAATGTGCCCTATTAATGTCATGTATTAAAAACATGTGCCCTATTAATGTCATAAATGTCATAATGTATTAAGGTACGTACTTACTTACGTTCAAGAATTTGAGAGTTTGGGCCCCTGCTGTTCTTGCTTCTAAAGGACGGTGGCCATTGGCTGCGAAGGTCCCACCTATGACGTGGAAAATACCATAATGTGCCCTATTAATGTCATGTATTAAAAACATAATGTCATGTATTAAAAACATGTGCCCTATTAATGTCATAATGTCATAATGTATTAAGGTACGTACTTACTTACGTTCAAGAATTTGAGAGTTTGGGCCCCTGCTGTTCTTGCTTCTAAAGGACGGTGGCCATTGGCTGCGAAGGTCCTACCTATGACATGGAAAATACCCGCTTAAGTGCGCAGCCACTGCGAAGCTTCTTGTATATGAAAATGGCCACCTACTGTCATGTATTAAAATGTCATACTGCCTACTGTACTAAATGGCCGCCTACTGCCTACTGTCATGTATGAAAATGGCCGCCTACTGCCTACTGTCATTAAGAAGAAAGCAGCATGTGTCTAACGTGCATATACATATACATGTGTAGATAAAACGGCTATTCTTGTTTGTATCAGAAGAAAGCATGTGTTTAACGTGCATAGGCTTGCCACGTAAGATCACTAGCGTTCATTTTATTCCTTGGGGCAAGCTCAAGGGGTATTTAAATAGGTTCTTCTAGTCAAGTTACTCACTTCATTCTGAATCTGATGGCGCTCACATCCAAGCTTGTAATGCTTCTGATCCTAGTGGCCGCGCTGGTGTCAAGCTACAGAGCAGAGTCCTTGGAAAAGGAAGCGATTTCAAAATGTAAGTAGGCCTAGCAAAGCTTAAGTTAGAATTGGAATGTGATAAATGAATGAATATGCAGGGGACGAGCCAGCGCCGCCGCCGCCGCAGCCGGAAGCGCATACGCAGTGGGTTGCGTTACACATAACTTACTCGGGGCCTGGATCTATACGGGTGATGAATGCAAAGCTGGATTGGGGAAAATGGTATGACTACCCAAACCAAGACAAGGAGGTAAGCACAGTGAATGGCCTTGAGATCCAAAACCGCGGTCCTGCAGGCATAGTGGCTGCCTCTGGCCGAGAATACGTTCCCAGCGGCACCGAAGGTACCTTTGAGCTCCATGACGACCAAGGCGCCAAGAAGAAGCTCGTTGAGATTTATTTCGATTGCCCTTGGTCCGGCAATAACAAGCTCACCAAGAAGACCTTCTCTGACAACATCGTCGTTGAGATTTCTGACTGGACTACATCCGGACCTCTTGGCAACATCAAGGTTAAGATTGCTTCCATTCAGAGTGCCCTGCAGCAGGAAGCTTAGCAATGTCTGGTCTGTTCTGTTTAGTCTGTTTTTAGTTGATCCCAGATCAGGATGTCTGCTCAGTATAGTACAGTCTGGTCTATCTTACAAGAAATATTAGTTAAAGGCTTTCATATGTTTGTGTTTTGTATCGTCTCGTCACAAGGATGAACCAACCAAGGTTTTGGAATATAATAAGTAAAGATTTAACACAAGGATGAACCAAGAGATGGTTTCTTAAGGCATCTTATAATCCAAAATGAACCAAGATGTGGGTTTTTAAGGCATCAGTTATGATTCAAAATGGACGATAATGCATCACTTTCTCGTATTAGAGATGTATCAGCAATGTTTCAAATGAAACCCTTACGTGCACGTAATTTAAAGCCTTGAAACAAGACTACTACAAATCACATACATTGTCTTCATTCTAGGAATCAATCTATGCATATAGGGCTATATTTGAAGTATTAAGTAGCCTTGATACAACCCATATAACAATCTATGTAAAATGAGATGCAAACTCCAAAATACTATAGATTCTGGCCTCTTATTGAAAGGTAGCATTTGGCACATGACATCACCTTCTATTCCCTCTTCAAATGAAGTTTCTCAACCACTTCAACAGAAAACTCCTAACCTGGTCTCCTGATTGTGTTTGATTTCTAAGACATAATGGTACTTCTATGCATAAAAATGGTGAACTATATAGTTACAACTGGAAATTAAAGATAATAGTAGAAGCAAGATAGTACCTGGTTAAATTCAACCTTCAAGAAGAGCTTCACTTCATCCTCAATGACCTACTCAGTGCCACATCTTTCAAGTGAGCAACCTGTACCATAAACTATTTTACAACATTCTTGACAAGAAGAAAAATTGATTGCTAAAGCTCTAGAGATTCTCCTACATCCTGATACTCTTCAAAATCTGTGCATTGAGATTAATAGTGCTAGTAACATTTTGTTCTGCCATTCTACCAGCAAAGGAACCATAGAAAATTCCATGCCTCCTATGATCATACCTTCATACATCTTTTGCAGATAGAACAGAGCACCATTTCTAGTCATCTAAGAAGCATTTAAAATTAAGTGGTAGTGCCAGAAACAAGCATAAGTATTCTACAACTGTTGAGATGTGAAAGCAATTCCCGAGTAAGAATTTGGTGTCTGCTCCACAACTATGCTTGGGCACCAAATGGGTTGAGCTCTCTCTGTTTGGATAATGTGGCTAACCTACATTCAAGATTCAAAATCCTCAATATGGCCTACAATCAAGATTCGAATTCAGACTAAAAAATTTAATCTAGATTCCAGATGTTCTAATCTCTCAAAAAGAAAAACTGAATTTGTTTTGGAGAAACTAGGCTACAAAGTTTAAGAACCAAGACAAATTCTGAGGCATGTCTGTCTGATATACAGGCTAACTTTGACTTAAATTGAAGGGAAAAAAAAAAAACCAGAAACAGCTCGAACTCTAGACTATGTCGCAAAACTACTTCAAACATTCTTTTATGAAAAGAAAACCTACGCACCTCGACCGAATGAGCGCCTGCATCTCGATCGAATGAGCATGTATCAGCAAGATCCACCAGCAGATTGGCGGGAATCAAGAAACAAGGGACAAATTTGTGCCCGCACTGTAATGCGTTACAATAAATTAATATTTCAGAATTGCAATTTCTTTTCTCAGTCTTAGCTTTCCATTGGTTTGTGTAAATTGTATTCCCATTATTCTAGAATGGGGCTCGCATGAAACCAACAAACCGCCCATACAATGCTAATAGATGTGTGGCTGGTGTACCTGCCGAAAGCTTATCACCGGGATTAAAAAACCCCGCCCTTTCGGGTTTTCGAGGAAAAACCCTAGTGATAAGCTTTCGGCAAGGGGCTTGGACAAACGTAAGGCATAGAAATCGCTCCCAAAAACCCACGCATGGAGAAGTCGAAACAGACGTCGCTCGCCAACCATCACCAACACAACAAAACGAGACAAAACAAACCTCCCAGAGTGGAGGGGCTGATCACGCGTGCCACGCGACAAAAAACAAAAACCTCTTCAAATAGAGGGGCTGGTCACGCGTGCCAGGCGACAAATACAATAAACAAAGAAGGGGGGGAGGGTGGGTTCAAAGAGAATAAGGTACTGCTGAGAGAAGAGGAAGCGCCGATGAGACGATGCAGAACCGCGCCTAAAATAGCGAACTCCCAACCAGAAAGGGCATGCGCCGCATGCATACATGCAAGACATGCATGCTCGCCCCATTCTAGAATGTCGATCCGATGTCTCGGATCAATGGGATTAGCTGGTCTGAACCTTCCATAACAGCATGCATGAATTAATTTTAGAAATACTTTAGTTAACTCTACATAAACTTTAGTTAACCCTAGTGTGTATGGTCCAAATGCGGCATGTTTGAGCCACTTTGGGATGTTTGGGCCTAGGTGGCATGTTTGAGCCACCTTGGAGGGCAACCTTGCTAACCCCTTGGCCCCCTTGGTCCCTAGTGCCATGTTGCCTCTGGTAGCTTCGCCCTTGCTATGTAGGCTTATCTCTGTTATGATATGCTAGAATTTTTTCACATGTTGCTGCCTCCATGGCTAAATGAAACAGAGCAATTAGTTACTAATTTATAATCATTTATCTTCAAAGAATCAGTTACGAATTTATTATTATCGTTCACATTCAAAAAATCATAAGTAATGCATCTTTTGGCTTTGTTCTTTGATTTTTATATATGTGTTTGCATATTTGTTTCTTGGTCTAACTTGCACCTGAGATTTGTTGCACGTGAGGCGTCTTTTCGAACTGAATTTTTTACCATGGCAACCCCTACATTAGTGGAACTTTTGATTAGGTTTTCATTTGTTTCTAACACTCTGTCTATTTACTGTGATTTTTTATGCTTTTTCGGTTGAAAAAGCATAAGTATTGCATATGTAAGCTTTTGGACCTGAATTTTTGCTTGTTGGTCTGCCACATCAGCAGCCATATCAACTAAAAGTTTCAGGGAATTTGGCTAACGACAAGTGGCTAATGTTTGGCAATTAGTTGCATTCTAATGGTTTTTTGCAATTTAGGTGGAATTTCTGCTTAATTGCACTTAATCATGGCCAAGAAGTCCTGGATCAGCCTTATTTATGCCAAAAAACCCCTATATGCAAGAAAGAACAAACTGTCATTCTTATAAACAGAAAATGTCCGGTTTGCTTTGCTGTCTAATAAATTTTTTCAAAGAAGATTCAGAAATGAAATGCATAGTTCTGCTTACCCGAGGCGTTGAAACTCGAGCAACAGATGCATATGCGGAAGTCTTGGTGCCAGCAAATGCTATCGCAGGTCTAAATCCAAACTTTTTATCATGTACAGTTGTTGTCTCAACACAACGTTTTGCCATTCTGATGGTATAGAATGCCTATGCAAACAATCACTGAAACTAGCACTGAAGCTATTAGTGCTCCCGAAAGTTTCACAGAAAGTAGCAGTTTCACCTAAACCCAACAAGTTACTAGAGACTTTGACAGGAGTGTTAGCGCCAACACTATCCTTGACGGGGATGAATTTGACTTATTATAGGCCTATGACGTATTTCATTCGGTCTCATATGACTTGGGATCTATAATAAACATCTACTCAATATCTATGTTATTTAGTCGTTTGGGACCTATAATAAACATCTACTCATATCGATTTTACTTAGTCACGATCGTCATGCCTTGCAAATGTTAAATCAAATGGTGTATGTATGCTGTATTTTTTGGAAAGACATGTTTTAAACATACAAGAAATTTATCGCGGCGGCCAAGGACGTCCAACCTCGTGTCAACAATTATGTAGCAATTCATGTATTTGTAGTTGTGGAGTTGTATTAACATTCAATCTAGTGTCAGCAATTTATGTAGCAATTCACGTATCTGTAGTTGTGGAGTTGCAGGTATTTCACTTAAGAGACTAGAATAGAAAATGAAATAGTATTTTCACGTCCACTTGAGAATTAGTTGGTTACACAATTGGAGGCAATACGAGACAATTGAACTGACCTGATGCCGGGACAATATCTTGTTCTAGCTCTAATTAGCTACTCGCAACTGGCCGATTGGTAACTTAGGTAATGCATATACTATCTCTCTGCAAATACATTCTCTATATTGAAAAAAAATGACGCATGAAGCCTCATAGACAAAGTTGTATCACACTTTTACAATACATTTGCTTAGTAAGCAATGTCAGATGGAATGCTCTACACTAACCTAGAGCATGCAAGCTAATGGAGAAGACAAGTCACTTCCACACTCACATCTCCACTCTCCATATTTAAGCTTTTGGACCTGAATTTTTGCTTGTTGGTCTGCCATATCAAGTAAAAGTTTCAGGAAATTTGGCTAACGACAAGTGGCTAATGTTTTGCACTTTATTGCATTCTAATGGTTTCCTGCTTAATTGCACTTAATCATGGCCAAGAATCATGGATCAGCCTTATTTATGCCAAAAAACCCTTATATGAAAGAAAGAACAAACTGCCATTCTTATATACAGAAAATGTCCAGTTTTCTTTGCTGTCTAACTGTCATTCTGATGGTATAGAATCCATCGCGGTAAATGTCGGACATGGACATGTTATAGCCAGCCTTAAATGACAAAAATCCGCTAAGTCCACAAAAACGCCGTGTAATTTTTTTTTGGGTGTGGCTATAACATGTCAAAGACATGGATATACCACAAATATACTCGTGGCTATAACATGACGGCATCCAATATATACAGTAGAATGCCATTCTATGCCAACTATGCAACAGACTAGGGCTCTGCAAATATTAAATGCCAAGGAGGATATTCTATGACTAGGCTCTGCAAATATTAAATGCCAAGGAGGATTTCCTAGCTTGTGATAAGCGTGCAAAAAGACTTGCGAATTGCGGCCCAAAATGAGGCATAAATGACCAACAATATGCTCTGCAAATATTAAATGCCAACTATGCAACAGACTAGGCTCTGCAACAGACTAGGCTCTGCAAATATTAAATGCCCACTTCTATGCAACAGACTAGGCTCTGCAAATATTAAATGCCCACTTCTTTAGACATGGCCACCTCAGAGGAAGAAAGCCAAGGAGGATTTTTTAGCTTGTGATATGCGTGCAGAAAGACATGTGAATTACAATGCTCTATTGACTCAGTCTATTGACTTAAAAACAATGCTCTATTGACTTAGGAGTGCCTCTAAGTTACAGAAGAATGACATAGAAGGATGACAACTGGCTTAACTCTTGGCGTTATCGCGAGGGCCCTGTACAATCTGCTAAATTTGTTCCCAATATGGCCAATATTGCTCTGCTGCATTCAAACTAATAAATGAATTGCAGAATGCTAATTATGCAAAGATCCATTTCGTCCTCCATAAGCCATGTTCGGTCTTATAACAAAGCGTGTAAGTAAGAAAATGACTCTATGGAAGTTTCTTCAAGCTGGCTAAAATACTGAGCTCTTAATGAGTGATCGTAGGCCTTCTAATCTCTTCACGTGGGCGCAATGAATGTCGACAAATATAGAAAAGAAGGTGTCGACAAAGACTATCTACAGGAAAAAGAGATGCCCTCTAACGTTATGCAAACTGGGGTTCTACAAAGTGTTAGGCAGGATTTAATGTAGGGGCATGTTTGAGCCTAGGTGGCATGTTGGAGCCTAGATGGCATGTTTGAGCCACCTTGGCATGTTAGAGCCTAGGTGGAATGTTGGAGGCCGCATGGCATGTTTGAGCCACCTTGGCATGTTGGAGCCTTGGTGGCATGTTGGAACCTAAGTGACGTGCTTGGGCCACCTTGGCAGCCTGCGTGTCATGTTTGAGCTGCCTTGGCATGTTTGAACCTAGGTGGCATGTTGGAACCCACGTGGCATGTGTGAGCCATCTTGGCATGTTGTAACCCTTGCGGCATGTTTGAGCCACCTTGGCTTGTTTGGGCCTAGGTGGCATGTTGGTGGCATGTTTGAGCCATCTTGGAGGGCAACCTTGCTACCCCCCTTGCCCCCTTGGTCCCTAGTGCCACGTTGCCTCTGGTAGATTCGACCTTGCTATGTAGGCTTATCTCTGTTATGATATGCTGGAATTTTTTCACATGTTGCTGCCTCCATGGCTAAATTTCCATAACTTTCTGAAACAGAGTAATTAGTTACTAATTTATAATCATTTATCTTCAAAGAATCAGTTACAAATTTATTATTATCATTCACATTCAAAAAATCATAAGTAATGCATCTTTTGGCTTGCAGCGAGGGATTGCTCGCGAATGGACACTTTGTTTCTTGGTCTAGTTCCCTCGAGATCCACGGTTTGGCGCTTTTTTCTAAGTGCAAGGCTCTAAAGACCCAAGCTGCGCCTCGTCTCGATCCACACCATTTGTTTCTAAAGGCCCATTCAGGACTATAGAGCATTCTTGAAATCCAAAAAGCATGCGTATATTGCAGACCATCAGCAGCGCATGTTTGATTTGTTGATGACCGAGCCAAAAGCCTTCTGGCGTAGGGTGTTGTACAAGAGGCATCAACCACCTGGCAATATTACCATAGACCAGTGGATGCATAGCTTGGAGGAGTTGTATGATCCCCCAGGAGCAGCTGCTGGGGTTCTAGATCAGGTAGGAGAAATGCTGCAGCTCACGGAGGAAGACATCCAACAAGGCCTTCGACACGGCTAATGGCAAAGCGAAGGACTTGCAGTGACTTCAAGCCGAGTTATTGAAATGGGGTGAGCCCGCTTTTGCTAGGGCCTCGACATCGATCATTAACCAGGCCATAAGGGAGGGCCTCCCGGAGTGGATGGTTAGCAAGGTCACCCCAATTCATAAGGCAGTAATAGGGATGATTCGCGAACTACCGCATGATCATGGTGAGCCCATTACTCACAAAGCTTTTAGCGGTGTGGTGGAGAAGAAGTTAACTTAGTGGGGCTGAGGAAGCCGGAGTCGCGGCAGGCCAAAAGCGGGGTTTCGTCCTGCCCCACCCACAATCGACCATATATTCACTCTCCCGGAATCCTTATGGAAGCTACTGCATGATCTGTGGCGTGACTGACTTCTTTGTTTATTAGATTTCAAGGCGGCATATGATCACGGTCCCTCGGGACTGTTGTGGCAAACATTCTGGTATTTGCATGCCCCACAGGACTTACAAAATGTCATCTATAGACTCTATGATGGGATATATCTTTGCATTGCTGCATCGAATCGGTAGTTGCTAGCACCATAGGGGTTAAACAGGGATGTCCGTTATCTCCAATGCTCTTTGGTCTCTACATTGACAAGTTGGAGACACGGATGCAAGAACATGGGCGGTGGCCCGCATTCTACGAGGCATACAATAATTTATAAGGCAATTGCTCTATCTCAGACGATGTAGACTTGCTATCCCATACGACCCGGGAGTATGCAAAGAAATTTGGGCGCTCTTAGTGGGTTACGTGACACAACAGGAATGATGGTGAACTGCCGCGAAAAACTAAGCTCTGGCGGTCCTCTCCTCGCTGACATGATATCCCGGATCTCTATTACGAGGGGCGAAGATGGATGTTGTAAGTACCTTCAAGTATCACGGGAATCGACTTTTGCGCTAGCATGTTATGGGATGATTTGCGTGGAAAAGACGGGTCCGGCGGGGATGGAAAGCCACATGCTGCTATGCGAGAATAGCCGCTAATGAGAATAGACCTATGTGGCACGCACGTAGAGCACACTGTTGAGCACTCGTTGAACCCGGTATTGTTGTATGGGGTAGAGGTGCGGGATCCGTTTAGCAAGAACACACGGATAAGCTAGAGAGGGTGCAAAAGGCCTTCTTAACATCTGACCTAGGTATCAAGGACATGGTGCCTTATCGATTTTGATATATGAGGCGGGTTCTGGCCCTTGCAACATTCCTCTATCTTGCGCAGACATCTCGCATATTTCCACAAGGTCACCAGCATGGATGCACAACGTCTTCCCAGGGCTTTGTTATTGGCACAAGAGCCACAAAACGGTGAAGAGGGTATGGCGGGGAACAACTTGTTAGGGGTGGTTCGCAACGTGATCTATAGACTACCAACAAATTGTGGCTATGCACGATGCCCGGGGGCGGTACGCACACACAATGAATGGCGCTTTGCCACCACTCGTGGGATGCGACCACTTTCGTGCAAAGCCTAAAAACGAGCACTACCACATGCAAGTTAATCCAACAACGAACATGGCCCACACCGGTATTTGAAAGCGCATATATCTATGAAGAAACGGAGCTATTGCCTCCGTGGAGGAGGGCGTCCCCATCATCTCGAATTGAAACAGTCGTTGGACTACGGATGGAGGGCGAGAATCCCCGCATGAGAGAATATGCCGTGTTGCCACATGCGGGCGGAGAGGATGAGCACCATGCTCGCAAGAGTGTCCCAAGATATCAGCATATCCGAGCAACACATGCTGATTTTAGATGCTCTCTGGCACCGCCAATACATCAATTCTTTGGCATATCGCCAATGGTGTGCCAATGGCCTACAATCAAGATTCAATAGGACTAAAAATTTAATCTAGATTCGGATGTTTTAATCTCTCAAAAGAAAAACTGGATTTGTTTTGGAGAAACTAGGCTACAAAGTTTAAGAACCAAGACAAATTCTGAGGCATGTCTGTCTGATATACAGGCTAACTTTGACTTAAATTGAAGGAAAAAAAAAAAAAAAAAAATCAGCTCGAACTCTAGACTATGTCGCAAAACTACTTCAAACATTTTTTTATGAAAAGAAAACCTACGCACCTCGACCGAATGAGCGCCTGCATCTCGATCGAATGAGCATGTATCAGCAAGATCCACCAGCAGATTGGCGGGAATCAAGAAACAAGGGACAAATTTGTGCCCGCACTGTAATGCGTTACAATAAATTAATATTTCAGAATTGCAATTTCTTTTCTCAGTCTTAGCTTTCCATTGGTTTGTGTAAAATGTATTCCCATTATTAGCTGGTCTGAACCTTCCATAACAGCATGCATGAATTAATTTCAGAAATACTTTAGTTAACTCTAGATAAACTTTAGTTAACCCTAGTGTCTATGGTCCAAGTTAAGCCCTATCCTTTTGCAATGTTGCTTGAGTTCACCCTAGGACACATGTTCTATATTAACCGTAGCAAGATGGTCCGAATTAACCCATTTGGGTATTGGTGTTTGAGTTAACATGAGACTATATGGTTTGAGTCAACCTTCAATTCAAACGAAACTAATGTTTCTCATAACTGAGATATTATAACTGAAATTCATTTATGTATTTTGAACTCAGATTTATGTATTTTGAACTCAGATTTATTTATTTATGTATTCATGTTTTATGTATTTTGAACATAACTGAAGTTTCTCATGTTTGGGAAAGCTAATGATGCAGCTCATTCTTTGGGATCACGAATATGGATTGCCATGATTGACAACCTAGACGAAAGATAATTCGTAGATGAAAAATAATTGTACTGGGTGAAAGATGTAAAGGAGTAAAATTAAACTAAAGTGAATGCTTAAAACAAAATTGACGCTAAGAAAAAAAGACATGTGAAAAGCCAATGGATACAAGAACCATGCTGTCCATATGAGAATAAGATGCACTTTTAAAAGGAAATTTTGATGTAATGCTCTTAAATTCAATTCAAACAATAAGAGATAACATAAAGTACATGAAGGAATTTTCACTTGATGTCATTTAATGTACATCCTATATTATAATGTTATTGGGTAAGTATGTCGTCAACGAAACCCTAAAATTGACGGCTCAGATTTAGTTTAGAAAGTTAGGTTAGGCGGTTTAGATTTTAGCCCTGCTGCCTGTTTTGGAGATGGCTGGCTATGGCGGCCAAGCCCAAACCCGATTCGATGCCCTGCCACTCTTCCTCCTCCGCATCGCTCATCATTGTTGCCATAGCCATCTTCATTATATTCGTTCCCTGCCCTTGCCCATCGTGTTTTCATGGCCGACCAGAGTTTTCAGTGCCTTAATCTGCAAGGCAGTGTAGCACATTGGTAGCGTTGAAACAAGTGGAAAAGAGAATGATATTGGCAGACGAAAGAAACTAGAGGAGAGGAGATGGGATCATTCTTTTACCAGGGAGGTTTTGCCATATGAGCAGAGTTTGCTAGGCTTTTGTTCCTGGGTGGCTGTTGGAGTCGGATTCGGAATATCTTTCAAAATCTTAAAGAACAATTACAGATTTTGATGGCATATTGAGGAAACTTACATCTATTTTCCTTTGAGCTTCACTGGATCAAAAGCCCTACCAGAGTAGATAATATCTCAAAAGCTGGCATGGCAGACCTTTCCTTTTACATTCCAGAGCAAGCTACACAACGGGTATGCTTCTTCATGATCCGGATCTTTGGAAGAACTTTTATGGATCCAACTTCTGTTAGATGGTCGCCCCAGAATTGTAACCTAGCTTCGTTGATGTTATGCATCGTTTTGAGGTTTGCCATGCAGTTCTAAAGAGGATTTTACAAGTCGATTAAAAATTCTTTTTCTTGGTAATATTCAAAACGTGTTGCATCTTTGAAAGTTATTATATGTGCATCTTATATCCTATACTAAATCTTTGAGAGGTATTGCCAATCAGTAAATTTGTTCAAATAGCTAGCTCCTTCATAATACGAACCGGATTTTTCACTCAATCCCTTATATTCAAAAACACGAATGGTGCACCTTTGCAATGCTTCTGAGAATGCAAGATTAAGTGGTTAGGTTGGGGAAAAAGAGTCATCTTGTTTATTGTCTTGAGGGCATGGGGTAGCCATTGTTTGTGCTAAGCAAGGCCAGTTATTGTTGTCCGGATAATCCTCCGTTGCTATAAGCGAGGTCGCGGTGCAATGCATTTCGAACCGGGGGGGGTCCTTTGGATATTTCTTTGCAGGTTTTTAGAGTAGGTTCCCGTTAGCTTTCTTCATGAGATGTCAAGGCATCTTGATCTCTAGGACTTTGCATCTTGATATCTAGGCCGATATTTAGTGATTTTAAGTGGTCAAATTACGTTGTGACCCAAAGGAGCTAAGGGGACGGGTATGCCCTTTGTAGATTTTGTAACAACAAAACTCAAAGACAAATAGTTGAAGAATGGCTGCACACATAGTGGGCCTTCATTTAGCGTTCATTGATTAAGCCAATGCAACATGACCCACAACGAAATTATCAACTGCGTTTGCTATGTTTTGCGGGTTTCTTTGCCTTTGGCTTTGATCTCACGAGTTTCCACTTTATAGCTTTTCTAGCTGCATTTGAATTCAAAAGGAGATTGAGAGAGGTCTTTGTTAAATGTATTCTATTGTCTTTGTCTATACAATTAATCATTATATAGTGTGTGCGAGAGATGACACAAGGAACACGGTTTGTCTCTATTCTAACAATGTTTGTATTGAAAGTGAGAGTCTCACTATTGAAAAAGAACAAACCGCATGCCGCAATTGTAAATCTAATTTGCATATTGTTTTCTCAAAAAATCATTTTTTAAGCCTTCAATTGACCATCTTGCTTAGTCCTTCTCTACTTCTAGAGTGCTATCCTTATAAGAACCCTCTTAAGTGTTTGTTGTTGGGCTAGCGAGTGATACAAAAGTTCCATTTTGATATGCTTCATTCTCTCCTTTATGCTCCAATGTCCTTTTTCGACTCAACTCAATTCTCTATTGCATGCTACAATGTCCGTTTTTATTCAATGCCAAAAGGTCGATTTTAAAATTTGGTTGATTTTAAGCGAGGGTTGGAAAGCTCATTCTTCAATGCCATGTCTCATGAGAACATAATTTAATGTTGAGATTCCATTAACGTTCTTCTATGCCATGTCTCCAAAGCCTTAAAGAAAAGAACTTAGTTTTCCATAAATTCAACATGGGATATATATATTAAGAAAATCCATTAAAAGATCATCTTTCATATTTTGCAATGTTACATATTTAATTGGCAAGAGTCACAAACATGTGTCTCATTATTTATTTCTTTTACAATTAAAATGTCATTATTTTTAAAAGTAGCTCTAATTAAAGGCAAAATACTTTTAGAGGTAGCTATAGATAAAGGAGTAAAACACAATAAACAAATTGTGTAAGCGCACACACAATAATGCAATGCCTACAAAAGGTTACGTGGTGGTGTTCACAACACATCCATAGCCACAACACACATCTACATAACACAACACATCCATAACCACAACACACATCCATATTCATATATAAGCAACAATACATCATAGCTACAACAATATATCCACATTCATATACAATCAACAACAGAGAGTGACTCAATGAGATTTTATACACAACATCAACAACTCATAGACATGACCACTTGCAATCTACAGACTCTCAAAATGACCCGATGGCCCAGACTTGCAATCTGTAGGTTTGCAAAATTATTCAATGGCCTGGAAGTTATTGTATGCGAATGCAAAGTTCCAATGGTCTAGAAGTTATTGTAGGCAAATGCACAAGTTCCAGGTTCCCGACACTTACAAGTTCCAAATTATGCCCAGCAACGCTGGGCACCATTACTAGTTGTGTATAATGTCAAAAACCTTTACACAAGTGTGGCATTTACAAAGTGACAAACCTAAATATAGTTGACCAAAGATGGGTCCTCCACTACATATATGAAACTTTATCTACTAAAACCCCTCGTCTATTCTCTCCATTTTAACAAATTTAACATAAATGGAAACAAAATACATGTTATGTGAAACTTTATCTATTAAAACCCCTCGTCTATTCTCTCCATTTTAACAAATTTAACATAAATGAAAACAAAATTCATGTTTTCCGGCCTACAAGAACAAATCAATTCACCCTGAATGGCTTGTATGATGCTTTCTTCAGCCCTATGAGATGAATGGAATTCTCATGTGGAGTGGTATTATTATTGAATAGAAAAAGAAAGATAATCTCAAGATGAATGGTGGTATTCACATCTTTGTATTCTTTGTATGTACAATAGTGAGCTACAACTAGCTCATCAAAGAATATAGAAAGTCAATAACATTGGAGAAAGAAATAATACTTCTCCAAGAGTCCCCTTAAGCAAAAGGGAAAAAATCATGTACAAATAAAAATCTAACATGTCTGAACAGAACAATAACATGTCTTAAACATAAATTTTTTTCTTTGGATCAAGGAACCCATGTCAGCAAAGCTTTCCAAGAAGAGGAAATTTGTCATTGACGATGGGAATAGCTTGCCATTCGCCATTTAATCTTTGGAGTTTAACGAGCACATGGGGCACAACTAACTCTTGATTTTCTTCTTGACATTGACGCTTGTTTCTGCAATTTCGTTTGCTGCCCACTGATTTGGTTTGCTTCAACACCTAGGGATGGAATAAAATATGCTGCAACGATATTCTTTTTTCTGGATTAGGCTGCAACATGGCCAGAACAACATCTTTTGCTTCGGATGATACATGAGCAGGGAAATTTAAATGGGAAACTGTCAGATCCTCCCCATTAACCAGCCTGCGCTCAATTTCTGAGCATATGAGTTTCGAAAATGCACCCCAGCCCGTAAGTGCCTCATAAAGAATAATCCCAACCCCCAAATATCAACTTCCTTGGAGTATCTTCGACCCACAACATCTGGGGCTAAATAGCACTTCAGAAAAATATGGAGTATCTAAAGCACTAAAACAAGCAGAAAGACCAAAATCGCACACTTTTTAACATCGTAGGGTTTTCCATCGGAGCTTATCAGAATATTTGCAGGCTTCAGATCACGATGCACAACTGTAACGAGCCCATGGTAGACCGCTCGAGTATTCGAACCTTGAATGTGCCTGTGGGGCATTCCCGAGACACCGGCATAAATGAGTAGAAGCGACTACTCATAAACATCTAGACGGTTTTGCCCAGTTGGTTAAGGGCATGTCGGTTAGGAACGTTATAGTTGGTATCAGAGCAGGTCTCGAGTTCGAGTCTCCATTGGTACCTATATGCTTGGGTAATTTGCAAAGACTTGGTAATCATTGTGACATGGTATGACATAGACATGGTATAGCCTTGGAACCATCATTCAATTAAATTGGGATTATGTCTTAATTTTGGGACAAATTTCATATTGCATGTTTTTAGTAGCATATTTAAATTCACACATTTCACCTCAAAATTATGAAAACGTAATATCATGTTATTTACAAAATAGTCAATATTTCACAATATAGCACCATATCATAAAAACGTGATAACAAAAATTTACATAGTTATTCAACTTTCTTCAAGCACCCCCAATGATATCATAGCCTTCTTCCTGACATCCTGAGGTATTGTAATTCTCGCATTTCTAGCTGGAATAGTGTTTGGAGTCCATGAGTACAAAACACTTTCATAGTCTAGCCAAATATTCCATCTCTTTGTCCAACAATCTGAGTACCTTTCTTTATCCGATACGTTGGTCAACTGATGCACTGGACACCACCATTCCACCCGCACATAGTTGACGTTAATATTACCTTCTTCTTTGCAAATATCAGAGATAGTGAACCCCAACCACACTGGATATGTATCTAAATCTGCTGGCTTTACTACTACAAATTGGTGGCATTCCAAGTCAGTGGAAGGTGCACAAGCATCCATGCCTAGAAACTTTGGTCTATTGTTCTTAGGACCAACATAGTGTTTGTCAGAAGGAGGAGGAGCATATTGCTTGCGAATGCTACTTACAGTGTCATCAACATCCTCAGCACCTGCTAAGGTCTTCCACCTAGTTTTAGGCAACCATCCTTCTTTCAATTCATCTGAGGATGTGTCTATCTCCCCCAACAGGTTAATCACTTCCAGTAAGCCACCAAGGCACGGTTGGTGTCATCTGGATTGGTTTGCCAATGCTTTATATAGTCCTGGATTCCTTCCTTAGTTCCTCCCCTCCTCTCCACTCATCCTCTGAAGGTCTCATCTTCCATTGGAAGATTGGAATCCCATCTCTCACCCAAAAAGTGAACTGCAGAGGCCTGGAATGACCTTCAAGATCCAATGTATAACCATCCACAAAGCTCTTCCAATCGAGCACTTCTTCTATGAGAGAAGCTATAGGGTTTGGAGTAGTGCATTCATGCAAGATTTCCATTAGCCTAGGAAAGTTGGTCACTGTCTGCTACTTCAGTATACAACTATATTTGCCAAATAATGCATCCATATCCTCATGGGTATGGCCGGGCATAAGAAACCCTAAATTAACTCTTTCAAATATCCCCACAGCTGTTAAGTAGGATAGGAAAGAAAACATCCACCTGTTCTTATTTTGGCCAACACAATTATCAAGTTGCAAGAGAAACCTTTTGGGTAGATCTTGAGGTCTCGCATGTGAAGTTGAAGCTCCAACATGTTCATTAGACCCATGCTTCCTAAACCTTGCCTTGCTGAACTTTTCAATATTGTTAGGGTTTCCATCTAACAATGCTCTATGTAGTGCCTGGCTAGCTGTAGGGTCCTGGAGGTGACCATTGTATCCATTTTCATAGTTTCTCAAACACCTCATGATACTCCCAATATGAAAATCTGGACCATCACTCCACAACTCCAAACTAAAATGGCCATAGTAGGTTTGAGTCTGCCCATGCAAGATTGCCCCAGTCATTGAGATCTGTAAAGGGTATGATCTTCCACACGTTATTGGGTTCCAATGCAGATAATGTCCTCCACATCCAATAACATGATCTACATGATAGTTGGTCAGTCATATGGTCCTTCATATGCTCCCTTATCCTAGCCCTTTGACTAGGTTGCACAGTCTTATCAAGAGTCTCCTTCAACTTAGCACATAAATTGCACTTTGCAAAGTTGTTTGAAGTTGCTATGGTGACATGATTGAAATGCTTCTTCCATAAACTACTAAAGCTAGGTTGGGATATTGGAAGAATTCCCAATTCTCGAAGTAGGGAATTCACTTCTTCCAAACTACTCTTTTGAGTACAATGTGATGGCAACCTTTTCTCAACAACTGCTCTTCCCTTTTCATCCCTTCTGCTTTTGTGTGGCATAGACTCTGCATTGAAATCAATATATTTTTCAAATATCTCCCTGGCAGCCAAGGTCCTAGCTGTTGGTCTCAACAAACCATTATTTCCATGTAAAGCAATCCTATTCCCCTCTGCCTGTTTTTTTTGCCAATTATGCCATGAAGAAGTTGGAATTGCATGGATAGTCTGCCATGCTTTTGCACATATCTAGTGTATCTTTTTGGGTTGCCCCTAGGGGGGCAAACCCTCGTTTATGTGGGTATGTGGGCATATCCAGGTATATGCCGGCATATGCCTAGCATATACTGGTGACTGCTAAAAACTGGCTGGTGCCTGTAAGTGCTCGGTCGCCAGCGTTGTCGGGTGGATGCTGTGCAAACCGGCTAACCGGCTTTCGTGTTGTTCCGCTTTCACATCCGAGATTCGATTAATCAAGTGGGTTGTGAAGATTAATCAGGTTTGGGGCTGGATCTGAGAGAGATTGAAGGAAAAATGATGGAAAAGGGAGCGCAGATGGAGCAGAAAGGGGCCGGGAAGAGGGCAGACCAGAATCGGAATTTTATGAGCTTTGCAGAATGAGCTGCTTTGCATTCTTTACCCTGTTTTTGTCCATTCCTCCATGGATCTTGTTTCAAAGGGATTTGCGCAAGAAGGTATGGTACCCTGTGGTTACCCTTTAAAAAAAGATATTATGATATAATGCATGCACTCTTATAAGCAGCTCGAACATTTTTTCAAAGTTCCGATGAGGACCACGAGGCGATGCATTTGCATGACCTTCAAAAACTTGAAGGTTTTATATCCCCCGAACATTTAAAGGTAATGACATGCCGATTAAATGTGCAGGAGAATGACATTGCAAAGACATTGCGTGAAAATAAGGTTAACATCAAATTATGCCACGTAAATTTCCTCCTATATTTCTTCCATAGGTGTTATGTGTTGAACAATAAGGCATTCAGGAAGAAAAGGAAAGAAACTTGTGTGCTTGATATTTACTGAGTGAAATCCTGAAGCATCTCATTTTGCAGCAGATAGATGAATATCTCTGACTGTTGATTGTGAGTTTCTTCAAGATTCTTTTCGAGCTTCTATTGCAATACCTTCATATTACAGATTCCATGCTGATGCTTGGAATTGTGAATGCTTACATAAATCTCAAAGGTTGGTCTAACAAAGTTCCAAATGTGTCTGTTTCTTTATATGATTATGATCAGTTTTTCCTGGTCAGCCCTCGGAGTTGCCCGAGGAAGAAGACTCACCTACATTACCTGGAAAAATGCAAGAGGCATTGGATTCTATTAACCAGAAAGAGATTTACTGGGGGGTAAGCAGAAGGTGTTAACTTTTATTGATATTATTCAAAAGCTTAGTAACTATCTTGTTATTTACCATGATTTGCAGGTGCTTGGATTTAGTAGAAGATAGGTTCAAGAAAGAACAGATCGCAGATCAGATGGACAAAGCCGCATTGGAAGCCAAAGAAATAGAAGGTGAAGATGGGAAGGTGAGCATCATATATTGGGCCCATCTATAAATATATCGCGGCTCCACTAATACGGATGATCGTGAAGCGAGCTTGGATGGAAAGCGGGACGATGAACAAGAAACTAAAGAAAGATAAAGCGACTTCTAAGGATTTGAAGCAAAATGATAATTTAAATGTATTTGAGAACTACTTTCCTGCAGTGTGTGCAATGGCATGTCAATTGCAACTATATTGCGACTGGATCCAGTGACAAGACCGTAAGATTATGGGTTGTGCAAACAGGGGAATGCATGTGTGTATTTGCTGGACATAGGGGAATGGTCGTGTCCTTGGCCATGTCACCTGATGGGCGTTATATGGCATCTGGAGATGAAGATGGTGCAATAATGATGTGGGATTTGGCAACCACAAAATGTGTATCTCCTTTGCTAGGACACATGGGTAGTGTATGGAGCCTTGCATTCAGGTAATATCCCTTTGTCGTTTCCAGAATCTCAAGAATTTTAAGCAAATGTTGCATATAACCATAAGACAACATTTCGTTAAGATCTTGAGAGATTTTGATGACCCCATGCTTGAAGGAAGATTCCGCTAGATGCAAATGACCGCATGAGCATTTTGCTGTTAATTGTGAGCATAACTCTGATAATGTTTAGACGCTGGATGTATGAATGGTTGTTGAGTGTTTCATGACATATGCCAAAGAGGTTGTCCATTGTGCTATTCAGAAAAGCCAATTTGCCAGCATTAAATTTTCCAAATGTTCATTGAAATTTGCTTTCCACTGTACTACATTTAGGAATTGAAGATATTCTTTATTCCATGTGTAAATAACTAAACTCCATGTTTTATCCCAGCAGTGAAGGTTCCCTGCTTGCTTTGGGCTCAGCAGGCAATACGCTGAGGTTGTGGGATATCAATGCCAGTTCTAAAGCCTCTCGCCGCATACTTTTGAACAAGTATGCACCTTTTTTAAAGTCATATTGTTGTTCTTAGCAAGGTAGGAATATTCTATTTTGGTTTGTATACATCTTTTGGCACAGGTTTTAAGGGGCCATATAGCATAGTCTTCTCCTGTTTACCTTTTGAAGCTATGACTGCAGGATGAGGACGTTTACTCCTTTTTGAACCGCAGCCTTCTCGATTTATGTTCTAATGGGAAACTTGGTGACAGTAAGTACCCAAGGATTGCAGCTAAGAGTAACAATAAGGTGCTTGCACATTCTAAGACATTTCCCATATCGTCATCAGATCATATCCTTGGAAAAAAGGAAACTGAAGCATGGGAAGGGTCTTCTGTGCTAGACTTGAAAGGAGAAAATTATTTCTCTTCTTAAGCAAGAGGGGGGGAAGAGATCTGTTGCTCGTTATTCTCTAGGTTCAACAGAGGGAAGTCATTGCTTTTTAAAGGAAATTGTTAAGGGCTATCCGTAGTATCTCATGTTGAGAAAGCGGTAGGAGGAAACATACAGGAAGGTCTCCGAGGTTGGCGAAAAGCCATGAGTAATCCATAGTATCGTGGGATTTACGTATAAATGCCAAGAGTGTAAAAGCTTCCTTGTAACTACCTACATTGGATCAAAAGAAAAAGCATTTTTGTCCCCAACTGCCTCAGATACAAGGATTGGAAATAAAAGAAAGCTGATTGGCCACAATACTCCCATTTCATAGTCAGACTTCTCTCTGGAAAATGGCCATAGGTTGCTCACCATGGCATGCTAATGATTGGGTCAGATCCCCAAGTGTTATTATTCTTGTAGAAGTTTAGGATTGATCTATTTAGATTCCAGAAAAGGGTTCGAAGTCCAATAACTAGCCAACAAGTATTAATTTAAAGTGTTAATGTGGTTAGAATATAAAACGAGAGGGCATGTCTTGCCAGTTAACTTGTAATAGAAATAGAAATAGACTGGGCAAAATTAGGGAGCTTCTAGTACACCATATTTTGAGTCTCTAAATCAAGTTATCCCTATTGGACGAAATAATAGACTAGACAAATTGAGACACTTATGTTACACCACATTCCAATAATACGAGGCAAAATTTGGGGAGTAAACGTAAAGAACTCCCCAAATTTTGCTTGTCCTTATTGGAGCAAATTGGAGGATGGATCAAATTGGAGGGAGCAAATTGGTCGAAAAACTGAAGAGTTAATGCACAAGGCTTGGCGTTTCTAATTGTTGACAGTTCAAGATATGTAGAATCTCCAGAAATACACAGCATTTTTTAGCATTTTTGACATCTTTGATCCCGACAACCGACAACGATGGTCTAATTTAAGCTCGTTTGAGTTCCGATCTAAAGCTTGTTTGAGTTCTTTAAAGGTTTTTTTTTGGATTTCCTTCCTCTCCATGTCGATGCTGACCTTATGGTTCTCCTTCTATTAGCAAACTTCAAGTACCTAGTTCCTCCCCCAAAACTATTGCCAAGTAGAAATGGCTATGTAAAGACCGTGTCTTAGCATGGGATGCTATAATGAAAATATCAATTGAGCCTTTAGATGGCTCTGCTTGTTTTCGCAAGAACTTTTGCTTTTGCTTCAAAAGGATAATAGTAACATCGGCTCAAAAACACCTAAAATCCCCACATCATGACTTCTTTCGGATAATATCAACATTCAAGCCATTGCCATGGCTTCTTTTGAGTAATATCAACATTCAAGCCATTGCTTGAATCAAAAGTTCTCAATTCCAACTCGTTGGGTCGATGATGGAACATTGTCCCTTATATGTTAATACCTTTTTAGAGGTTCCAATTGGCCCAAATTTGTACCCAATTTTTAGGAATGAGTATCAAGCCATCAATTCAATTTAATTTGATTCAATTCACTTCATTATATGTGTTAATTGATTTTTTTTGACAATTTTAAGTCCTCAATCTCTTGGCATACTTCGCTCGGCTCCTGTAGTTGTTTTTCCTTTATCCCCTTTTGGGTTGCCTCCTAGGGGGGCAAGCCCTTGTCCATGTGGGTTTATAGCATACTAGTAATAGTGCCCAGCGTTGCTGGGCAATTGTTTGAAACGTGTAAGGTTGTTTATAGTGACCCTCACTTGAGAACCTATAAGTTCGGATTATGCTTCACATTTGCTTTCAATTGTGTGGTAGCCCTCCCTTTTAATGCATGAGCAAGAGCTTGAGGCTAGAGTTGTTTTTTCCCCTTAAGGTGTTGAAGATATAAACACTCACTGGCATGTAAAGCTATACAACCCAAAAAGACTAAATTAAGTCAAGAAAATTGAAAATCCAAACCTAAAATGGCCAATGCAAAATCACATCAATGCTAAGGAAAACAGTGCGGATTTTCTAATGGTAAATTAGACCTCTTGGTATGGTAGAATTAAAAACAAATGGTAAGGTAGAACTATTAGTATGGTAGAATTAGAAGCAATGCAATGTCCATAAAGAGCAATTTGTGTGATTGTTAAGTTGTTTACAATGTAATGCTTTAGCCAGGCTTGCTCAATTAGTATTGTTTATAATGTAATGCTTTAGCCAGGCATTATTTTAGCCACTCAACTTTAAATATTTTTTTGCTTTATGCCACATATTGTCCAATTTTTGATAATTGCATCTTGTGGCTCTATTTCTGGGGCATTAAGCAAGGGCATGTACTATATAGCATATAAAGGCAACAGGCATTCGGTTTCAAGCTAGTTCTTTTACCACATTAAAGTTTAGGTGTAACCAACAAAAAACATCCGTGACAGATGTGCATGCCCTATAAAGCATGTACAACACATGTTCATGTTCAGTTTCGAGGCTAGTCCTTTTACTACTTTGAAATTTAGGTACATCCAACTAAAAACATTCAGTGATGTGATAGTTCGTCATGAGTTTGCACATATATGAGCAACATAAGAATGAAATAGTGCAATCCGTGTTACCTGTAAGTAAGTTGTGTTTTTTTTTAATGAAAAGAGTCTGATATATTGCCCGGATGGTAGCAATGCCTAGAGGGTTTAAAATTCATTTGCATGCTACACAATGCATGGAATATATTTGGTAAAAGAACTCCCAAGAATACCATTGCCGTATGATTGATTTGAGCTGGAGAGAACTTGCATCAGCAAGCAACGCAGACCAAACTAAAGACATAGAATATGTCTGGCAAAAAACCTCCTAAGAATGCCAATCAACAAACAATTATTGATGGAAAGGCATGGTAGATGTGGCCCCATCCACAACATGATAAGCTTTGCCATATTTAGAACCACCAACTCTCCAAAAATTCCTGATAGCCAATTAAATTCTCCTCTACGTTTATATTATGCAGCATTTCACCTTACCAAACAGGAATCGCTTTGTATAGATTATTTTTATTTATAGGGGACAATACCCCGGATTGAGTACAACAGAATAGTAATCCATTTCGAAACAGCTCATCTGTATATTTCCTACATCCACAGTTCTTTGTTTCACTTGTACGGCCATTTAAACTTCAATAAAAACAGGCTAGATTTGTCACATTTGTGCTTACAAATGGGACTTAGATCATACTTCCAGCAGTTCTAATGTCCAAAATTAGATATTAAAGTTCTAATCTTGCGCCTTCTTTAAATAGAACTTGACTGGAAGGCATGAGATCAAGCCAATTCAGCATTCCATATTGTGATGCCGCTTGTAATTGTTGTCCATCTACGATATTTATTTACGTTATGACACATACCTATTGGGCGGATGCAACTAAGCTGCAAAGATCCGATATAGTTGTAGCAACCGCAAAAATTGGCATCATGGCCGCAGGGATGTAGCATCTCTTCCCGCATTCAAGATGGGGCATAATATCATATGAGCATCTTGCATTGAAAGTAGGGCAAAACCTGTTCAATATATGCAATCACTTTGTTCCTCTGACAAAAGCAACCATTCTTTTCCCATAAAGATCTACTCGTTGCATCCTCCGCATGGGTGGACAATATGGCTAAAGAATTTAATATTAACAGATTCTCTTCAAGACGATGCGGCACATGCTAACAAACCATAGCACAACAATGATTGCCGGGCAAAATCTGCAAGCCATGACAAACATATAGATTGCAAATCTTGCATAATTTTACCTCCTTAAAGAGAGCCATAAAATCAAGCCAAATCGCTGCTCCCTTTTGTATAAATTAATCACATGTCCAAGTAGCAATGATGAGTCTAATAGATGTAGAGATGCCCAAACCTTCTTTGGAAGATGAATCAAAGAAAGTCTTGAATAATTGAAAGAGTTTTTGTAAAGGCGTTTTGTTTGTATGATCCGCGACTTGCCCCATAACACATAATCCTCAAACTTGCATGCAGCCTCTTCTACTTTCTTAATGTAGACATGAGTTATACTTTGCTCCTTTTCCACCCTTGCAAAATACCTGCAGTTGCCACCGTACCTCAATTCCAAAGTATCCACCAAACTCTGCCCATGTGCTAACTTTAGCATTACGTTTACAGAGAAGGCTGTTTTTTAGTCCGCTTTTACGCGATAAAAAACATGAGTTAAAATTATGAGAGAGGTGGCTTAAATGAACACTACAGAGTCTGACGACAAAAGAAAAAAAAATTGTGCAAATGACATTGAATGTACTAAGAAAATACGGTCATTTGGGTTCATGAAGCAAATGAAGTCTCACCAGATCTGCTCCATCTGTGATGGCAAATGCCGCCATTGCTTCAAGCTCCAGCCTAGATTATGCCGAAGTCATGCCCAAGTGGCCCTTTTAGATGCACTTTCGGTCTAAGGACACGCATGTAATAATAATTAGGCTGCGATGCAACACACCGCATCGAGATGTAAAAAATGCCGGGCTACGGCTACACGAAGTGACATGCAAACAACTTACATGTCAAAGAAAATCCGCATTCTCGAATCAAAACCCTTTTACGCTTCAAAGATGAACCCCTTTTCGCATGCAAGGGCATCAAATAGCTCCCGAGCAAACTCACGTACTACCATCCATGCACGAACATAAAAACCGACATTTGTAAGTTTCAAGAATCTAATACAAAATTTACAGATTGCTACTTTAAATCTTCATTGAACCACCTATGCAAACGCCAAAATCATCCTTAGAAAGTAGGCTCTCCTTGTTTGCGAGCTTATAAAACGACTTTGCACGGAGGGCCCATTGTGTCGCGGATCAACAAACCATTTAGAGAAACAAGTCGCTCAAACTAACGGGCTTTGGATGGAACCCGATGTACTTGAACTCGATGTTCGGCCAAAGAAATGGGAGGAGCAAGATCCGCTCTGCAAGAATAGGGCAAATCGATGCCCTCTGATAGAGCTCGGAAAAATTGAACTCCACCTTTTTGGATGACGGGAAAGCAAGGCCCTGTTTTTTTTTAACACGACCGTAGGATCTGCAGCTCTAGATCTAAGCCGTTGGATCTAGGGCTGGGTCCAACACTTACTGAATAACATTATAATATAGGAATTTCAGGTATATGCCAGAAATATGCTAATGACTGCTCCAAACTTGCTATCGGGTGTAAACTGTCGGTGGCCACTATTGTTGGGCAGTCCCTTTGGGAACCGGCTAACCGGTGCTTCTTGCTCGAGCATTTTTCCAAGTAGGAAGACCAGACTTTGATCAGAAAGTAGCTTTCTCGGCATCTGATCCCCGGCACAACCCAACAGTTAAGGTATGCAAGCTATAGGGCAAGACAGTAGAACTTATGAGTTTATAGGATTTGTGAAACGGAATTTCGGACCATAAGCTTGGACGCATTATTTGTCTTTATGTTTTTGCTTGAAAAAAATAACTAAATACTTCGTAAAACTATATGAATTATGAAGATATGTTTCCTGACCCTGTAAATAACCACAGTGGTTATAGGTTTATGGAGATGGTCATTAATAAAAAGAAAACAAATATTGCAGGAGTCTATGAGCATACTGCCTGGAGTATTTGCATTTACAGGAGTTCATAAATATACTGCTTTTGAATTTGAAAATCCAAACAATCAGATTTTGCAAGAACTATAACGCTACTCCAGGATTCAGAAGCGAATGTTTAATGCCATGACTTAATAGAAAAAAAACTCAACTTTTATTTAAGCAAAGCATATGAATTGCCCTCTCTGTTTTAATTTCGGAGGAAAAACAATGGCCCATGTTATATGGATGCCAATGTTGACCCTCGGGAATGTTAACAAAAAGGCAATGTTCATTTGTGCAAATATAAATAAATATTCATTTGAGTGCCTAACAATATGTAGCATAATAACAGGGGGTTGGTTTTGTATTTTTATACTATTTTTTCTATGGTTTTCATATGATTTTGAAAGTGTATTGCATGGGGACTACTAATTAGTATATCTAGAGTGCACATACGCCTGCATTAATTTTAGTGTTTTTGTTCAATGGTTTAGACCCATGTGCCATATTGTATTTTTTCTCAATTAGCTTATTGAGGCTCGTTGACATGCAACCCTCGAGCCATTTAGAAATAGGGTTTGCTAGTCAAGGCACAAATTCTGCGCAGAGGTGGAGCACCAAAAGGTACCGGGTCGAGGCATGTCGAACATCATTTCTTTTGATATGGGATGGCGGCCTCGTTGTATTTCGATCATGCAGATCTGATGCTCTGTTGTAATGATACGGAACCAGCTCGAAACCTAAGCTCGAAACCTAGCAAATGGCAGTTTATGGGTGCCCGAGATGTCTTTGAAATTTGAAAGAGCTCCGCCTTGTTTATGGTGTGTCGAGAGAGAACAGAGAGTGATGGAGCGACTAATCCGCCTTGAAGCTTCGTCTTTGTCACATACACTCTTGATGAACTTGGTCAATGGTGTGCATACAAGGCAACAAGGCAAGGAATGTTCTGTCATGGATATACATATTTATTTGAAAAATGATGAAAGAGTCGGCCATCAAGTTGATGTAAAGTTTCAGGAATCTTACTTGCAAAAGGTTGTTGATATATTAGAATGTGATTTGAAGGAAGGACCCGTTGACTGCATGAATCAAGAAAAACCAATACTTGGGAGTGCTGAAGTACTTGGGAGTGTTGCAGCACTTGGATCGGAGGGATCTGGTCTTATAGCAATCCGCAGTCTTCGGGCTGGCGGATCTGTGATGAGGAGGCTTTTGCCCCTGGCCAGAACTCTTGCTCTCATGCCCTCCTCTCAAAGGCACCAGCTTCTCAAGGTATTATCTTTTTCCATTTCCAGATAACGACTTATTCTGTTCATCCTTTGTCTGACAATAAATAGGGCAGTGGATTGGGTACAGATGTGCTAATGAAGAAAGCACATCTTGAAAATGGCTAATAATAATCTGAGTGGCTCCGTGCTCTTACTGGGTCTGAAAAGCTGAATGACGTTGCAGGCTATCATAGAGAAGCACGAATCGGAGAAGCAGCAATGGCTCCTTGAGGCCTTTTTTTCACAAATGCTGAAATTAATATGTGAATTGACTCAAATTTTTGCAGGGGAGCTGGAGCATATATTGCCCATGTTGTTCGCGGGCTATAGTGCCACAATTTTTGCTTATGGTGCCACCGAAAAGCGGCAAAAGCATACACAATGCGGGTAAAACTCTAAATTTATTCTTGCAAGAAAGATGCAAATATCTCCCCGTTTATCTTTGATATCGGATTTTTTTCAGGCGGGATGGAAACCACGGACTTATGACCTTGGCCCTTAAAGCCATTCTTGCCCTAGCTCAAAATACCTGAGGCGCGTAATAGAGGTTTCATATTATGAATTATACATGGACCGTTGGATTCCAAATCAAATGAGATTCCTGTTTTAGAAGATGGGCTTGGACGCATTCAGCTTCGAGGCTTGACTCATGTTAGTATTTACCAGTAGAAGATGTCTCAGTTAAGGGATATGTTGTACTAAAATTATGTGTTGACACGGTAGAAGTGAAGACCATCCATCAATTTCATGAGTTATTTGCTAAGGCATGTCTTGCTAGAGAAAAATTGGCCAAACCGCCTAAATGACGTTCAAAAGAAGTCATGGAGCTCGATGATTACATTCTTTGGAATAACTCGGTATATAGTGACGTAAGATAAGTCTGAGTTCTATTATTATTTTATGTATGAGAATTTATGTTTGTGAATCTTCCTTCATGCATCATCTAGGATTAAGATGATGTGGTGTATTGACCAAAAGGGTTGCGGGCTTTGGTAAATCGTTCTTTGGTCATATTTCAACAGACCATTAGCTTAGATCTGTATGTTCTCTTCTGTATTGTGCAAACAGGTATTGGAAATTGTTGCATTGTTGCCTGAAAGCTTGGGCCAACAAACACTTTCGAAAAAAATCAAAGATGCTTTCGGATGGGGAACAAAGCGAGTTGTGCTCGGTTCTCCATTCGGGGTAAATCGTTCTTGGCCATATTTTAACAGACCATTAGCAAAAATAGCATGATATTTCTTATGGTCACTTTGCAAAATGTCATTTTGCAGCATGAACATTCAACAGAGTGAACTATGGGCACAACAAGAAAAGCTGAAAACATCAACATTAATGATTTTCTTGTGTTATAGATTGGTCCAATTTTATTGTCCTAACCTCTTGTACATGAAGTTTTTTGGATTTTAAATATGGAATTGTGCCTTGCTATTGCTAATAAAGTTGTTTGGATTTCAAATATGGAATACTATTACGAGTATCTTCGCAAGCTAAATATCAATTCACATGGTATTTCCTATTGCAAGCACATATGTTGCCAAAGATATGACTACAATGATTTCAAAGATATGATTGGGTTTGAGTCCCGTGCCATAAATATGCTATTGTTCTACTATTACATGCATAAAATGCATCTTTTAGCATTCTAGTTGATTTAGAATATTTCCATTCTCATAGATCATCGTAGTTATTGCCTTTATCTCTAATTTTTTCTTCTAATGGAATCATTAAAATTCCCAATGGTTCTCCATCCATTATCATTCACCATGTGTTATCGATATCATTGTTTTAATGTTGTGAATCCTTTTTGGCCCCGAAGGGGCCCGAAATTTTTTTAATATAACACGACCATATAACAATACATAACACTAAACCATTACGTCCAACACTTAAAAACTAAATCCCCCTTCAAACCCCCTTTGGTTTGGGTGCATATTCACACGGGGGGTGACTCCGGGCATCGAGAGCTGTTGGATAGGCATATTCACCCTTTATTCCTTAATCTACACCGTACGTAAAGTTCCTCGTTTGTGGGGTATGCAAGTACAAAATTTGCTATACTGTATAATAAGTTTTGCAAAATACTATAAGATTTGTGGTAATATACTACATGGTGTTGATTTTTACATGCGAAATATAATTTTAGGGGCTCTCGCTGCCCTACGTCACCCCCCGTGTGAATATGCACCCAAACCAAAGGGGGTTTGAAGGGGGATTTAGTTTTTAAGTGTTGGACGTAATGGTTTAGTGTTATGTATCAATAAGTAGTGAATCCATTTAATCTTTATCTTAGGTGATTCAATTCTTGTCCGTTTTTAGTGGATATCAATTGTAGTATGGTCTATAAGCTATTTATTAAAACAACAAGTATCTTATTGTCGTGGGCCTCTTCTATCTAGGCCATTAAAAGCCAATGACCACAAACTAATAAATGAGTAATTAAATTATAGCCTCTTATATGTGATTAGTGATATATGCCCGACATTGCTAGCTTTAGTAACGACATGGAAAAATACTTTGTTATCTCATTGATTAAAATAGAAAAAAAAAAGTCTTGGGTAAAAATTTGTGTGGACAACCAAGACACAAGCAGCGGCGATGGCTGCACACACGCTGCCTAGTACTCCTCGAATCCATACTAGGTTCAAAGCATCCATATGAGTTGTACTATGTAGGACCAATGATGTTTTACTAAAGCAAAGTTCTTTCACCATGTACATTGCAAACAAAGCAAAGGAAAGAAGAATGTCCAAATTCCAATTCTTATATCCTTATTTCTTGCTCCTATACAATACATAAGCGATCGAAAGAGACAAACCAGATGCAAAAAATAAATCAGCATTCAAGTTCAATCTTAAAGAACAATCAAATAAAAAAATATGAAAACAAACGTTGAAATAGAAACCATAAAAACACACTTTCACGTCATCGGAGGGCAACCCCTCGTGCGCAGCACCTTGTTTTGTTTGGGCTTCTTTCATTCTGAAGTGCATGCTCGTGGATTGTGTACATGTAAGTCCTCCTCTCATCAACAGTGTACTCTTGAAAAGTGGCTCTTGCTTCCACCAATTGTTCTATTGTAAAGAATTGCATACAAGCACTCCAACAACAATCTGAGCCCCTAACCTTCACCATTGTCTCACGTTTGGTATCACTAATCAACTTGGCTCTTTTGCTAGGATAATGTCTGGCAACTGATACTTCTCCTCTTTTGCCTAGGTTTAGAGTTCCAACTGCCAATGGATCAATATCAAGACAATCATTGTCCCCAATAACCTCAGGCTCTGGAAAAATATAATCCTCCACAAATTGAACACTACTTATAGGCCATGCCATGATGCAAGGAACCTCCAATTGGTTGACACAACCAAAACATTCCTTGTCACCCAAACCTTTACCTTTCCAGTTGTCTTCCAACATCGAAATTGCAATACCAATATTGTCTTCCCCTAGCCTTTCATCATTAACAGCTTGACCAGGATCTGCTAGCACAATGACTCCTTGGCCTACTATTTCCTTGTTGCACTTAACAAGGTTTAAAATGAAACGCACTTATTTAAGAAGTGCGTTTGAAAGATTCCTTTATAAAAATTGGAAACTTGAAAAAAACAGACAAAATAGGGAGCAAAATAGATTGTTAAGCAATTAGCATTCGAAATACCCCCAAAAAAGCAACATTTTTGAAGCCTTTTCATTTTTTAAAGAGGGCAAAAAAAAAAAAGCTTGTTTTGAGGAGGGTGACATTAAATTTAAAAGCTGAATAAGTATTTATTGCTGAAAATAGAAGGAAATATAGTTTGTCTTTTTGCAAGCTTAATATAAGTACTAAGAAAATTAAACATAGGGAAGACAAAGAGTGTGAAATCATGGAGCAAGAAAGAGTTGCTCTAATTAAGCACTGTTGAAGAGACAAAGCTTTCAGATTAAAAATCATCATCAAAATATGTTATATTTCTTAGCACATAGTTTACAATGAAAGTTAGTTTGTAATCTTGACTGTATAAATTTATACAACCGGTGGAGGAGGTGGTTCTTCCCACCCACGGACTCTCGCACCCCTTAGGATCGACTCTTGTGAGGGTATGATAGCGAGACGCCGCTTCCTCGATTCCAATGGCACAGTGCAGTTTGTTTCTCTCGCTCGGGCACCACAAAGCTCTAAGTCGGCGAACTCCACCTCCTCATCTCTTCTTCCCCGTAAGTGGAGGCCGGATTTTACGTGTAAGTGCCCTTAGCATCGCTTAGCACCTGGATTCTTTTGCTCCCAGTTCCTCGTTTTCATCGAAAAGGATTCACAAGAGCTTATCCCGGTCCCCGATGAAACTTACTTTATCTCGGGTCTATGTCGATCGAGACGACATTGCGCCCCCGCAAAAAAGCGAACTGGCGTGGTGCCCGATCCGGAAAAGGCATCTAAGATCCAGTCTCGGGCGAAAAACCATCAGTATCAAATTATTAATAAGCCGCTGTGGGTTTCCCGATAATGGGACACCACGGCGGGTCTCTTAATTTCTCGAGAACGGTACCGAACCGAAATGCATTGCGGGAGGAGTCTTCTCATTCTCAAGTGTTAAAATGAACCATGGTTTTTTGGTGTCCGCTACCGTAAAAACCTATATGAAAATGCTCGAAAACAAAACTCACTAGCGCGGACCACCACCATGACCCTTGACGCTTGTTTTAAGCCCGCCAAGCAAAACAAAGAATTAGAAATTAGTAAAAAGAAAACAAGGAAAATAAGTTAGCCTTTAGTGTGTGGCGGTATAAACTTATAATGACGGTTCCCTTTGTCAGATAAATTTATACCACGGCGGTAGTCGTATAAATTTATACGCATACATTGCCTTGTCAGATAAATTTATAGCACGGTTGTTCCAGCCTTTAAAATTTAAACCTTAAGACAGATGTGGTATAAATTTATACAGTGGAGTTACCGCAAAACAAAAAGCGTTAATTGTGAAGCTTACCAAACGCAGTTTTCGAAGCCGGCGTTACAGACCGCGCCCATAGGTTTAAGCACCGACATCGTCTGAAGGTCGGAATGAAAAATGATGACCCTCCAGTTTTCAAATGTCGTGGGGTGAAAGCATGCTAGGGTGTACCATATAAATTACCTTTTAGGGAGTCGAAAACTACCCAGAAAAGTACCCAGTACTGGGTACTGGGAACTCGCACAAATATCTCAATAAACAATAAGTTTGCGAGTTAGTTCATTCATTTTAGTCTCAAATGGTATTGTTATCCTTTAATACTGTAGGTTGACATGTTATTGACCTTCAATTCAAAAAAATTTAATTGATTTTAATGGAAAGAAAACTATGAAAGTACCAGATTTAAAAGTACCCAGTGTAGGTACTTTTGAGGGTTCCAAAAGTGGTACACCGTAGCATGCTTTCACCCCGTGACTTCTTTTAGGCCATCCAGGAAAGACCGGACTTGCACGTGAGTGAAAGCCTCCTCATCAAAAGCGCTATCCTTTATTTTAAATCCATAAGGAATATCTGCAATGCATAATGTAAAATGTTGCTTGTCTAAAAGAGTCCCCAGCCTTGTACAATCACCCTCAACAACCCTATACTGGACGTCCTGACCAAATGTGGTAAATCTCTCATATGTACAGTCAAAACTGGAAGTGGCGACCTCTCTACCCTGTTCAATTGCCTTAAGCCTTTGCCTCTCTTCTTTGGCCCTACGGACCAGGTTTAAAAATCCAGTTGGTAGCCCCTTCTTCTTGTTCTGTAAGAGTAATGTAAGACAAAGGCACAAACACATAACATATTGTTTGCAAAACTTACCCGACCATCGGTTAATCTGCGTGCTCTCGATGATCTTGCATGCGTGGTGCAACTTTGGTACAAAAGTTTGCACTCCTCCCAGTCTTCTAGGTTGAGCTGCTTCATTAACTCGGCCTGGCAAGTGACAATGTCTTTCCATTTGCGAGAGGAAAAGTATTGTAAGACAAAAAAGGTAGAAAAAAAAAAACATGGCATAGCAAGTGAGGCTTACGTTTTAGCTTCCTTGGCCATCTCGTCTAATGTGAATTCTTTGGCAACTACTTTTTCCAAGAGGCGAACAAATATTTCTTTGCTTTTAAGACCACAGAATCTGGCCCCGAGTGGTACAATGCTCATATTTTTTTTGTTTTGATTCACCACCTTTCTTTGGTTTCTTTCCTGCGTCCCTAGCTTGTTCTTTGAGCTCCCCATCTTCAAACATACAAAAAATTCTCTCTTGAAGATCCCACACCTGTAAATGGTCAAACGAAGTTTAGTGTTAAATGGCGTAAGAGGATGGGCACGGTGCCTGGCCGCGGTATAAATTTATACCGTGCCTGGCCGCGGTTTAAATTTATACCGTGCCTGGCCGCGGTTATGAATTTATACCGTGCCTGGTCAGCGTCCACACTGTGCACGGTATAAATTATAATCATGCCGTGCACGAGATAAATTTAAACATGGCGGCACGGTATAAATTTATACCGTGTCCGGGCACGGTATAAATTTATACCGTCATTAGGCTATTACAAGCTTCTAACTATGCTAAACATACTACAAAAGATTGAATTGAAGCTTTTACTTACTTGACCATCTCTGAAAGCTAGCTGAAAGTAGTTATCATATTGTTTGACAGCCATAATGGGTTTCTTATCCGAATCATAACTGAGGCAGCACTCTGTCACACAGGCTTCTCGAAGCTCTTGAAGCTTGTTCTTTTGTTTTTTGAAGTCCTCTCCATGCACTTGTTTGAAATCCACGTACTCTCGGTGCATGAAGCGAATCTTGTCTATTAGGCTCATCTTTAGTCTGAAGTCATTGTCGAGATTGTGACTCACGGCAATGACTTTTGCCTCTTCGTCTGTCACCCCCACATAGATATGTGCTTCCACGCTCTTCCAGACTTCATTACGGCTGTCTTCTTTTGAAAGTTCTTTTCTTGCTTTATAACTATGTGTGCCTCCAAGAACATAATAGGTGTAATCTTCAAAATCTGCCTTCTTGTAGTCTTTTAATTGGTTGCACTAACTTCTGTCCACCATCACAACTAGTGGCGACACATGGGCATGAGGATTCCTTCTCATTCTTTGCTTAAGGATAGCCACATGTGCCGCGTACAACTTTCGGACCTGAAGCACTCTGACCCCATCTTCATTTTTTGGTGGCCTCTTAATAGTGCTTAGTGTCAAAGAAATGGTCTGCTTGAGCAGTTTGGTTTCATTAACCCGCTTTAGAATAGCACTCGACTTGTCTGCAGGCTTCACAACGATATCTGCTCCAGGAACCTTCTGAAGTGCTTCTGCTGACTCGTTTATAGTCAAGGTCTTTGTGATTCTAGGCTTTTTCTTGGTAGGAGGCTGTGTATCTACTACCAATGAAAACTTCCTACCCTTTCCCTTTGTGGTGACTGGTTCCTCCTCTTCCTCTTCCTCTTCCTCTTCCTCTACTACTTCCTCTTCGATATTACGGGGGTACCATAGACCCTTGACCAACACTTTTTCGTCGCACAGCACTACTGACATCAAAATTTCTACTACGTCCTGTAATGCAGGGTTAAGTTAAGAGAATGACGGTATAAATTTATACGGAAAGCAACTAAGAATAACTTACAAAGCCGTTCTTGTAATTGTCCGCAATGTAATCGTGCACGTCTTTAGGCTTGCACATGCTTATTCTAAGCATTCTGGTATTCAGAACATAGTAGACGGGGCCCTTGTCATGGTTGCACTGCATTAAAACTTCATCATCGTTCTCTGTAGCAACAAGGCTTATAATTTCGCCAGCAGGGTAATAATCATCAGATTTGAACTTGCCCTTCCCTGATTGTTTGCACAAGTAAAGGTACGCGGCTTCATGGGTTTGCTCTCTCTTGCGCCCGCGGACGCACCAAGTCCGATCCTTTAGTTCATAAGTCTGTGGGCTCGGTGGTGCAGCCTTTGATGATGACCCTCCGAAAGTACAAACTTGATCTTAGGGCCCATTTAATGCAAAAAAAACCATTTTTATACAAGAAACTCAACATTTTTCAATTTTTGAAACACAAAAAACAGTAGAAAAAGAGGATGAAAGGGCATAAAATCCACACTAAATTAACACTTCATTTGTGTCATTTAAGCTAAAAACACAACAATATTAGCAAAATATTAAGGTTCGGGACCATTCGTTGAGCACTAGACGTCAAGGATTTAAAAAGGTTCTCGAACGGTATAAATTTATACGGCTCGAGCACGAGCGGTATAAATTTATACCGCAAGTGCTCTGGAGCGGTATAAATTTATACGCTGAAGACGGGCGAGGTTTTATACGGCTCGAGCATCGAAGCGGTACCGCCGGTGCTCGATAAATTTAAATTTATACCCGTAGTTGAAGCGGTATAATTTATACCGCTGGTCGAGCCGTGATAAATTTATACGCCTGCGCTCGAAATGTATAAATTTATACCGCCCGAAAGCACCGCCGAAAGACGGGCTTATAAATTTATATAATGGCCGAAAGCACGAAGCGTATAAATTTATACCGTAAGGGCTTACACTCTAACAGATTAAAACCAAAGAGAAACTAAAACAGTACGGAAAGTAGACTTACGTGGCCATGACCGTATGGACTAGCGTATAGAGGTTCCGGAGAGCAAATAAGAGGGGGTATATAAGGCGACCGCGAAGCCGACCGAAATGTATATGGAAAATAGTGGCCGGGCGCCGGGCTTAAGTACCCCTGCTAAGTGCCGTTTCGTATAGCGTTTCTCCATAAAGATTCCAATACAAGTGTCTGTGAGTTTTCGTATAAATTTATACCGTGTCTTCCTCCTCCGTATAAATTTATACCATCTCTGTATATATCTGATTCTACAAGTTTGCCTTCTCTCGTATAAATTTATACCATCCCCGTAAAAACTTTTACCATCTCGCTCTTCTCGTCAGATAAATTTATACAAAGGTGACGCTACCTTTCGAGTATGGCTCGAGAAAAAGAACCGCAGAGCCTCCAGTCCCGCCTCGCGGGCTTCCTCCCCGCAATGACATTCACACCCCTCAATCGACACCCGAAAGTAGCCTCGAAATTCCGCCTCGATATTCAAACCCCCAGCTCTGTTGAGTTTACTCCAAAGACGCCCACCTCGGCTTCCACCACTGCTCAATTTACTCCATCACACCTCCTCGCCTCGAACGCCGCCCCCCCCCACCAATGCGTTTTACCCCACCTCGGGCTAGAGAGGTCGGACTACCTTCTCCACTTCATTTTAGTACGTCGCCCTTAGTCCACCGTAGGCTAAATCCCCCTGAGGGCAAATCACGCCAACTCCATCAATTTCGCTAAATGGTACTACAACAAGTGGGAGCAGCCAATGACACGCAACTCCCCCCTGTTCTACGACACTTCAGAGCTGGTCAACTACGCCACCAACCTCGACATTTTTTTTTCCTAGAGAGAGGGAAAGCACCCCCCCTAGGACTTGCACACACCAAACCTATCAGCATCTACAAGTACACCTCAAGTTGATCTCTCAGACGAAGAAACACCTCATGTTGATCTCTCAGACGAGGACCTACCAAAGCCACAAGACTCCTTGTTTGAATTCAAAGCCCCTGCAAGTAAGAATCTTAAACGTAACTTACACAAGAAAGCATGTACAACCGTTAGAAGAAAGAAACTCATGGACAAGGCTCACTTTAAGGCAACACATACAAAGCAATCGTTCTTCTCAACGTTGTTTGCTTAAGATTGGACTAAAGGAATTGAGGTTGATTCGTGATAGTTACAGTTCAATGACTCTGCTAGACCAAAGGGGCTACTTAGCCTTCAATATTAGGCCAGATGATGGTGAGAAGTTTACTTACATAGCTGGTGGCCACACCGTCTGTCAAACGGCCTTCAAATTGATTCATGCTTTAGGCAGCAGACGACTTGACCGCCTGAAGAAAAGGCTTGACAAGAATCCAGGCATCAATGACTACTGCCATTCAGGAGGCATATCCAGAATTCATGCCCTTCAATGTGTTTCCTGGATGGAAGGTTTCTTTAAGGAGTCTTGTGAGAAACTCCCTAATAGCCCTATGTACCACTTGAGTGACAATTTCACGAAACAAGAAGTCTACGATAATTATAAGGAGATGTGTGTTGAGGCTGGAGAACGCTTTGTTCGCTACTCTTTACTTTATCATGCTTCGAAAAAAGAGTTTTCTCGTGGTCCATTCCTAGAAAGCATAGGATGTCTGTTTGTGCTACATGCTCAATTAAAAGCTCGGAGACAAAATGCAAGGACACTTCACACTAAAAGTAAGCTTCCAGGATGTGTTCTTGCCTAGTTCTACTTAAAAGTAGGTTCTTTCCTAAACATATTTTCCTTTCAGATGCATTGAAGGAGAAACTGAACAAGCACAGAGAACAACAATCTTTGGAAAGGAGAAAATTGACAAAACATAGGAAGAAAGCACTTCGAACAACCACTCAACTACATATCGGTTGTTATTGATGGAATGGACCGTAAGAAGACCACCCTACCACATTTTGTCAATGTGCCTAAGGATCTTCTTGAAGAAGATTTCATACATCTGCATGTTGTTGGTGCTATGGTATTTAATGGAAAACTATCTTGCAAGGCATTTTTGAATTATCCAAACAATCATGCTGATCCAAATCTCACTATCACAATATTGAATAAGCTTCTTTCCAATCTAGAACATATACCGGGTTACTCAGATCTTGACTAGATAACACGACAAGGGAAAATAAGAATCGGCGTTGTTTGCTTATTGTGCTATGCTAGTAGAGAAACAAATCTTCAAGAAGGTGAAGATTGGTTTCCCTGCTTGTTGGTCATACACACGACCAAATTGATCGATGATGTTGATGGGTTCTCTACGCCTTGCTCGAAAAAAAGCTCTAAGCCCACAAACCATGATTGAGGTCATCCAAGATTCCTACAATCCTCGTCCGGACATCGAAGTTATTGGAAGAAACTTATGATTTCAAGGAATGGATTTTTCGAGAGAGATCAACTAGGTCACCGCGTGCTATTGAGCCCTTGAGAAACATTACATTTCAAAGATCGGATCAAAATTTCACTTGTAGATGGCAAGGCCATCTTACAAGGAAAGAAATATGCCACATCCTTGCAAAGGCGGCCAGTGTGTATTCAATTCATTCGCAACATCCCCAACACTAGTTCCATGCTCTCTGCAGAAAATGCCTCTAAAAAGCTTGAAAGAAATCACAAAGAGTAAAAAGGAGGGAAGAGCATTTGACTCAAATAAATCATTGGATTGTATTGAGACAAGTATTCATCCTGCTCTAACCACTTTGGGGAGGCGGATGCTTTATGGTGGCCTCAATTTTTTCTCGAGAACGTGACATGTTGCAAGCTTCATTACAAGGTCGAAGACCGCCACATTCAACTGCCATCTAGGCAAACCCTCCCCTGCAAGTTGAGAATCAAGATGAACATGTAGAGATATTGGCTAGCTCGGATGAAGATGACAGAGTCATGTACACCGCCCTAGACGCACAAAGACAACAAGTTGCTCGAAAGTATCCGGTTCGATCTCGAGATTCGAAAAGGAATGCTCATAGCTGTCCCACCGATAATGATGAATCGGGAGGCCATTCTCGCTAGCTAAAGTACTTGGAGGTAACAAGAGAGGATGGAATTCCCACTCAATTAAAAGTGCACCGGATGAGAACGATCGCGCCAATGCTTTCGATGGGGAGTTATACTTTGGAGATGGTAAAAAACAGAGTGGGAAAGAGAGCTAAGTCCAAAGCAAGCACCGATGTCATAGATCTAACCGAAGTAAAGGTTCTTGCATATGACTTTGTTCGACCGATCACGCTAATAAGTTACGTATGGTCACTCAAACTTTAATAAGGTCGGCATGTGGATTAGACAAACAAGCCAAAAAGGTGGCCAAAAAGATGATGATGAAGACTCACTTGTAGACAAGTGAGGAAGAAGATCGCTCGAAGTTCATCCAAAGGTTGAGAGTGAAGCCGAGGATGAAGGCTCGAAAGATCGGGGAATAAATGAGTCGAGAGGATGAGATGCATCCCGATCTTGCTGCAAAATGTAAGTTTGTCCGATGACTCGAACATGTAAAGAACGTAAAAGTGCACGGTGATGATTGTCTCATCAAAAATGTCCTATATTTTTGACAATTTTGTTCATAATTTTGTACAATTTTCACAACCTTGAATATATCACTTCTTTGTCACTCTACTACCCTTGCTATTTTTTTTATTGCCCCTTTTTTGCTACACTTTATAAAAGTAACTATTTTTTGTTCTAGTTTAGGAGGATGAAAATTGCTATTTAAAATTTTCGCACGAAAGTTATGTTCAATCAACCCCTCAAAAATGGTACCTAAATTACTTAAATTGTCACACCTGTCACAAAAAAATCTTAAAAATGGATTTTTTTAAGGGAATTTTAGGGAATCTTTCAAAGATTCCTTTTGAAGTGCGTTTCCAGCAAATAAGTGCGTTTCATTTTAAACTTTGTTACTTGTGCATGATTCTCACCTTCTTGTTCCTCCATTGCACCCTACTATAGAGGACTAATTGTTTTTCTTCAACATTCTTTCTAGGAGTTGGTTTTTCATTGATATTGCTCTTTTCAATATGTTGCACACCATCTTGAGTTGGAGAAGCACCATTGACCTAGGCAAATTGCACCCTTTTTAGTCAATGAGTAGGAAAAAATTATTACACCATAAGATAAAAAAATTATGTACATTTATGGAATATGTAGAGGTAAATCAAATTTTTTTAAAAGCAAGAAATTCCTTGGAAATAGGTTTAATATAATAATAACAATGGGTGTAAACGAAATCATTTAAAACAAGAATTTTCGTGGCAACAACAATGAAATGACATTTATATAAATATATCTAAATTTTAATTATCGAAAATTTGGATATATGATTACGAAAAGACATATAACTGATAAGGTAGACGTGAGAATTTATTATCCATAATAATATACCCTAGATGATATAGCTGGCGGTAATTTCATACGCCTGGCGTGTTATTTGAGGCAATCAATTATTCACGCTAATTTCTAATTAACCCTATATAAATCCGGTTCACGCTCTCAAGACCTCCATTCTGTCCAAATTTTTTTTTCTGCCCGCCATGAAGCGTTCAGCCTCAGCGCTCGACCTTCATGAAGAACCCGAGGTCTCCTCAAAGAGACGTCGGGTTGAAGAACCCCTCAATCCCCAATTGATTTTCTTTCCCAATTCTCCTCTGATGAAGAGGAGGGAGAGGAGGAGTTGGAGGAGGAGGAGGAGGAGTTGGATTCTCAAGAGCACATGACCGCTCTTCTTCGGGGTTGGCTTGACCTCAAAACGAGAATAAAATCTATGAGGAGGAGGAGGAGGAGGAGGAGGAGGAGGAGGAGGAGGAGGAGGAGGAGGAGGGGGGAGGAGGAGGAATTCGGACCAATTTTTTGGAGTGGTTGAGAGATGAACCGGTTTGCATGTTTGTTTTTTTTTTTTTTTTGCACCTTTCTTTCTTTTCTAACACCTTTCTTTCTTCTTTGTTGCAAAAAGTGGAAGAAGAGTGATGCGCATCCCGGCGGCCCATTTTTTGTTTGGTTTCTTCTGAGTTTTGGACACGCCCCGGGCATTTTTTTTCTGTAATATTGTGAAAAGCCTTCTGGCAAATTGCCCCACAAGCCTTCCGGGCATCTGTACATATAACTGTTTTTAATGAAATCAAACAGTTTTCTTCATAAACTTTTTCTTCAAACAGTTTTCTTCAAATAGTTTTTCTCAGACATAAAATTTTTTGAATTAAATCAAACTGCTTTTCTCAATTATTTTGTCTCCAAGTCAAGTTTCTCTAAAATTTTGTCTCAGATTTGTCTCAACAAAGTCTCGAACACTATAAATCAACCACATGAGAAATCTCTGATTCATCACAAGAACAATAGGAAATTTTCCTATACGACCTAAAAACAATTCCCCAACCTTACAAGTCATTTTTTTAGCCTTGATAATTTTGCCTTTAAAATCATTTTTAATTTAGCCTATATAAAATTTCTAAATTCTATTTTTTCAATGCAATAAATGGAATAAAATGTCATGAGAATTTATTGCATAAAATGCAATATTCTTCATATATACCATATACATGTCATGTCTCAAGGAAGACCGACGCGCCCGAGCGTGTTAATTCAAGCAATCAATTATTCACGCTAACTTATTTCTAATTATGCCTATATAAATCCATTTCACGCTCTCAAAGTTCCTACATTTTCTTCCTTCCTTCATAATGATTTTGTCGGTTGTGCTTCTGGCTGTTTGGATCCGCCCTCCTAAAATCTTGGTGAGCAGATTTATTTTCAAAGAATGTTAGATGTTTGGTTTCGCAATTCCTAACTTACTAAAAAGACTCATAGCCTTTGTGTTCAGTAGCATCTGTAGCAAAGGACATGGAGGCTCGAAATTAAAACCAAAAGCAGAGGACTAAGGTCTGCGAATCCAAAAGCCTCGGAATTAAAACCAAAAGCAAAGTCCTCGGTTCTTCGAATCCTTCCAGCCTCAGAACTCAAGGTTAGTTTTCATTCAGTTTTAAGCTGCATGTCAATGGCAGCTTTAATCCAAGAAGACAAGCTTTTGCATTTGCTCGAGGCAGAGGAGGCAGAATCCAAAATTCAGAACCCTCATCATTCCCTTTCGGAGCAACGACAGCAAAATTATCACCAACTCTAAGTGCCTTCGGAGCAACGACAGCAAAATTATCACCAACTCTAAGTGCCTCTAAGTGCGACATTGCTTCCGACATTGCTTCCGACTTGACTTGAGAATCCAAAATTCAGAACCCTCATCATTCCCTTTCAGAGCAACGACAGCAAAATTATCACCAACTCTAAGTGCCTTCGGAGCAACGACAGCAAAATTATCACCAACTCTAAGTGCCTCTAAGTGCGACATTGCTTGCGACATTGCTTCCGACTTGACTTCGGACAAGTAATTTCTGAATGATGGCATATTTCATATTAATCAAATTTCTCCAATGTCCAGCTTTTGATAATGGTCTGCACTATCCAGTGAGAAAGGCTTGATAAATAATAACCACCAACACAATGCCTTCTACTGAGATCACGCTGCTTGGAACCATATGACTAGATACTCATTTCCCAATTTTATGGTTGCATCATATAATTCTTGGGACTACAATCCTTCATATCTTCCCATCTCAGCGGAGCAATAATAACTTAGCCCTGACTCTGGTTACCAAACAAACCGCACCAGCTCTTTATTAACATGTGTTCCAAAAATCCTAATATGGGTAAAAACCAGAATCTATATACAATCCAAGTAACAGTTGGTACTGTCAGGCGCCTTGAATTCTGTGGAAGAGCATGTTCCAGCATACTCTCATCTTTTTCGTACTCAGCAAGATTACCCTGTTTTTATATTAATGATGAGATTTGAACAGATAAGTTTTTGAACACTGCAAAAAGCAGGAATTTACTCACAGGAACATGCGCAGCTTTCTCATGATTATCTTTCACATGTCTGTATGCAAAGGAATTACCACACTTTTCACATGCGTGAGGCTTTAACTCTAAGTGAACCACTTTGATGTGTTTCTCTAGATTCGATTTCTGAGGGAAAAAAAACCCCTGTGAGATGGAATCACCACTTACGTATCCCGCTAGACAGAATCACAACATTGCTATTCCGCCAGATGGAATCACAACCATGCGATTCTGCCCGGTGGAATCACAAATGTAAGATTCTTCGAGATGGAATCACCACGAATGCATTCCGCGGGAAGGAATCACCTGGGGAACTTTGAATTTGTGATAACTGCAAGCAGGGAGGAAAAATTGGCAGATTCACTATTCCTGTTGAATCTAGAGAAATGGGTTACATTAGAAACGGGTTTTTTGTTCTTGCTTTAAAACAGGCACGTTTATTGTTTCTTGTTCTTGCTTGAAGCACCCCATGGCATTGCCGATAATGGCAAGGGGTTCAAATCCCCAACCAGAAATGTTCTGGGCAGTGCAAGGTCTTGTTTTTTTCAACGATTGGTCCAGACGTTCGTGATTCCATCTGGCGGAATAGCATGGTTGTGATTCCGTCTGGCGGAATAACACGATTGTGATTCCGTCTCGCGGAATAAATAATACGGTTGTGATTCCATCTGGTGGAATACATGAGCGGTGATTCCATCTCGAAGAATCGTAAATTGGTGATTCCATCTGGCGGAATAGCAAAGTTGTGATTCCACCGGAAGGTATAAATGACCTGAAAGCGACCCTGTCAGGTACGGATAACGGGGGCTCTGGTACAGATAACGGGGTCTCCGGCCTGGTGATTCCGCGGGATGGAATTTTTTGCGATGGAATCACAATAACCGGGGTAAAAATATTTTGTTCCGCTTTGCGGCTTGTTGCAAGTATGAAGCGGGACTGGATACAGGTTTTTGCATATATGCGAATCCACCCTCAGAAAGTGGTTAATTGAGTTTGAGAATACTGAATCAGGCAGCTTAACTGTGAGTGCTTGATATCAAGCTCAAGTTACCATGTGTTGCTTAGCCTGAAAAGATGTTCGTTGTCTTGTTTGTAACAGGCAGAGGAGTTTGAGAGCAAGGCGAAAGAGCTTGAACTTCAAGTCCAATCTGTAGCTGACCCATATGTAAATATTGGGCCTAGCGGGGAGAGAGCTATTACGGAGATTCTGTGTGAGCATAAAAGCGTGGATTCTGTGTGAGCAGGATTCCTGGAGCTGTGTTTGCTGGAGGCTGTGCTTGTCTTTTTAAACGGTTTGCCATGTTTCTTGGATAATATGGCAGTGGTCCAGCTTTTTAATCAAACAACTGCAGTGGTACCATCCATGCGCAGGTCTGTAGAACAGAAACAAACTAGGGCAGTGTTTTGGAACACGATTTTTTAAGGTCCTTATTGTTTACTTCTACCTAATTCCTTATGGACAAAGACTTGCTATTAAGAAACCGATCTGGTATTTTTGTCAGCTGTTGTTAAGCCTGTTGGGTCGACCTTTTTATCATGCTGTGAGTTTGTTGTATTTTACATATAGCCATGCCCATAAGATATTGTCCTGGAGTATTTTCCGTTTTCAATATGGGATGCCATTCTGGATTAGGGTGTGAAAGCCAAAACTGCTGAATTAGTAGTTTGAATATGTAGCATAATAACAGGGGGTTTTCTTTGTGTTTTTGTACGCTTTTCACAAAGGTTTTCCTAAGATTTCATGGCGTATTCGTTGATTTAGCTTCTTTTTTTCAATGGTCCAACATCCAAGGACTCACAACAAAAGCCCTCTTTTTATTTTAGTGCTGAACATGCAAGCCTCGTGGATAGGATTTTAGGGCACGAAACAGGGCTTGCAAATCTGCAACAACAGGGATTAGCAAGATAAGATTCTGTTGTCGAGATTAATGAAGCGGCTGTTAGTATTTCTATAGAATGGTCGCAGATTAGAAACCGGAAATGGTTATTTAAGGTCTATAATTGAGGCTTTTTTTCCGACCTCGCCATACCCATGTCGGCCTCAGAAAGTTTGGGCGTTTACGCAAAACGCCGCAAGATCCGTATTTGCTAGCCCAAAACGTTCCTATTCAAGCCAAAATGGATGTTTCTTTGTGTTCCGAAATAAGGGCGAAGCTTTGGTAGGTTAAAATGGTTCTCTTCAAGAACTTGTGGGGAGGTATAAGTTTACCGACTCAATTTATTCTGAGAACTGTCGGAGCTTGATGGATTCTTATTTGGAGGTGTTTGATTTTCATTTCCTTTTTTCCTAACTACACATGCCCTCTTTTGCCTTCCAATTGCCCTCTCCAGTTTCAACCCCTTCCTTCAGACGCCCCACTGCTCCATTTTCTTCTCTTGGACAAAGACTGCGGCTTGGATTTGGGTCAGTTCTGTCGCTGTAGGTTTTGTAGAACACGAGGGGTAGTAGCCAAGAATAATCTGATGTGTTGGGCCAATTCGAGGCCATTAATAGCGACGCATACAGTAGCAGATTTTGCTTCTTTTTGTTTCGAGTAAATTCTTGAGTTTCTCTTCCTGAATTAATCATGTTATTGCATGCAAGTTTCTATTATGAATAAGTGTAGTAGAAAGCATTAGGAAAATCTCAAAGATAACATTTGAAACATGCTAAGCGTGTTCCATGCTAACCTTAGCCATTTATCTATTTACTTATCTATCTGTACAGGTTTTTTTTTTTCTCCCTCTCTGCTGAATGCACGCCGAGCGTGTATAGTTTTTCCTATATAGCAGTTTACACGCTGAGCGTGCAAACAATTTTATCCCTAGTTTCAACTTTTAAGTTAAACACGCCGGGCATGTCTCTTAGTTTCTAAGTTTACAAATAAATAAATATAACACGCCAGGCGTAAATACTGATACTCCGCTCACTTCCTATTGATAGATGCCAAGTTACATTAATCACCCGGTTGGTGACGAAGATGCATTGGAATTACATTTGGGGCAGCAATCACACAAAATTTCGGTTCGGCTCCAATCTCTAGTCCGGTTGAACCGCAAAATAGAGCACCGCCTTGCAACCCCGCAAAGTGCTTGGATCAAGTAATGATGATGGCGTGAGCACAGGGCAATGATAAATGGGCTCTAAGGCCCTTTGTAATCGCACGTAGGTCGCCCTCTTATTCGATCACTTCGATCAAGCGGTACATGCATTGATCGAGAGAATCTATAGCAACCGGCTTCGAGATTCAAAATGAGGAGTTGCGTTTCTTAGTGGCTAGCCTCTATGCCCTGGATGCCCCAACACGAACCACTACCGCAGTGCAAAGATAATGATGCAATGGCTCAACCAATGGAACCACTACTTTGGGCGGTATACGATGCATTGGAGATGGTTCAACCAATGGAGCGGGGAGGAGCAGGAGGTGGAGGTGGAGCAGACGGGGAAGGTGGAGCTAGAGCCTGGTGTTTTTTCTGGGGTTTTACCTGATCCATTCACTATGCCCTGCAATGGAAATGGGAGTATCGATAGCCCAAATACTCAAGATGGATCGGGCTTGAAACAATAGTCTGGGATTTTGTCTAGTTTATCCAGTTTATCCAGATTATATACAATTGTAAACTTTTTCCAATGAATACAATAAATTTTGTCTACTTCTATATTTCTACAATGTAATACATGTTACATACCTTTTTTAAGCGGTTTCTTGGCCATGCAACAAATGTTCCAACACTTTCTCCAACCGAATCCCCACCGGGGTGTCTGCGAGGTAAAGCTTCATCCATAGCGCAGCAGTTAATCACTGCAACTCGGACATACTTATCCCCGAGTGGAATTCCATGACAGTTTGCAGTCGGATCGATGGAGTCGATCTTGCATAATCCTACTTTCCTTTTCTGATTTGTAGTTAACATGAAACATTCATCTTTGACACTGCAGACAATTGCCTATTCAGACACCTTTATACTGGAAATTATTGTACAAGCTATAGGAATGAGATGCTTACTAGAATTCTGTAGCCATTCTTGAGAAGCCGATTCGAGTTCTCGAAATCACAGGCGCTATGGAAACGCAGGCGGTCGGGAAAAATTCGAGTTACAAGAAAGCTTAGGTTAATTATATTTTGGCGGGATAAATGTAATCAATGAAAGAACGCGGTAGATTGGTTTTTAAAAACTCAATGAAAGAAGTCGGCGGACGGGTTCTTTTTTTTTTTTAAAGTGAATCTTCGTCATTATTATTTTTATGTGTCAAGAATATTTCGAAACTGCATTTTGTGTTTTCTTGAAATTCAAATTTCTCTCGTGCAGGTAGAAAACGCTATTTCTCGTACAGGTAGAAAAAACTATTTCTTCGAGCAGCTCGAGCGCGTATCCGAGCGACCTTTCGACTTTGTTACTAGGCGACTCCGGAGATGTCTTCTAAAATGAATCGAGGTCGAGGCGGACGGGGCAGAGGAAGCGGTGGAAGAGGAATCTCAAAACCCGGCACTTCTCAAGTTTCAGAGGACGTTGATCAGACCCCTCCTATTCAAGGTGTGGAGAGTATTATGCTTGCATGAATTTGAGATATTTCCTTGCCTTCAGTTAATATGCTTTGCATGAATTTTAAGTATTACCATCAGTTAATGCTCTGATTGTCCGTTTTGTAGAACATAATTTTGCTCTGTTTTATAGAATATAGCAGTGTTAGACAGTTGGAGATAGCAATGTTCAATGAGGTTAAATAGTGTGAAATATGGATTTATAAAGGGTATGTAGCTTAAAATGTGGATGCAAACTAATTTAGTTTCAAATTCACGCATAGCATGGTCAATAATAGGAGCTACCAACACGCCAAGCGTGAATTGTACTAATTTAGGTTTAAATGCACGCCAAGCGTGATCTTTTATTCTGAAAAGTACTCTAAAAAATGTTCATCTTCTTTTGCAGTGCCCAAGAGGAAGAAAACCCCTAATAATTCGGGTTCTATTCCTGCCAAGAAAGCAAGGGTAGACGACCCAGATGCAGTACCATATGATCTCACCTTAGATGATGAAGGGCCGATTCTTATAGCAACCACTGACCCTGCCTGCCCTGAAGAGGAAATGGACGAGGGTGCCGAGTGGTACGTTGACCTTGCCAAGACAAATGGCAAGCTCGACTTAACTCTCTTCTCGAGGAAAAAGGAAGCAGACAAGATGACCAAACAAGGGATCCTAATCTCTTGTGAGGAAGAGGATGACACCAACTGCAAATTGCTCTTGGAGATTACACATAAGCAAAAGAAAGATCTGCTCAGACTTACTCACTGTAGAGCTACTGCATACAAGGAGGACAAGGATACGTTCATGAAGACAGATGTGAACGGTGAGACATGTTTTATGTATGGTTGGCCAACCAATGTAGCAGTTACGCCAATATCTATTTGCCAAGGGGTTACAGCTGTGCGTAGAGGCATGTTCACTAAACCGACACCAAGTCACTATTTGCAGCAAGCTAGGGAATTAGCTGACTTGAAAGCTTCTAGGAGGGTCCTAGATCTAGGGAAGGATGTTCAACCTGCAGTTGTCGAAGGCATGGAGGCTTCTGTTTTTGAGAATGAACAGGACAAAGTGGCGCAGCTAGAGGCCATGAACAAGCTGAATAAGTACGCTGACCATTATCCATTGGGTCTGAAGGAAAGTTTTGCGATCCATGTGAAGTCCCTCATTTGTTCACCAAGCTCCATTTATGTTAGCAGAAGATATGATCCAGCACATGCCATGGAGATTGTTCAGAGCATGATTAGTAATCCATGTCAAATGCCTATGCCAGCGGATGTGTTACCTTGGGATATGATCTTGAACAAGCATGCTGTGTGGACGAAATTCGAGGAGTTAATGTCAAATGAAAACATTAAATTCGTCATCATAGACGGGCAGCATTCTGTTGAGGCACAAAAGGCCCTCATTAGGCAAAAGGTAACAAACAAAGCAGCCAAAGCGTGTTCTACAATCACTATCGCATAGGAGGTGTCGTCTCTTGGATGCCAATACTTCACTGCGCATTTGGTCGAGATTAGTGCAACTTTGAATGAAATGGGAAGACATTTCTATACAAAAGGTAATTGACTGCATTAGGATGTTAGCACTTTAATATTCACGCCAGGCGTTCATTCAAATGAAACCAATTCACGCCAGGCGTGATTTCAAATGAAACCAAATCACGCCAGCGCGTGCTTTCAAATCAAACCAATTCCACGCATCGTGAAATGTTAAAGCACGCCATGGAATTGATTTGATTTGAAAGCACGCCCGGCGTGGATTTGGTTTCATTTGAAATCACGCCTCGCTGAATTCAACCGATTCAAAGCACGCCGGGCGTGAATTCAACCGATTAAAGCACGCTGGGCGTGAATTGCATTGGTATTTAATTCATTTCACGCCAAAGCGTGCTTTGAGGTTGATCTTTTCTATTGAAATCGCACCGGGCGTTTCTTGTCTCTCGATATCTTGATTCAATGCCCGTACTTTTGGCGGTCCATAATGGAGCAACCGTGCCACGCCCATCAACAAGTAAGGGAATATGGCTGCCCATTACCCACCGTGAAAGCGGATCAAAGTTCGAGGCTTTCAAGCTCCGAGCCGGACTCGCCGCAGAACAATTATACAGAGAAGAAGAAAACCGCAAGAAAATCAAAGAAAAAAGGTGGTGATGACATTGCGAGATCCTTTTTCTCAAAGCTCATCTAGCGTGTCAGCCCAAATGGACTCGTATATAAGATTGTGTTTTGTAAGGAGGCAAGATGGCAAAAGTGGAATGAATTCGGGGGACGCTTATGCACAAGGGAAGTCGCCGATACTATGGGTAGGGTGCCCGCCGTTGATGTAAGCATATTTGACTTGAATGTGATAGAGATGAGAAAGACTTCGAGGGCTAGACGACGCCGAGACCATTTGGGTTTTAGACCGGTTAAAGAAGGAAGTCTTATACAAGAAGAGTGCTTTCACTAAGGATAGGATGTCCTTCGTTGAGTGCCGCAACCATGTGAAGGATGTATGCGACAATGAAGTCACCAGTAGGAGCCTGATTTACAAAGGCTATCGGGGGATGTGGCATTATCCAAATTGGATTGCCGGACAAATACAAGGTCAAGAATGATGACATCAAGAAGTTTGTATTCTGGTCAAAGGACTTCCTAAAGAATTGGAAGGCTAAAATACAAAACATAAGGAGACTCTACCCCTAAGGTACTGGCCCGAGTTGAGAAGAAAAAAGTGGCCCTTGTGAAGAAGATTACTTGGAGAAGAAGACACCGGCCCAAGATTCGGTCTCCATTGGGTACAAAGGTCTCTTGCCGAATCAACTTCTTGCCTTAAAAATATATCACTCTTTGTGTTGGACAGGGGTGGGAGAGGAGATATGGACATGAACCGAAGGGACTACAACAGCTTCTTTACCACCGATAGGATTGACAACTAAGAGGTCCTTCACTATTGTCATCGTTTGTCCTTCAGGTGAGTCACATCTGCATGCACTATCCATCCGCTCATGATCCGGAGTGCGTCATAGTTATTAGGGAGGGATGCCTAATATATGATGTTAAAGATAATGAGTCAAACGTAACTGAAGATGGCACATGTGATCTTTATGATGATAGCCATCTTTGCCGACGAGGAATATGATATTGCTAAGGCCAAGGGTGACAATAGCAGTGCATGGGAATGTTTTCTTCTAGATGATCCAGACTTAAGAACTATATTCTATCATACGGCTCAGGATCAGTCAGAACAGGATGAGTCAGAAGAGGATGAGGATCGGGACCCCCTCCTAAGTGGGGAAATCAAGTACAAGCTACAAACTAAGGAGAAGGGCCCCTTAAATAAAAATGGATTTCCCCCGTCTATGGCTGCTTACCTCGTCGAGGCATTTGCTCCAATTGATACAACCTGCTTGGAGCTTCATGTTGGAGGTTATATTGCCCGAGAGGCTCTTATGGGTGTTAGAAGATGTCACTGCTTTGTGAGTGATGAGCAGGCCAAAGACTTTCTTGAACCATTCCTCATGCATGTGCTTGCCAAATCTCCTAAAGGCCCTTATGGCAACCTAAAATCATCAGCAATCAAAAGTCTCGTAGACTTGTCCAATTCGAAAGTGGACGATGGTTCTGGTGAGGGAACTAGTAATCCGCAGCTTGATAAGGAAAACAATGAACAAATAGCTGCTAAACTGGCTGCTCAAAGTAATGTGATCGCGGCGAACTTAGGGAATATCTATGCCTCCCTTCAGGGTGATGCAAGCAACAAAAAAGAGTAGATTCACAAAAGTTAACAATGAACTAATTGACGTGGCAATCAAACCTGAAGGCAACCAAGGCGACTCTAGTGATTCCACCGTGTTTGCCAAATCAATAGTAAAATAATGTCGGGCCAAAGGACGCCTTGAACTAATAGAAAATAACAATTCTAACAAATGGAAGAGCACGACGATTAAGGGTGGCGAAGGGGAGAATGACGCCGACGGCGGCAAAATAAACCGCGATGATAGGAATGGCCTTGCCCACGAAATCGCCACGCAGCGTTTTAGTTTGTATTACCTTTGAATTAAATCGCACCAGGCATGCTTTGATTATTTTTCGTTGTCAAACTAAATCACGCCGAGCGCGATTTGGTTAAGACTATCTCAAATCACGCTTGGCGTGTTTGTATTGTTTGTGTTATCGTATCTTCCTGACCGGATACATGTTTGATGTTTCAACCTTGCATTGCGTTTTCTAAGAAGGTTGTGGTGTTCGACCTAAACGGAGTCCTTTGCAAGACTTTTCCGAAAAAATAAAGTGGCTAGAGATCGGTTTCATCGGACACCGGTAGAATCAAACACCAAGTGGATCTATCCGCGGCTGCACTTGAAGGAGATGCTAGATGAGGCATTCAGGTTATTTCGAGTTGGTATTTGGTCATCCATGGAACTAAGGAACATCAAGGATACTTTGGAGGCACTGGGGGAAATGCGTAGACATTGGTTGACCTTTTGGGATCGTAACAAATGTGTGAAGTTCACTAATCCCAAGGATCCAACAGCAAAGCCTATCTTCATCAAACACTTGAGTAACATGATGGACGAACTTGGTATCGAGAATAAGGATGATATAATCATAGTGGATGATGATGCTCTCAAATGCTTCTACAATCAAACGCAGGCCCTGAATCCACTATCTTACGATCCAAAAAACTTTGCGACAGATGATTTTCTGGTGAAGTTTGTGTCTATTATGCATAATTTGGCTATGGGGATGACGGTGGGTGAAGTGTTAGATTCATACCCAGAACTGGATAGAACGGCTGACATGGAACCACACCTTGTTAAATACGTGGAAAAACATGGATTGATCTCTTAATGTTTTATTGGAATATATGATATTTTTGTATGATATTTGTGCCATGTATCGATAATTTTGAGTCTGGAATTGCCTCGCAAATAATGCAATGTGTTATTATCAAACCTAATATTATCATTGTAGTGGGGATTTGGTATCTAGAATGATGGAGTATTGTATTTTTTTGAAGATTCTAACCGTTTTTCTTACATATTTACTGATAATTTATATGTTTTTAGGAAAATTGGTATTTTTTGTGAAGACCCTGATAAGAAGCAGAGGCAACTTCATAGCGGCTATTATGTTTGAAGTAAGAAGACCCTGGTCATGAAGCAGCGGCAACTTGAATAGGATCAAGACTCAAAGGGATGCCAATGGCAGCTAGGAGATTATGCAAGGGAGCCGTATGAAGAAGCGCAAGATCACAAAATCGAATTGCAGTTGCATTTGAAGGTCTTGGAATGTATTAGTGGCGGTATTATGGTGAAGGTTTTCCTCGAAAACCCCTACGTGGGCGAGGTTTTTAGTCCTAGCTATAATACCATTACTATGCATTTCCGAGTTATATCAGTGAGATATGTTTGATACAAAGACGTGTGACGAGATACCATGGCACAAAGTTGAGGGAAACAAAGATCATGTATTCAACTCACAAACTAAGGGTGTGGAATTAGATGTGGTGATTTGGGAAGATATGACATGTTCATGAAGCAAGCAAACAGGAATCAAAATTGAAAGATCACAAAAGAGTGTTCTAAGCAAAGACTAATGAGGTGTGAAGATGAAGATGATCAAGGCATTACACAAAGGGATTGGACGATGTTACAAGAGGCGGACATATATGAATGACGGGAAACAAATCAAACAAGGGAAGACGCGACGGCAAAGATAATTAAGGTTGCATGTTTCTAGCTAGGGAATGCAAGTCACGAAATATGAAAGGGAATTAAATATGTATATTTGGAAGGAAAAATGATGACTTGGAGCTGATGTGGGCAAATGGTAGAGAAAAAAACCTAAACGTAACAGTTAAGAAAAGGAGATGGGAGCAGGCAGATCGATTGAGAGAGTTGGGCTGCGATTACGATGAAGAGGAGACATCAGCCATGGCAGAGGGGGACGAGAAGCAACAAGTAAGTTCAGCTTTGGATATATCAGCTTATGGGCCAAGAAATACAGCAATATGAAGCATGTTTATGGCTGATTTTCATGCATATCAGACCTGATTCCTTTTGGGCAGCCTATTCTATTCAAATTCGGCCTGTGGGTCATCATTAGCAGCCATAAATCAGCATGGGGAGCAGTATAAATTCGTCCTTATCTTCAACAACAAGGGGAAGCATGTATAACAGCAGCAAAATCATGATTTAGGGGACAACACAATCTGAAATGATCAAGTAGGTATTTGAAATTGTTATTTTTCTGGAATTTTATTAAGTTCTGAGATGAAATGAATGTATTTGAAGGGCATTGTTCCTTACTATTATGAAGATTCATATGGACCAGTTGCTTTATCATTGTCTTATTGCTGATTTCCTTTGAATCATACCTTGTTATATTACTATTATTTTTGAAGATTCAATGTTATCAATGTTATAAAAGACAAGCTGAAATATGATGCTCATTTGTGATGGTTTACAAGTTGCAATTCCTCTTAACAAGCATTGTCAATTTGGAGTTTAGCATGTTGCAAGTTGTATATCCATTATGAATTCTCTTGTTGTGAATGAAGTATATTATCTTGCTGCTGGTTATTGCCCTGGTTGTTTTACACTCATGCATCGCCGTGGAGCCCGGGGTTAGTTGTTTCTAGATTTTGTTGGACTCATTACATATTTTGGTGCGTTTGCCAGGAGAACGGTCATCGTATGAGTGGAAGAAATTAGAGACGGACAAAAGAGGTCAAGCACTGGAAGAATAAAGCCAGGCCAGCCTATAGTCTGATCCTAACATTCCATGTTTTATGTACCTGCCAAATGTGAAGTCAAAGGAGGAGAATGACAAGAGGAAAGAGCAACTAAACCAAGATCGTGAGCAACGCTTTAAGAAGAGAGCATTATCAAGAACTGAGTCCTTAGAATCTATCAGAAGTTTGAGTCCCAAAAAATTGAAATCTAGTTTGGAGTTATCAAGAAGGCAACACAGCGAACCAGCCGTAAGTTATAATTCTGAAATCCCTTCAAGTTCGAGTTTAGTATCCATTTCTTCAGAGATGCAAGGCGTTCCAGCAACAACAAAGGCAACACGGATGCCATATCCAACATTTTCTGCCCTTGGCGGTATGGATGCTGACTCGCATGTGCAATCATTTCTGACAATCAGTGAAGCCAATCGGGAGGATAATGATCAAGAGAAGATGAGGCTTTTTCCAGCGACACTCAAAGATGGCGCAGTGGAATGGTACCGTTTGGCCAAGTCCACTACTCCTTTCCACACTTGGAAGGAGTTAGAAGCAGCATTTTTAAATGCTTTCAGACCCGTGGGATATGCTCAACGAGTGAGTGATGAATTGTCATATATCAAGTTGCTGCCTAACGAGAGTTTGCAGAGTTATATTATCAGATTTTGAAGATTGGTGGCAAAGAAAGATCCCAAACCATCTGATGAAGACCAGGTGAGATATTTTACAAACGGACTTCCACCTGATATTGGTTTTTATACAAAAGGGCAAACTCCTTCTAAATTAGAGGATGCCATAAAGATTGCTTCCAGCTGGGAGCAAGCTAAGCTCAACATGGCTCGCTATTACCAACCTGGAGTAGTGATGCCATCGGTTCTTGGAGGGGTGCCGGCAATGTTTCCATCACAATTGGGTATGTCATCAAGTCCCATGGAGCCTCCTTCTTTTTCTCCTATGTCGTTCGGTTTTCCTGCAGCAAACACATTGATTCCTGGAGTAATGGACTATAGTAAGCTGCAATTGGGTGGAGCTGCCGGTAAGAAATCTGAAACTGTATCTAAGAGTGAGCTTGTCAAGGTGAAAGAGGATTTAGTTGAGGCATTGACAAAGCAAATGACTGATTTGCAACTAAATTGGCTTCGAGGCATGGCTGCTCCCCCTCAGCCCCAAACGGAGTGCACTAACATCTGGTGTGTAAAGTGTAAAGGATATGGCCATCTCCCATCGGAATGTGCAACTCCAGCTGGTCTCCAAGCTATAGTCCCTTGTCAAAATTGTGGCAGACGGAATCATAAGACTGAAGATTGTTTCTATTTGAAGAATAGAGTGCAGCCTATGCAACAGACTCAATCAACCTATCAAGTGCAACCTATGTATGGAGCTTCTGTACCTGTTTTTGCAGCAGCCCAAGTGCAACAACCAGCAAGGCCGAGAGGGCGTGGCGGACGTATTCCACAATGTTATCGATGCGGTGAGATGGGCCATATTTCTCCCCATTGTCCTAACCCAAGGAAGTCTGTGGAATTTCAGCCTATTTGTGGCATATGCCAAACACAGGGGTTGCACTCTCAGGAGAATTGTCTGCACAAATTGGAGGTCAAGAAGAATATCAAATTTAAGGAGCCTGTAGTGGATTCTGGAGCAATCTTTGTGGAGATACCAAAGAATTCAACTATACCAGCATATGCGGTGGAGACAAGACATCAAGTATCAAAGAGACGAGAACAAGAGGCTGCTGCTGCTATCAGCCATATTCCAGAGCGTAATTTTCAAAAACAACGTTCAGGATTGCCACAATTGTTTTCCAGACCTGAGGATGATGTAGAAGACCAAGCTTTCATATTTGATCAGCAAGACATCCCTGCTCCTGTGAATGTAAAGAATATTATTGATGCTGAATTTGCCCCTCATGCATTGAAGGAATCCACACAGAAGAAAAAACGCAAGTATAAAAGAATTTTGAAAATGGAATCAAGTGCACCGTATGATATTTTGAAGGATTTAGAGAATCAACATCCTACTTTGACTTTTGGCCAGTTATTACAAGTTGCACCAGCATGTAGGAAGGCTCTTACATCAGCTCTCAAGGGTCACAAGGAGGTCGTTGTGAATTCAGCTTGGCCTGTTATTGCAGATATGAGTTCACCATGTATTGACGTGGAGATAAATGGCCAAGTGATTCGTGAATGCACTATAGATGGTGGTTCGGGTGTCAACATTATGCCAGAAGATGTCATGAAGAAATTGGAGCTTTCTGGCATTGCCCCTGTGTATTTCATGGTAAGAATGGCGCGGATCAACGACGAGTGAAGCCCTTGGGGATGATTACAGGTGTGCAAACTCTTATTGCTGGTATTGTATTCTATGTTGATTATGTAATCTTGCGTATGGCCCATGGAAATTTCACCTATCCGATCTTGCTTGGACGTCCTTGGTTATTGCAAGCATCTGCTAAGCATGATTGGTCTACTGGACTCCTGCAAATTGGAGATGGCAACAATGTGGTTCGAGTGCAAGTTCACTTTCATCCTAATACATTGATGCCCACAAAGAACAACGAGGATAACGGTAGTGATACAAGTTCCAGTGATTCAAATGAAGAAGACCTCGAGTCTTCCGACGAGGATATTGATGCTGTTGCAATATGTGTGGAAAGGGAGGATTATATGAAGTTGCGAGCTCCACCTTATCAAGCTGACACCTCAAGTGTTGATCTTCAAGAATGGCTAAATGATACAATAAGTTGTAATATGGTTTCCGTAGAACCAATTGAAGAGGAAGACGAGGAGCGGTATCCAGAGCATTTCACTAAGTATGAAGTGGCGGAATTGAAACTGAGGAAAGTCCCTGCTGCACAAGAAACCAGCAACCTTATAAAGAAGTTTATCGAGCCTCCAGCATTGCAAGATCAAAATTTAGGAACTGAGGCGGAACCTAGGATTATCAAACTCGGTGCAGACCTTAATATTGAGGAGCGAGAACGATATCGACTTCTTTTTGAAGAGTTCCGAGATATCTTTGCGTGGAGTTATACGGAAATGGTTGGCATTAATCCTCAACTTGTGTTCATCGTATTCCATTGGTAAGAGACGCTATTCCTGTACGCCAACGTCCTTATAGAATAAATCCTAGTTATTCTCGTGCTGTAAAGGAGGAAATTGATAATCTTTTAGATGCGGAGTTTATTGAACCAATTGAAACCAGTGAATGGCTATCTCCTATAGTTGTTGTTCCTAAAAAGAATCTGAAAATTCGAGTATGCGTGGATTTTCGCAAACTTAATCATGTCACTGTTAAAGATGGATTCCCTTTGCCGTTTACGGACTCTGTATTGGATGCGGTCGCGGGTCACGAGTGTTATTCTTTTCTCGACGGCTATAGCGGTTATAATCAAGTTCAAATAGCACCAGAAGATAGAGACAAAACTGCCTTTGTCACTGAGTGGGGCTGTTTTCGATATAAAGTCATGCCTTTCGGTTTATGCAATGCTCCAGCAACCTTTCAGCGTATTATGACAGCAGCCTTCAAGGATTATTTGCGAGATTTCATCGAGATGTTTTTGGATGACTTCAGTGTTTTTAGCTCTTACAATGACCACTTGAAGAAATTAAGAGCTTGTTTCCTTCGATGCAGAGAATATGGTATCTCTCTCAACCCATTTAAATGTTCTTTTGCTGTCACACATGGTATTCTTCTAGGCAGAATTGTCTCTCAAGATGGGCTGGCAGTAGACCCTGGAAAAGTCAAGATCATATCAGATTTAAGACCTCCCATGACGATCAAAGAATTGCAGGCTTTTCTCGGTCACGTAGGTTACCATAGAAGGTTCATTCGTCATTATGCTGATAAGGCATTGCCATTGACCAATTTATTGAAGAAAGGGGTTGAATTCACATGGAGTAGTGAATGTCAAGATGCATTTGAGGCTTTAAAACAAGCACTAGTTTCTGCTCCTATTTTGAAAATGCCATGCTGGGATAAAGTTTTTCATGTGCATATTGATGCATCAAATTATGCCATTGGAAGTATTCTAGCACAACCGGATGATAATGGATGGGATCATCCCATATATTATGCCAGTAGGCAACTCTCTAGTGCCGAAAGAAATTATTGCACTACGGAGCGTGAAGGCCTGGGTATGATCTATTCAATTCAGAAGTTCCGACATTATCTCTTGGGCAAGGAATTTGTATTCTATGTGGACCACCAAGCGCTCAAGTACTTGATCCTTAAACCATGTCGTACGGGAAGGATAACTCGTTGGCTCCTTTTGTTGCAGGAATTTCAGTTTAAAATTGTCATTAAGCCAGGAAAGTCGCATGTTACAGCAGACCACTTATCTCGGGTAATAGCATCCCAAGAAGGTTCTGGTGTTGAAGATGATCTACCGGATGCAAACCTGTTTCATGTGGAATCAGTCCCGGAGTGGCTCTTTAATATCGCTGAATATTTATCAACAGGAAAATTGCCTGAGCATTTGACTTATGCGGAACGAAGAAGATTGATTATTCAATCCCGTCCCTACACTTTAATTGCAGGAACCCTTTATCGCATTGGTCGAGATGATATTCTTAGGCGGTGTGTCTTACCACATGAGGTGGAAAAAATTATAATTGCATGTCATGACGCCACCGGCGCCACTTTGCAAAGAAATACAACAGTGCAGAAGATTTTACAAGCAGGTTATTGGTGGCATTCCATGCATAAGGATGTTGCTGATTATGTCAAAAAATGTGATCCTTGCCAACGTCTTGGAAGACCCACAAGAAGGGATACGATGTTCTTGCATCCTATTGTTCCTGTGTTGCCATTTGAAAAGTGGGGCATCGACTTTATGGGACCTATTAATCCACCTGCTAAGCAGACCCGGAACAGGTACATTCTTGTTAGCACTGACTATGTTACAAAGTGGGTGGAAGCGAAAGCTCTTAGAGAGGATAATGCTGCTGCTGTTGCATCATTCTTATATGAAAATATTATCATTCGATTCGGTTGTCCTATTGAATTGGTGAGCGACAGAGGTAAACACTTTCTTAATCAAGTCATAGCAGCCTTAACAGAGTTATATAATGTGAAGCATCGGAAGACCACGCCATATCATCCACGGGCAAATGGGCAGGTGGAAAGGACGAACAGAACCTTATGTAATATTATCGCAAAGATTTGCAATGCAAGTAGGAGTGATTGGGATAAGTGTCTTCTTAATGCGTTATGGGCATACCGGATTGCCTACAAGGTGACAACCAGAGCTACTCCATTTCAACTCGTTTATGGTCAGGAAGCAGTAGTTCCAATTGAATTAGAGATTCCCTCATTGAGGGTAGCTGTTCAAAACAAGTTGGATTGGGATGGCAGCATTAAATCACGCTTACAAGAGCTGGAAAAGTTAGATGAGACTCGCCTACATGCATTCAAAGCAAGTGAGGTGTTGCAGCAACAAAGAAAGGCATGGTACGATAGACATGTGAAAAAGAAAGAGTTTACTATTGGTGACACAGTTTTGATGTATGATAGTAAACACTGGAAGCGGCCCGGAAAGCTCAGGATGCGATGGATAGGCCCATATATTGTGAGAGAAGTCTTCACGAATGGCTCTGTTACCTTGACAGATTTGCAAGGGCAAGATTTGCCTACGCGAGTTAATGGAGCACGTTTAAAGCTATATTTGCAGCAAGAGGAAGATCGACCTATCTTATGTACAAGCAAGAATACACCCCAGCTTGATGCATAGTGTTCTTCGGGACGAAGAACAATAGGAGGGAGGATAATGTAGTGGGGATTTGGTATCTGGAATGATGGAGTATTGTATTTTTTTGAAGATTCTAACCGTTTTTCTTACATATTTACAGATAATTTATATGTTTTTAGGAAAATTGGTATTTTTTGTGAAGACCCTGATAAGAAGCAGAGGCAACTTCGTAGCGGCTATTATGTTTGAAGTAAGAAGACCCTGATCATGAAGCAGCGGCAACTTGAATAGGATCAAGACTCAAAGGGACGCCAATGGCAGCTAGGGGATTATGCAAGGGAGCCGTATGAAGAAGCGCAAGATCACAAAATCGAATTGCAGTTGCATTTGAAGGTCTTGGAATGTATTAGTGGCGGTATTATGGTGGAGGTTTTCCTCGAAAACCCCTACGTGGGCGAGGTTTTTAGTCCTAGCTATAATACCATTACTATGCATTTCCGAGTTATATTAGTGAGATATGTTTGATACAAAGACATGTGATGAGATACCATGGCACAAAGTTGAGGGAAACAAAGATCATGTATTCAACTCACAAACTAAGGGTGTGGAATTAGATGTGGTGATTTGGGAAGATATGACATGTTCATGAAGCAAGCAAACAGGAATCAAAATTGAAAGATCACAAAAGAGTGTTCTAAGCAAAGACTAATGAGGTGTGAAGATGAAGATGATCAAGGCATTACACAAAGGGATTGGACGATGTTACAAGAGGCGGACATATATGAATGACGGGAAACAAATCAAACAAGGGAAGAAGCACGTGCAGTATAATTAAGGTTGCATGTTTCTAGCTAGGGAATGCAAGTCACGAAATATGAAAGGGAATTAAATATGTATATTTGGAAGGAAAAATGATGACTTGGAGCTGATGTGGGCAAATGGTAGAGAAAAAAACCTAAACGTAACAGTTAAGAAAAGGAGATGGGAGCGGGCAGGTCGATTGAGAGAGTTGGGCTGCGATTACTATGAAGAGGAGACATCAGCCATGGCAGGGGGGGACGAGAAGCAACAAGTAAGTTCAGCTTTGGATATATCAGCTTATGGGCCAAGAAATACAGCAATATGAAGCATGTTTATGGCTGATTTTCATGCATATCAGACCTGATTCCTTTTGGGCAGCCTATTCTATTCAAATTCGGCCTGTGGGTCATCATTAGCAGCCATAAATCAGCATGGGGAGCAGTATAAATTCGTCCTTATCTTCAACAACAAGGGGAAGCATGTATAACAGCAGCAAAATCATGATTTAGGGGACAACACAATCTGAAATGATCAAGTAGGTATTTGAAATTGTTATTTTTCTGGAATTTTATTAAGTTCTGAGATGAAATGAATGTATTTGAAGGGCATTGTTCCTTACTATTATGAAGATTCATATGGACCAGTTGCTTTATCATCATTGTCTTATTGCTGATTTCCTTTGAATCATACCTTGTTATATTACTATTATTTTTGAAGATTCAATGTTATCAATGTTATAAAAGACAAGCTGAAATATGATGCTCATTTGTGATGGTTTACAAGTTGCAATTCCTCTTAACAAGCATTGTCAATTTGGAGTTTAGCATGTTGCAAGTTGTATATCCATTATGAATTCTCTTGTTGTGAATGAAGTATATTATCTTGCTGCTGGTTATTGCCCTGGTTGTTTTACACTCATGCATCGCCGTGGAGCCCGGGGTTAGTTGTTTCTAAATTTTGTTGGACTCATTACAATCATCTAAATGCTCTTCAATTTTGGTCTCATCTATGTTAGCAACTTGCTCTTCATTTTTGCATATTTCAATTCGCATATGAAACGTCACACGTGAATCGCAACCTTATGTTATTTTTGAAGTCCAAAAAAAAGGATTAAAAAAAACAAAACCCCCCTAGAAGACAACAGCAGGTTGGCGTGATTTTGGAGTTGACATAATCCCAATTTAATTGGATGATGGTTTTGGATGCTCGAGGACGAGCATAATTCTAGTGGGAGAGACTATAACGGGCCCATGGTAGACTGCTCGAGTATTCGAACCTTGAATGTGTCTGTGGGGCATTCCCGAGACACCGGCATAAATGAATAGAAGCGACTACTCATAAACGTCTAGACGGTTTTGCCCAGTTGGTTAAGGGCATGTCGGTTAGGAACGTTACAACAACTCCATTTGCGTGCAAATCCTGTAATGTCTTTGCCAGATTTCGAATAAGAAGAGCGCATTCTAGCTCCGAAAGCTTACCTTTTTTCTCAATTCTGTGTGCCAGGCTGCATTCGCAGAGCTCCATAATAAAATGCCAATAATCATTGTCGTTGATCATCTCTTCTAGATGCACAACGCCAGGGCAGCTGGCTAATTTTTGCATGATTTCCATCTCCGTTCTGGCATATTTGTTCTTGGAGGTGCTTTTGCAAGCAAATTTCTTATCATCCTCCACTACAATAGCTTGCCCACCTTCGCCGATCTGTTTGAGCAGATCATAGTCTTCCAGCAGCTCGGGAAATTTGCTGGAGTATACAACGTTCAGATCCTTCGTCGTCTTCATCTCTAAACCCTTCTCCATCTCTAAACCCTGCAATTATACGCAAATGCACAGAATGCAAAGCTTCAACCCTTTTAACCCTTTTTAAGGGCCGCGTTTTCCATGACAATGGCAAAACTCCTGATTTTAGGTTGCGTGTTTTGCTCTGATATTTTTAGCTTTTCCAATTGTAGTAACAGATTTTTCGCGAACTTGTCATCGGCTAAGTTGGCGGACGAATAATTTGAACACGTAACATGTAAATAAGCAATTGAACAAACCTTTTATCAGCAGACTAACATGTTGAGGAGTATTAGCCCCCATAGATGCTCGTGCAATGCTTAGTAGTGCTAGAATTATGTCTTCAACTGCAGCTTTCTAAAATGATTGCACTTTGCTGCAAGTAAATTTGATAGTATTTTCAATGCTCGATTGGAATTTCCAATAGCTTGAGCATTGTGTTCTATCCAAACATTAGCATTTCAAGAGCTCGAAGCCTCAGATGCCTATCATAATAATATCAGGTGCTATAAAGCTGGAGTCCAGATTTATTGGAAGAGAAACCAGATTATGTTTTGATATATCTGGAGCAAGTGGCATATGAAGCTTTAGGCTTTGCTTCCTTTTTAATGGGCTTATGCACAAATCTGAGGTCTGAAATTATGTCAACTGTAACATAGAAGCTAGTCCCCCTGTGATGGAAAGTAGTTAAACAGATTAAGTGGAAATGTTGATTGATAAATCTGTCGTCGCAGTCTTTGCTTTCTGTTTTCGTGATCATGCTCATCTTTTCCACTAAGCCTTGCTCTTATTATGTATTGGATTCTACCTCTAAAGCTATTTGATGGCACAGATATTTAAACATACCACCATATTCATTACCAAGGTTCAATTCATTGACTTGTTGACGTAAATGCTTAAATCCTTATGCAAGTCAACAGCTTGATATATGCAGCTTACCAAGGCATTTGATATGTCTTATGCAACTTACATCATATTCAGATTGGATGGAAAACAACATATTCAGTAGCTTACAGGAGGCGTTTGATTCAAATTAACAACCATGTTGCTTTACGAGATTTGTTCACTGTTTTGAACCTGTCTGAGAGCGTGTATCATGGCAAAAGGGATATAACTGGATCAAAAAAACAAGATTCTAGGTGGGCGTCATATCTAAACGATCAGTAATTTCATTTTCAATAGAAAAAACATTATGAGCATGTGCACACACATTCAAAAAATATTTCTCTTTCCTTGCTCCATTCTTCTCCAATCCATCTTATGACCGCCTTACTGCTACTAAGTTGTATCTGATCTATTTAAGACCCTTGAGCAGTTATTGTTTTGTGTCATGTATTGCTATCTTAGAAGATGCACATGTGGTCATATGGAATGTAAATCCTATCGAGAATACTTCTAGTACAATTTATCCATAGGAAAAATAACAAACATATTACAATCAACCTATAGTTCTTCAATGTTTGAGTTCCTGCCTGAGCTTATCACTTGTGTAGCGAAATATTTTATTGAATTGCAAATTATGATTGGAAGTATTTTTTTTATACAGGTTTCTGTTTTCAACTCAATTTGCTTTTGTGGGCTGGTGTGCTCTTGTATATCAGTATATATTGTATTTATGATGTTATGTCTTAGTACATAATTTCATGGGCCAACATCTAAGGGCTTCCGAGTGCTCTGGGATAGAGGAGTCCTGAGATTGTGTGTCTCAGCTGTCACAGAGTGAATAAATTCTTAGCCTTACCAAAGTTGTCAGAACATCCGTGGTATACTTACTTTGGCGTGCCACAAAGAGCTCCTAACATAAAGCGAGCAAGCACAGTATGATACATGAAGGTTCAATACAGAATGGCTGTAGGGACTAAAACCATGAATATGCCCTATGGCACAGGGCCCCCAATTGACATACAACCGACATAAAAACTAGATCACAATAAGAATTAGACCTGAAGCATCTCCTGTAATCTTCTGACAATGAAATGTTGGCTTCCCCTCTCCATGCAGCATCACAGCCTAACTACGATAATACAACTACCTGAGCTGCTATGTCTTCTGGAGTTTCTTTAACAACAGGATGCTCCAATAATGCTGGCCAAGTAAGCCTATTTTAAGATATCTGTAAAATTCAATAGTTTGGCATTCAGATTAATTATGAACTTGGTAATAAAAGAAAGCAAATGTAAACCTTGTTAAGTAAGCCCTTTAAAAAGCTTTTAAAACTTCAGATCATATTATCAAGAAGGATCCTGTAGTAAGGCAGCCTTGAGATGGATTGGAGAAGATTGAGGAATTGAAAAAATTTTCCTGAATATGTATGCAAGCTCATAATGTTTTTTCTCTTGACGATGAAAGTACTTAGTTATACCCCATACACCTTTCATTCATGATAGACGCTCCACACAAGTTAAAATAAAAGCTGGTTGTTCGGAACAGTGAACTTCTGAATGTAAGCTTGTGAACGTAGTGTGTTTCTCTGATTGCAACAGTGACATATCAAACGCCTTGGTAACCTGATCAAATTGCCGATTTGAAGGATTTAAGCATTTACATTAACAAGTCAACGAATTGAATCTTGGCAACCAATATGGTGGTACTTATGTAACTTATAGATATCTCTGCCATCAAATAGTTTTAGAAGTACAATTCAGTAAGACGAGCAAGGCCTTGCAGAAATAAAATAATTTAGAAAGACATTTTTTTTTTCCAATGTTTTCACTCAATCTGTTTATCTACATTCATAGTGAGGGACGCTAGCCCCAATGTTTACGGATGACCTTACTCAGGCGTGAAATTTGTGCTTAACCTAATAAGGATAAATTCTAGGCAAGCTGCTGCATATGGTGGACCCTTTGGTTTAGTTAGCATGGAGAACAATTAACCTGAACATAGAGGCCAAAGTTGTTCGATGCAGACCGGAAGGTGTGTTCTTATAGAATGGTTATTCTGGAGGCAGAAGAAGTTGAATGCAAACCCAAAAGCCACTAGAATGGTTATTCTGGAGGCAGAAGAAGCGGACATTCCACTAGAATAAGTTGTGGGGAGGTGCAAGACGTGCTAAGAGGCAACTTTGCTAAATTATAATGCCGGCTAGCTAGGGAATGCCAAGAAGGATGTGCTTGGCCGAATCCTCAAGCCAAATTATTCTGGTGCCCGGCGTAACTACAAATTTATTGTAAAATTAGAAAAGAGGCCGCCCTCCTTTCACTTGCACTGATTCTTTCTTTTGCAAACTCCAAATTGTAGAGCTAATTACATAGTTTTCCGTAATTCCATTTGTGAGAGATTCAATGAACAGCACTATAAGCGACAGGGGGGTCTCTTACATTTGTGGGAATTTTTATGCAGCCTTGGTGTCACCATAAATTGCTTCGGTGATGTAAATGGTAAAAGTCGTTAAACTGTTAAGTGAAGGTACTATAATATGTGCATTCCATTATCATATCATGTTCATGATACCTCTTAATACAATGGATGAGCGCATTCGGGGTGCACATTTGGTGGTTTAAAGTTTATTCTGGACCAAAGGAACAATGTTCTTACCTTTTGGCATATCAACAATGTCAGTCCTCTTGAAAGATGACATCTCATATTCCATGGCTTTTAGCCATTGTTTACATTCAGGTGCACTAAGTGCTTCAACATAAGTTTTAGAAACAGTTGCACATTAGGTCCATCGTACATTTCGAGCTCAGAATCATTCAAGGGCCTACAATTATTGGTTGCCCCACAATCATTGGATGGTGTATAATTAATGAATTATTGTATCGCGCAAAATTAATGGGTGTTCTACTAACATTAACATTCCGAGTAACATAACTTGAACCATTGAAATTGGGATCGCGTTACACCCTCCGTACATATTGAGAACTTTAAAATCATTTGGGGGCCTACAACTATTGATTGCCCCATAATCATTGGGCGGCCTATAATTATTGGGTGTCTCATAATTATTGCGAGTCCCATAAACATTGGGAGGTTAATAATGTGGGGTTGCCTAACTGTTATAAGGCCCAAAATTAATGGGCATTGTACTAACGTTAACATTTGGTTTAACTTGAACCACTGAAATTCTCACGGTCATAACTATTATAAGGCCCAAAAGTAATGGGTATTATGCTAACATCAACATTTGGTTTAACATGAACCCATTAAACTTCTGGTGGTCATAATTTTTTGAAATTGGATGCCAAGAATTTAGATATAGCCAAGACTAAATTTCTGTTGAGTCATGTTTAGTTGTGTCTATGATATGTAAATAACTTACATATGGGGCACACTTTCTTGCCAATATAGCAGTTGATTGATTTACTACAGTGGCATATGCCATTGATCGAATTGCAAAAAAGAAAGACGATTTGGCATTGAAAATCTCTGTATATTTGACCTCCGGAAGGGTTTCACATCAAGAGGATAAAGCTTTTGCATCAAACCCTGCGTCATTATTGTTTAAGATTTGTCAAATTTGTGTCAGAAGCTCGAAAGTGACACAAATTTATTCGATTGCGTCAAAACTTGCGTCGGTACATTTGTGTCAACTATAACGTCAATTTCTTGAAAGGATTGTGTCAAATTTTTAGTACTTTTATAATAGCTTTTGTAATATTGATTGCGTCGTGCGTAATGTGTAAATTTTATGACATATTTTAATGTTAATATACCGATGGTTTTTGGTCAATTATGAGTCAACTTTGTTACATAGTTGTGTCAATATTTATGATGTATTATTTGTCATTCCTTATAAAAGTTTGTGCTATCTTATAGTGTCAAATATATCAACAATTTTATACCAATGCTTTGCTATATATTGTGGCACTCACTAATATGATTGCATCAAAAGAGTGTCAATATTGTGAATTATAAATGCATTGATATGTTGATGCAAAAAGGGCTAAGTTTGATACAAAAGTGACACTAGCTATTACGAGGACAAAAACCTAGCAACTACATATTCTATATTATTTATTATTTTAAGCTGATGTATTTGTCATTGTGGATATATGAAACCTTTAGTAAGAATAGAAGTATTGCTTAAACATTATATGGGTTAAAGCATGGACGTGGGGGACACTTTTTGTGTCAGCGACACATGGTGCTTAGTGGGTGCTTTTTTAATATTTTTCCCTGAAACGCATTAACATTACGCCTCGGAATACAAAATTTCAGCCCTAATGGAGTTATAGAAAAAAAGATAAAAATAAATAAGTTTTCCAGGACTAGGTGCTTAGGGGGTGCTTGACTGGCGCAAAAATGCCCCCCAACTCGATGCTTTCACCCATATCCTCCATATGTGTTGATTCTTATGTATGTAAATATGCATGTTCTATGTTTGTATAGGTAAACCATATTTCAAGGAAAGTAATTTAGAGCAAATTTTTACAAACTACTATCTATCTGTATATCTAAAATGTTATAACTCGAATTGTTCGTCAGTACCATGCTCAATGTTGTCCAACTCATCATGATCCAAATACAAACGCAAATCCATAAGCGAATTAAAATGTGAATTGATGCTTGGAACCTTTTCATCTTCAATATAGTCATTACTAATAGGCATCGATCCGAGCCATCGGATCGACATTCTGGGAAGGATCGGAGGCATCGGATCGGCATTCTTTGCGAGTCCCTTACCAGAATGCCATTGTGGCTTAATTGCCCACCACTACTACCAACCTCATCTCTTAGAGTATTCGGTCACTTCTTGTGGCTGGTATGAGTCCGACATTTCCTGGATCAATGGTATCGCCCTGACTCTCAAGAGCTACAGATGTTGGCGTGGCTCTTGTTTCGGGGAGTTCAGTAAGGTATGGATGTGTATCGCCACGATTCTGTAGTTGCCCATGGCGACACTGCACATCGGGAGGGGGAGATGCAATCCCTCCTACCTCATTAGACCGGGGAGATGCAACCCGGAGTAAACCTGTTGGGTGATACCATGGGATTACGTCTCCGACAGGTTACCGTCACGACAGAGCCTGATTTAGCCTATCTGCAAGGTATGCACAGGAGGGGCGGATGAAGTGTCAATCCTAACCATTATCTATTGCCAGCCCAAGTCATTGTCATAACTTGGTCTGCTCTATCTTGAGACTCCAGCCATCAGTCTACTCAATCAAAACATGACACTAGCTGGAATTAACTAAGGGGGACTAAACTAGAGGGAGCCAAAATAGCATCACTGGCAAGATAACCCAACCCAATTAACTAAGCCAAGAGGAGACTTGGCACGAACAGCCGAGGAAGACTAAATAGTGCACGAGACTAGCCGAAACTAACCAAAGGGGACCAAACTGACGGGAGCCAACACAACGACACCGGCAAGCCAACTGGACAACCGAGTCAAGCGATGAGCCAACTAGCAAAGACCAATCGGAAGGGACCAAACCAGCCATACTAACTAGCTGAGACCACCAAGGAGCCCTCCACACTATTGACTAAGATAGAATGTTCAAGGCCTACCCTAGCATTATAGAATATGCCAATCTAATATGGTAGCTTGGGGGTGTGGTCTTGTACGTTAGTCTTGGAGGATTAGCATGGGTGCATAAGTTTGACAAAATATTGGCAAAGCAAAGCAAACTGATTGGCAAGGAAAACCTTATTATAGCAATAATTTAAATAATATTTTATATCCAAGATATTATCCCATGTTAAATACACACCAGACTACATTGTTGGGCCCTGCCCCCAACCACCTTACATTGCGTCTGCTAGAATTTGACCCCCAACAGTACCAAGTGCGATTCTGGGCAGTCTCGAACTCGAGACCACATTGCTAAGGAACTAGTGTGTTACCACTAGACACAAAGAGCACGAACAATTATAAAGAACGAAACAAAGGCCGACCATTTTTGGGAGACAAACTGCTACATTAAATTCTGATTTTGGGCAGAGCCAATTTCTGCAACTCTCTAGCCAAAACCGGCAGCTCTACTTCATCAAACTTCTGCCATATCAACCTTCGAACTACCTAGCTCCCATAAAATCCTATACGAATGAATTCATGTCCAGAAACTAAAAATCGTGATTGAGATTTTGCCATTGCCTTCAAGCCTTGCCATAAATTACCAGTTCTTAGCGTCGATTGACCCATTTGGGCGGTGAACTACCATAATTTGGTTCTTTAAATGGATCTTTCTCTAGTTTTAGTGAACTAGAGCTAGATTAATACGAGTTATGGGTGTAACTCATTGAATCATTTTCCTATTTTGATGAGTTGGAGATTGAATATTAGAATCAATGTAGCTTCTATTCGATGGATTTTAAGCTGATCTTGATGAACTAGCTAAGAACCCAGGTTATTTGAGCAAGTTTTGCCAGTCTATCTTTCTTATTGTAAATAGTGATTACTTTACTTTGCGAATAGTTGAATTTGTGAATTTGTTGCAGTAATAGATGATTTAAGGATTGTAAAACCTTGTTTTATCTGATGAACCAATCCGTAACACAATCCACCACAACCACGGGGTGGCTGCCCTAAATATGGAAGGTTGCTCCGACTACAAGCTATACTTGGTTTAATGCGAAAACGAACTCACGTTTAAAATCATTAAATACAATAGCATTGCAACAACTTATGACTAGAACAAGGAATAAAGAGACTATAGCAAAACCAATGTGCAATATGTAATGCACATATAAACAAAAAGAGGGCAGGCACATAATGCTACATGGTAAATTGCTTTTCATCTCTGACTTGCCGCCAGCACTTTATCTCTTGCCATCTCTTGCTTGTTGCTCTTTAAAGGTAACAGGACTGGTGCTGCCGTAAATGATCTCAATGCCAGAACATGTTTTGCCTATTGATAATAGAATCCGCTGATTCGTCCAGCCAACCATCATGCTCAAGAAGAACAGATACCCAGTCGTGATGCTCAAGCAAAGAAATTACTCTATGATAATTAATCATTGCTATATACAACTAATAACCCTCATCTAAGAACCCTGCATGGCCAAACGCAGATATGACACTAGTGAAAGCGATTGCATTTGGTTTCAAGCATTTTTATTGCATCTGACAGAGTTGCAATGCTTCATTGCCACAACCATACATAACATACCCTGCATTCATGGTTGTCCATGATACAACATCCCACCGATATAGTTTTTGAAGATTCCATATGCAACCTTAACAATACCACACTTTCCATATCTATCAACAAAAGAAGTGCCCAATACATGGTCTGAGCCTAGTCTAGCTTCTACCAGATATGCACGTATTTCCTTGCCTTGTACAAGGTTTGTTAAATTTGAGTATGGCACAAGGAGACTAAGGAAAGTAACCTTGTGTGACTTTATTTCCTCTAACTACATTTGAGAAAAATAGTTGGAAGGCATCTTTGTCAAAGCTGCAGTGAACATAGCACGCTATTATGGAAGTCCAGGAGACTAGATTTCAGTTTTACATTTTTTGGAAGGCTAGATATACAACATCTACATTTCCATACTTTCTGTACAAATTAACAAGGGCATTACCAAAAATAACATTTGAATGAATGAACTTACGCTGCGCCACAGTAACTAGAAATGTACGTGCACCAAGCATGCCAAAACAAGCGACAATGTCAAGTTTTTTCCTCTTCTTGTGCATTTGATCAAGAGACACATAACATCAATGGCATATTCTGCTTTTATCCTGAGATTATTGTACTCCATGAAATCACATCCCACTTAATACCATTAATGTCCATTTGGTCAATAGTTGCAAAGCTTTAGTTGCATACACAAATTGTGCATATGTTGCAATTATTATATTCAAAAAGTAATATGGTCTCAAATCTCCAATTCAAATGCACTCCTTGCATCCTCTAAAGCTCCACATTTATCGTACATATTGATAAGATAGATAGATAGATAGATAGATAGATAGATAGATAGATAGATAGATAGATAGATAGATAGATAGATAGATAGATAGATAGATAGATAGATAGATAGATAGATAAGAAGGTTGTTTAAAAACATATAAGTGGTATGCCCAGTCTGGTTTAAGTATGAATGGGTTTGTCTATCTTTTGTTAGGATCTTTGTATTTGCACACCATTGTAACACGTCCTGAATTGTTGTATTTTCCCATTGTGTAATTAATAGACCAATTTCCAGCCAGTTTGAGGAGTCTTGTCGTCATTCCTATCCCTCTGTGCCTGCCTTAGACATCATTGCCTATGCCACAATAAACTCCAAATCCATCTCTAGAAAATGTTCCATATATTATCATGAACTGGATCTGCTTCTGATTGACCTACAATGGTGGCTTGATCGGTTCGCAAGACAGAAAGCAGACAAGGAGTTACCTGCGACTTACACACATAAATTAGTTAAAACTTGTAAAGATTGAATATTGTATTATATTCTGGCATATCCAGAATATGCCAACTCACCATGACCCTTTAGACAAGTTGTTGACAAAGGTTTTTCTTTGGTAACCATTTACAAATCTCGAAGATCCCGCGCTTTCTTTTCTTCTTCGCTACAACATTACAAATGGCCAAGCTATGACAGAGGGAAAGTAATCCAAAAAGGATACAACTTCTTCTGATCCTGGCAAGTTTTTCTTCTCTACTTTATGTTTCCAGGAAGCCATTGCTCCATACAGTATCATTTCCTACACTGGCTTCTTATCAACAACTTTGCCGTCTGATGTTATCGTTTTCTATCCCTGGCATTAGAAAGAGCCATATCTAATCTGGCAATCTGTATTCGTCACTTTCAAACATGGAAGAATAGATTCGCGTTTCTATTCTTTTCGAAACTTTTAGAAACCAAGATGATCGATACGCCAGATTCTTTAAAGAGATACGTCAAAAAAAGCCAAAAAACAAAAAGGTTAGTTCTAAAAAAGACAAGCCCTAAAACAACATTCGTTCCTCTATTTCATCTCCGATCTCATGCAGAGGAGTGGCCAAATCTAATTCTGTTGCATGAATCAAGAGAAGAGTAGCAGGTGGATCAACCCAACAACTTTTAGCGCCAGATGGAAGCCGTTTTATACCACTGCTGCTTGTCTATCTGCCATCGCCATCTCTATTCTCTTGCTTTTCGGATCCAGAATTCTTCTTTCATCCATACTTCTTGCAGGACCATACATCATGCCAAGGAGAGCAAGCGCTGTTTGGGACCATACAGTTGTCCTTGACAAGGTTGGAAAAGGATGTGGTGTCCGTAGCTGGAAGTGCAAATACTGCTCCAATGTATTTATCTCCAGCACTACCAGAGTTAAAACCCATCTTACATTTGGTGGAAATGGCATTGGCAAATGTGTCAAGGTGCCTCAGGATGTTAGAAGCCAGATCCTAGGAAATGAAGGAAATGAAGAAGCTTCATCTGTTGCAATTGCAGAGGATAATCCTCATGATAATCCTCATGCTAAACGGTCTAGAGTGGAAGAAGCTCCACAAGTTAGCATGCAAGGAGCATTCAAGCAGACCAAATTGGGAAAGGATAATGCTGGTTGGAGAAAAGCTAGAATGAAAGCTACAAGAGTGGAGATCAGAAGATGCATTATTGAATGCAATTTAGCATTCAATATCTTGAGAACTCCACAATGGAGGAAAATGATAAATGCTATTGCCATGATTGGAGCACCTTACAAAGGATTGAACTATCAATCCATGAGAACCGAAGAATTGGATTATGAGATCCAAGAAATTAACAAGCAGCTTCTCCCATTAAAAGAAAAGTGGAGGAAGTATGGATGCACTATCATATCTGATGGTTGGAGTGACCGTAGACGCCGTCATATCATCAACATCATGATTTCTTCTTGTGTTGGTACTGTTTTCCATAAAGCTATTGATGTCTCAGCTGCAGGAACAAAAGTATTTGGTCATCTGATTGCTCGAGAGATAACTAAGGTAATACTTGAGATTGGTCCACAAAATGTTGTGCAGGTGATTACCGATAATGCATCAAATTGTAAGAAGGCAGGTAAGCTAATTGAAGAGGAGTTTCCAACTGTTGTTTGGACACCTTGTGCTAGTCATTGCTTGGACCTGCTATTAGAAGATATTGGAGAGTTGCCATGGGTGAAAAAAGTGATTCGTGAAGCCAATGTGATTGTTAACTTCTTCACTACTAAACCATCTGCTCTCTCAATTTTTAGGAAGTACAGCAGGTTGGAGCTCTTGAAACCAGCAAACACAAGGTTTGCTTATGTGTATATCACATTGGAACGCTTGCAAAAGGTCCATGATGCCTTGATGCGAGCTGTTGTTTCGGAGGAATGGCAAAATATGAATGGCAAAAATGAAGATTCAGCAATATTTGTGCAAGGCTTGTTTTTTGCAGGGAAAATCTGCGGATTCTTGAGAAATTTGGTCATTTGAACTCTGCAAAACAGGTTTGTTAATGTTCCATAAAAAAAGAAAATATATTAATGCTTTATTTACTTACACATTGTATGCATTGTATGCAGGTAAATCCAGATGAAATTGACATCTTCAAGCTCAAGGAAGGAACTCCAATTTTGGAACCAGCACATCAAGATGTGTATCTTCAACTCTTGAATGAGAATGACAGTGCACATTCTATGATAACAAGAGCTAGAGGAAGAAGAACATCTGATCTGGATTTTGCAATTGAGAATGACAACAATAACACTGCTGGGATAGAAGATTCCAGCAGCGAGGAAGAGGATGGTGCAGAAATTCTAGGTGAAGAGTTCGAGATAGATCTTGATGATCTAATTGCGGAGTTGGATGAAGACGAGGACAATGAAGAAGAGTATAGATCAGATGATTCAGAAGGAGGGGACACAGAAATCTTAGAAGAGTAATAGCATGCATGAGTTTCAGCCAAAGCATTCTGGAATTGTTTTTATAGTGATCAGAATTGTAAGTTTTCATTTATGAATATAGGAGTTTCAGCCAAAGCATTCCAAAAGATTTGTTTTTAGAGTGAATCAGAATTCCAAAGCATTCAATTGTTATGAATTGTGAAATTACGTTTCTTAAACAGTGACATTTCTTAAAAAAATAAGAAACTGATAGAATCTGGTTTCTGAAAGTACAGTTTCTAATTGCGTTTCTTAAAAGTGTGCAACCATGCTTTCAAAGCATGATCATTGCATAAACGGATTTATCAAAAGGAAGCAGATCATGCTATTATACTTATCCAAGGTCAAAGAACGATTCAGGGAAGTGAGGGATTCGAGTAAGTAACATGTTCTTGCTTAAAAAAAATAGTGCAGGTCTAGTACTTGTTTTTTAGTCTCTTGATTGAATAGCAGTTTGTATTGTTTGTTTATTTGCAAACAACTACTTTGAAATTTAAATCAATATTTCAAATGTCGAGTAACATCTTTGTGGATGAGTTTTTACCGAGCCTGGGCAATCGTTCTAATATATAAGCTTAGACATTTCCTGTTTAGACACCCTTGCTAATTATTTGCTTAGGTTTATGAGCTTTAAATGCTTCTTTTAATTAATCGTCTGGTGGGAACTATCTCTAAAGTTCTACAGGAGTTAGCTGTGTGCTTTAAAGAGCTAGGGACCTGTCTTTTCGTATTATTTTGGAGAATCTATAGCTCGCAATAATGTGGCAAAATGCTGAGGTTGGTCTTTACATCACAACGTCTTTCAGCTCGAGAGTCTTGACCGCAGTTCAAATCATGGATTTTGGATAGACAGAAAAGAAGTATGTTTGAAATCTATTTCAAAGGCATTATAGGAGAACCCTTTTTCATTGAGGTACGATTCTATGTCTCAACTTTCTCAGTTTTGCAAATAAATTTTGGCATGCATTTTTTGGATATTTCTCAGAAGGATCTTGAGAATATCTTACGTGACCATAACGGGATATGCACTATGGATTGCCTTTGATACATTACACTTGAGAAGTCTATATATTATCTTCTGACACCGTTGACAGTTCCTTGCAGTATGTATCTCAACGAGCTCTAATTTGTTCAATCTAAGAAAGAGTATATTTTAAAGTTCTAGATGCAGCAAGAGAAAAGTATCAGGGGCATTAAAAGCTCTGTGCCAAAGATGCTACATCACACCTTGCTGCTAGTTCTGCCTTTCCTTCTAGTTGAAGGACTTGCAGTAGCCCTATACCAGCCCTGCCTACAGTATATTGCATCTGCTTTAATTTGCTATGCAATTCTAACGTTATTTCTAGCAGGCTGAGAAGGAAAGCTTCAGAAACCACTAATTGTGCCATGGAAAATAATAGTTGTTCTGATGAATATTGGTAAGGGAGATAAACTTCATCCAATCCTTCCTATTCTTCAGGAATATGGCCAGCCTTTGATATTGCTACATCTAATTGGGTTGAAGAGCGTCGGCAATCTGTAGCCTTTGTAACATTAGTAGAGTTGATATATCAAGCATAAGTACTCTGTAGGCACTTCTAAATTCTTGAATTAGAGTAATAGTATATTACATGCAGATTATTAAATTGGCGGCATCCTCTCATTCTATTGCTTGCGGAGGTTGGGGAGCAGATGTTCTATGCTCCATGTGCGACTTTGGAAGTACTTTATTGCTTTATGCTTGACATGTTTCTGCCATCTCCATTTTTCATTTGATCATTTCATCATGTTATTGATGTAACGTTATCTCCATTTTTCCTGAAATGTTTTTGTATCCTGCAGTGAGCACCATGGTTGCATGGGAGGACCTTGAGAACATCTTGGCCATAAAAGAATATGCACTATGGATGGCCTCTGACAGCATTACACTTGATAAGTCTATAAATTATCTTTTGACAACCTTAGCAGTTCTGAAATAGTATGTATCTCATCCTCGAACAAGCTCTAATTTGATCAAGTTAAGGAAGAGCATAATTTAGCAAGAGAAAAGGTATTAGAGGCATTATAAGCTATGTGCCAAGCTGATACGTCACACCTTGTTGCTAGTTCTGCCTTTTCTTTTGGTTGAAGGACTTCTTGCAATTGGAGTAGCCCTATAGCAGCCCTGCCTACAGGGGAAGCTCAATCAGCTAGGAGACGCTTATCCATGTCATCAATAACTGCCATCAAAAACCTTGCTGGGTTGCAGCTATCAGATCTATTCATTTAAGTCTCTTGTACTTTGCTATGTGATTCTGATATTTCTAGCAAGCTGAGAAGGAAAACTTGAAAAGCCATTGGTTGTGCCATTGAAAATAACAATTGTTGTGGTGGTAAAGGCAGTAAACTTCATGCAACCTTGCCTATTTTTCAGGAATATGGCCAACTTGGGCTGAAGAGTGTCAGCAATCTGTAGCCTTTGTAACATCATGGCCAGCATTGGTATTGTGATGATGGGCATAATACCAAAATTATTATATATGATATCTGATATATTCAATCAGCAGTTTGTTATTTACATTAGTACTTTGTAGACATTCCTAAATACTTGAATTGGAGGAATAGTATCTTACATGCAGATTATTGAGTCGATTGCCTACAGAGCTTGGGGAGCAGATGTTCTATGCTTCATGTGCGACTCTGAAAGTACCTGTTGTTATGCTTCACGTGTTTTTGCCATCTCCATCTTCTATTGTGATATTGGTAGGTAACCTTATCTTCATTTTCCCAACAACTCTTCCATTATGCTATTTGGTGCGTAACCTTATTTTCCAGTGTTCTTAATTTTCATATCTTGAATTTCCTTGTCTAATTTGATGATGTGTAATGATGTCGGTGCTGTGAAGTATTTTGTATACCATAGACAAGTTACTTGAAACAGTAATCCATGTGTCTTAACCTCAATTTTAGTTTCTTTTGATTGGATTGGGTCAAAATTCTTATTGCATTTTTTCTCATGTTTGCAGGCAGAGGAGAGTAATAGGCAACAAGGGAATAGGGACAAAGTTGCATTTCCAACCTATTTGTATTGCTATGATAGAAAATACCTTGTATCATTTTAATTTATAATGAAATATATGATACGAACTCCATCTGCAAAGGAAATACATCTTAGTAGTGCTCGTGTTTTACATTTTCTTGTTTCAATTAACACTATCAACTATAACACATTTCAAATCAACTTTGTGACTCCATTTTAAAAATATAATGATGTTATAAAAGAGAAAACTGTATCAAAACGTGTTACAAAAGTAGGGGTTTCTTTACAAAGAAGACTTGCAATTTGGACACAAAATTGACAACTGTCGTATTATGCGTACCCATAAAAATGACACATAGATGTCAAAAAAGGACCTAGATAGTGACACAATTTTGTTATGCAAGTATTAAAACAATGAAACAAGTTTGACATAATTATATAAACAAGAAATTTATGGCCCTTGCTTACAGCGATATAACATTTCTCTAACCCATTTGCAAAAGAAGTTTTTGTGCTAAGTGGAATAGATCTCAATTCTAGACATCCTTGAGATGCAAAAGAACATGCAGGAGTTGAACCCGCACTATTGCCATCTGTTTTGCATCAAGGACGATGTGGTGCCCAAAATTACCTCATGTCCTCAAGATTTTGTAGCAAATGGTAATCAAATTACATAATTATTCTTCGCTTAAACTTTTCACATCTTCCCCTTAACACCACCTTGCTCCTAATCATTCTTGGCTTAAGATTTTTGCATTGTCCCCTTAACTCATGTGTGCCAAACCTTGTGCAGATAGACTTTGAATGTTAAAAATAAATTGAATGATTGATTTGCAAATTTAGAGGTAAAAATAAAACCCAATATTTTCAAATAGTAGAACTTGCCTTGCAATCAGTATTCTTATTCCTTTTTTCCTTTACCCTTCATTAGAGTCCATGGATGGCTGTAATGTGTTTCTTTTTTCTTCTTTTTTGCTTTTTGGCTGGCTGTATTATCTTGACAATGTGTTTCTTTTTTCTTCTTTTTTGCTTTTTATTTTTATTTGATGACGTCACTATATCCCAAAATGATTCTCTCGTGATCTTAGATTTCCTCAAGAACAAAACGATTTTGCACTCTATAGGTTTAGTTTTAACTAGGTCTTATTTCCCTTTGGCATAACCAAAAACACTACCTTACTCCAACAACATGTTGTGAATGTCCTAGGCAACAGCTTCTTCTTTCAACAAAACAATGTCAGAAAAGTAAATGCTCTTGCATCAAAACGGAAAAGAGCATCGCAGACCCTGCCTAGCAATGATCTCTTCGAAGCCAATGTCAAAATCCAGTCCTTGAAACAGATTATACCTGTAGTTTGCACATTTCTTATTCAGCAAAGATGATCTTTTTTTTTTAATATAGCAATCGACACATAACTATCATTAACATCAATTAATATAGACCATTGCATCCAACACATTTAAATTAAAACCCCCCTGAAACCCCCTTTGGTTTGGGTGCATATTCACACCTGGGTTACTCCGCAACGAGAGTCATCGGATGGGCATATTTGCCCTTATTCCAAGATCCGGACCGTGCATAACGATCCTCGCTTTGTGGGGTATGCATGTACAAGTTTTTATATATCAGATATTAAGGTTTGCAAAATACTATAAGGTTTGAGATAATGTACTTAATGGTGTTAATTTTATACATGTATTGTAAATTTTTTGGGGCTCACCGCCCCTACGAACCCCCTCGGTGTGAATATGCACCCAAACCAAAGGGGGTTTCAGGGGGGTTTTAATTTAAATGTGTTGGATGCAATGGTCTATATTAATTGATGTTAATGATAGTTATGTGTCGATTGCTATATTAAAAAAAAAAAAAATTGGCCCTTTCGACCCTTAGGAAGGAATTTCACATATTAGAAACAACAACGACACAAACTATACTAAATGATACAAACTATACTAAATGTTAGAAACAATGAGAAAGACTTTATTAAATGAGGCAATGTGTATTTTTGGGCCCTTGAGGTCAGAATAAAATTCGAACATGCAACACAAAGATGATCTTTATGGTAGGACCTCTTAATACATTTACAATATTGTACAAGCATCTCTTAAACACATTACACAAATATTCTCTTAAATGTTGTAGCACAATGGCTTAAAAATCCTACAACAGCCCTCATGATAAAATGACACTTGTAATACTCCTACAACATGATGTGCATTCCGCTCAAAAGATAGTAGAACAGAGCTCTCAATCTCGCCAAGAACTAAGGTTTGAGAGCTTTTTGAATTAGAATTCATGCTAGCATCAAACAACCAATTCAAATTTGAAGAAAGAGGGAATACTGAAGAACTGGAGCCGAGATACCAAGAATGCCGAGGGATGACCTTGAAGCTAAAAATGAAAGGGCGATTAATTTGATTGCAACCGTAAACAAGGTCCTTGGGATAGTTCAACATAATATTTTGAGGAAAGAGCAATGTGAAACCCGGTTTCTAGTTCAACCATTTTGTTACATATGCTTGCAAACTAAGCATAACAAACTACCATGAATCTAGAGTGCCATTCCCCACATATTTATAAAGAAAAAAGACTATGCAATTCCTTTGCACAAAAGCCATGTACAACAAACTTCAAGATTCTGCTACTAATGATTCTATAATTTGAACAGTCTATATATTGAGAACTTAAACTCTGTGTGAATGTCTTTGCTTTGCGCATAAAAGAGCTAGTACCGTTGAAGGGAAAAAATGGCGCCCTCCATGTAAAGAAGCCGGCCGCATCATAAGCCTCAAGCAAATCCCCGACATCTATGGCTCCAATCTACATCAATACCAATGAGCCTTTTTCATATGGCCCACGGTGCATGAAGCACGATATATCCATCTATTTCGAAATGAAGAATCCATTGCACATACTTGAAGATATTCTAAAATGCTTTGATTTTTGAAAAGATGAATACGAAAGCAAGGTTTGTATCTAGCATAAGATTCAGAAAGATCTTTCATTTTGGCTGAAATGCAAAGCTTGGTTTTAAAAATACATGAATAAGGGCAAGGTTTATCTGCCACGATGTATCTACTCCCGGCTCATGGTCTTTTTTTTATGCAAGTTGAGGCAATGCATCATAATTAAACAAGGAAAATGAATTGATCAACGAACCTGGCACGAAGAATCGATGACTCCATAACACCGCAAAAGCCCTTTCCCGGCAAACTCTGGAATGAATATGTAGCCCATCTCAAAAAATCCCTTGCGAGATTGAACCGGGATTGCCCCCGAAAGAAATAGTGCGGTGCTCTTTGGATTAGAGAGGAAGGTCATCGGATTCGGTCTGACACGGACATGCTAGCTTGAAGATGATTCAGATCGAATCTAAAGGAGGAGTTAACCCCTTTGGTGAAGATCCCCGGTTTGCCGACTTATAACCCTGGCCGCTTGCCGACTTTAGTCTAATACGTTGTCTGCCCGAGACTCCACAATACAAATATTTAGCATAACCAAATCCTTCACAACCAAATCCTTCTCTCCATGCGATTTAGAAATTCGTCCATTCGAACATCCGAAGGGAGAGTTTGCCCTGCCATATATGCGCGAAGATAGGCGGCTTCAACTCCTCCAAGCCACGCCTAACCCTACTTTGCTCCTTTGCGTGAAAAACGTTCCTTGCAAAATAATAACTCGGGCCGATTTGTATCACTTTTGCAAATCGAGGATGCCCGAATGCCTTCCCCGCCTTCCCGACCGACCAAACAAATCCTTTACCGTAACGTGGCTGTAATAAACCCTAAAGTTAAGCTATCGAGCCCCCGCATGCCTTCAAATATTGGTTTTTTTTTTTTTTTTTTTTTTTTTTTTTTTTTTTAAATATGGGGCCCAAACCATTGGCAATTGCCATAAAAACATGAAATCAGATAAAGACTCTAGATGTAATGATTAGTACATCCACGAGATTACACCACCAAATCATATAAAACCTTTAGGGAAAAAAAGTATAAAAATACAAAAACAACCCCCCGTATTATGCTACATATTAAATCTCGATGCCCGGCCCTATCAAATTTTTCTCCGCAATTTCGCTAGTTTGCTTGAATTTTAATTTAACCACAAAGATTTGATCCTACAAATCTCCTTACTTGGATCTCTTCATTTCCTTTTACGCTAATCTCCGCTCATTTAACCAATTGTCTCTTTTACTTTTCTTGAAGTGGTCGGGCAACCTTCTAAGCCTCTAAGCCTTGAAGAGTGAGGGGCAAAAAAACACAATCACTTGACCTCTTTAGATGTATGCGGCAATATAGAGATTTTCTCCATATATCCGCCACATGTACAAATATGTTTATGCTCCAATATGCTAACAACAAACAAAAGTTTTTAGGCTTTACCTACATATGCAAGACACATAGACAATTCATGAGATGCTTGTGGGTTCAAGACTATTCATGGCATGCTCAAATGTTGAACATGCCAATAGCTATTACAATGTGCTTACCCAAGTGATTGTGCTTTCAAAAAGAAATGCACTTCAAAAAAAAATGTCCTCATAGATTGTTAAGATATGTGCTTGAAAAAATTCCGTGAGAAACTATCTCTTTGCATGACAGGCGATAGTTTTTAGAGTTTAGCAATTGTCTTGTGTTCACACCCTTGATCTGCATCTCCAATCTTCGTCCAACACTGGAGGCCAAGCAATGAAAATGCTCTTAATATGTAAAACACCCATCAAGCCCCATTAAAGTTAACAAAAGTTACAGCCATATAGCAGCAGTCCAAATATTTAGAAGGAATTATCAGGTTAGCATACTTAAATACATACTCTAGTATTTGATCAGTCCTAAAGCTAGAACTTTTCAGGAGAAGCAAAAGGGTTATATTGGGATTACAATGGATAGCAGATGGTTTGTGCCACTTACAAAGTCATTGGAGGACAAAGAAAGCGCCAAAATAGCCTTGGATTTTGAGCTTGGATGGTAAACTGCATATTCATATTATAAATGCTTTGATTAGATCTTGATCTATTGGAGGTGGAATTCCAATCGAGTTTGTAGGTTCATGGATCCAATATTTTTTGGCGAATATCCTGCAAGAATACGTGACATAGTAGGAGACCGTCTTCCAAAGTTTAGTCTAGAGGAATCTAAAGCACTTAAGGGTTCTGAAGACTTTGTGGGGATCAACCACTACACTTCAGCATTTGCAAGGAAGGCACTTCCCAACTATAAACCAGACCCATCTAACATACGTCAGGTAGGATACTTTGAAGATGCCAGAATTGAAGCTGGAGGGAACATGAGTGGCCACGTTATTGGACCACAAGTTGATGGTCAGTTTGGAGTCCCTTGGGGTTTCAAGATGTTGCTCCAATATATTAGGCAACGTTACTCTAATCCAACTTTGGTCGTTCATGAAAATGGTAACTTGAATTTTTTTTATTCATTTAAATGTTGTTGTCCTTGAAATTTTGTTTGTCTCTAACTAGGTATCAGAGATCCAACTGGCGTGAGTTCAACCATTGATCAGTGGCGTATGAATTTGACAGAGTACCTTCGTGTAATAAGTAGTGCCATCCATTAACATTTGATTAACGTATGTTGTCTGAATCAGCAGAGAAGGTTCAAATGTTAGAGGATATTTTGCATGGTCTTTCCTTGATGATTGGATGTGGAAAGTTGGCTACTGGTAACAGAGTGGCCTTTACCATGTGGATCGCCATGACAGCCTCACACGACACCCAAAAGCATCTGCCCTTTGGTATAAAAAGTTTTTAGAAGACCCTCAATAGATTGATCCTCAACTGATCAACCCTCAACAGAACAACTTAGTAAAGACAAACAAAATGACGATCTGACGCATCAAAGTTCAAAAAAAGGAATAGCCAACCCAACAACTACAACTTTGTCCAAATTGGGCAACTGCCCTATGTAATGATCTGCCACACAATAAGTGGGCATGCAACTTAGCAATTTGATTGCCTCATCTGCTCCACAGCAAGCTGGCATGCTACATTTCTACTTTCCTCTGTTTCAGAGGATCCTTTGCGTGAGTCAGGTCTTCAGAGCCTTTGCGCAAATCAGGTCTTGATCGGGCTTTAACATAACAGAGCAATTAACAAAAAGATTGAATCAAGAAACAAATGCGCTGCTTATCATCTATCATTGAAACAAACACACCCATTCCATATCTGCACAAAAGTAATGCAAGGTCATTAAAAATATTCTCGCTTCCAAGCATAGCTATGGTGATAGAAGAACAGCAAAAATTTAACCTAACCTGGATTCTGTGAAAACATCTGGAAACAACTCTTCTGCTTTTTCCTCTTCAAGAAGCTTCCTAAGCCATCTCATTCCATGATGCTGCTTCATTCCGTGATAAACTGCAGCTGCTTCAGACGGTGTTAAAACTGCAGATGCTTCAGAATGCACAGAAGAACCCTAACCTCCAAAGCCGTATAAAGTCCTGCCTTGTTTCTTGAAAGAATAGAGAACATCAATGGCAGTGGCGATTTTACGCTGCTCTGTATATCTAACAGCTTCACGAATCACATTCTCAAGAAAATCTTGAGAACATGTTTCTTCATAGATAAAGCAGCTAGTACGCTTAACACTGCCTCTTCAGGCAAGGCGACAAATTGCGGTGCTTCTTTGCACCTCGCTTTTCCAAACCCACTGCCGTTGTCGGCAAAAATACAAAGGAAAACCCTTGCCCTGCTTCAGAAGGGATCGTCTGCTGCGGCAGACAGAGCAAGCAAAAATTTTTTTGGAAGGAAACTTCCGGGAGCAGGGAGTCTCTGGGAGAAACTTGCCCTGGTCGCGGGCATTTGACAGCTTAGAAGCTGAAACCTGTCGCCATAGACAGACCGAGCTTGTCGCCATAGCCATAGCCAGCCGGAGCTGTCTTGAATCCATTTTTTCGATTTCATTTTCGATGGCCTTTTTTTTCTCTCCATATTTTTTTTGGTCACTTTAGAGGCAAGCATCAACTTCGAATATGCTGAAAGAATCTTGAGGTTTATATGTTAAGATAAGATAAAGGTCACTATCATATTATAAAAAAAAGAATAGACATGTTATAAGACAGTCACAAATATGACGCAAAGGACGTCAACCTATAAAAGATAAGAATATTAAAATAGTGTAACAATTTAGTCGCATAGTTGAGACCAATATGATACAAAATGTGATGCAATTATTGAATAACTTGGAAATAAGCTTGACACAAACATGTCATGCAATTGTCACAAATGTTAATATTGTGTCAATTTTGTGTTATGTAGCAGTGACGCAATGCTTAAGACAAAAGTTGACGCCCATACGACATCAAAGTATGGGACTTTTAGCGTCAATTTCGTGACATTTATTGGAAATTTCAGAATATGCATAGCGTCACTTTTCCTGACGCTATACTTGACGAAAAAACCCCTATTCTATTGTAGTGACAAAGAAAGAAATGCATGATGCATCTAAATGCTGGAATGTGTAAATAACCTTAGAGACTCGTTTAACACAATTTTTCCCAACATGCATGGTCCTCAAAGGCCGCCAAAAGACATTTGCTAATCCAAACAAAACCGAACGCCCGTTGCTAGTTTGTACCCTTTTTTATTTATTAAGTTTGTACCACTGAATGCCATAACATCTTCTTCAATGTCCTCAAACTGCATGTCCCAAAAATATTGCATTGCTATGCCAGTCTCACCTGATTGTCCATATGATAAGGTAATATTCTTATATTCAAAGCAAAAGGAAAGAGATAACACAAGTACATGCCTAACAAAGCAATTTCCTTTTTATGCTTTTCAAGCACGTTATCTACAATGTGAGTAGCACAAACCTTTACAAAATCGTATTGTTGACGAAGAGATTTCAAAATATATTGACAAGATATATTGAATATGGATGGAGGAACTTTTACATACACATAAATTTTTAAATTGACACATCTCATCTATTCTCTCTAGTTTAACCAATCTATTATAAGAAACAAAATACATGTTTTTTCTTCTACAATTGAACAAATGAATTCAGATGAGTAAGTTGTCAACTCTAGATACCAGATAATGGAATTCTCAGGTGGAGTGATGTCTTTAAAATTATTATGAACACAATAAACAAGAGAGAGATAGATAGTTAGATAGACAATAAGAGAAAAAAGAAGTGTAATCTCATGATGAATTTTATTCACATGTTTGTATGCATGTACAGAAGTGAGCCATAACTAGCTCATGACAGAGTTCATAAAAAAAATCAAGTCCACATGTACAAATAAAATCCTTAGAACAAGTTCTGAACAGAGGCCTTTGGGCTTGTTCTATTAAATTACTCACATTTCTTTCTTGATGAAGGAAACCATGTCAGCAAACCTTTCCAAGTAGAGGAAACCTTTGAAGATCAACAAGCACATAGCGCACAGCTAATTCCTGATTTTTTTGTTGCATTTGAATCCGTTGACGCTTGGCTTGGGCCTGTGCTACAAATGGGTTTCTTCTGCAATTTGATCTTTTGCCCACTGATTCGGACAAACTATGTTTCAACACCCAGGGATGGGATAAAATTTGCTGCAAAGATATTCTGTTTGCTGGATTGGGCTGCAACATGGCCAGAACAAGATCTTTCGCTTCGTATGATATATCACTGGGAAAATCTAAATGGGAAACTGTCAGATCCTCCCCATTAGCTAGCCTACGCTGAACGTCCCAGCTTTCGAGTTTTGAAAATGCATACCAGCCAGTAAGTGCTTCATAAAGAATAATTCCCAGTCCCCAGATATCAATCTCCTTGGAGTATCTCCCGCCCACAACCTCTGGTGCCAAATATCTTTGAGTTCCCACAACTTTAGAAAAATATGGAGGATCTAATGCACCGGAACAAGCAGAAAGTCCAAAATCTGACACTTTTACATTGTAGGGTTTTCCGCCCAAGCTTATTAAAACATTCGCAGGCTTCAAATCACGATGAACAACCCCATTTGCATGTAAATTCTGTAGAGTCTTCGCCAAATTTTGAATAAGAAGAGCGCATTCTGGCTCCGAAAGCTTGCCTTTTTTCTCAATTCTGTCTGCCAGGCTGCATTCGCAGAGCTCCATGATAAAATGCCAGGAATCTTTATCGTTGATCACCTCTTCTAGATGCACAATTCCAGGGCAGCTGGCTAATTTGTGCATGATTTCCATCTCCGTTCTAACGTAATTTGTGTTCTTGGAGGTGCTTTTGCAAGCAAATTCCTTTCCGTCTTCCACTCTTTTGCATTTAAAAACAATAGCTTGCCCACCTTCGCCGATCCGTTTGAGCAGATCATAGTCTTCCAGCAGGTTGGGAAATTTGCTGGAGTACAAAACGTTCAGATCCTTAGCCTTATCCATCTCTAAACCCTTTTCCATCTTTAAACCCTTCTCCTTCAGAGCCATCGTCTTCTTCATCTCTAAACTTTTCTCCATCTTTGCACGCAAATGCACACAGATTGCCAATGCAAAGCTTTAACCTTTTCATTACCCTTTAACCTTTTATAACCCTTTTTCCATTACGCATTTTCCATGAAAATGGGAACCCCTGATTTAGATTGCGTGTGCCTGTTAGGCTTTCAGGACATGTCTAGATTGTCCAAATTTAGAACAGATATTTGGAAGAGATATTTAGAACAGATACTTTTGGCAAAATTTGGAAGAGATATTTAGAACAGATATTTTTGGCGACCCTTTTTGCTGACACTCAGAATTACATTGCATAGTCTACGTGATTTCCCTCTCAATTTCTGCTTCCATAAAAAATATGTGCTCAATTTTTTTGCTTTCAAGTAAATGCATTTGCATAGCCACCATGCAACTGGTAGAGCAAATTGAGCTTGCAAAATTGGTAGCCCAGCTTTCCAAGAAAGACAAAATAAATAGAAAAGTGACCAGAAGTCTGTAAATTTATTCTGGATTGGAGCATACATACAAGAGTAAACAGTTTGTAGCTGCTTGCATACAAAAGTAGTCTCAGTATCTGGCTGGATATCTTAATCTATGTCCATTAAAAACAACAGCATAACCCCAGTGGATATCAAGAAGCTTCTTGTCTGGTATGCACATAATTGTTCATACGTGGTGATGAGCAATCCTGAATCTGATCTTGTTATCCTCAAAGCCTTCAACTCTCTCAAAAGGTGTTAGGGCCTCGGCTTGAAATTCAAACTTTGAATAAGCCGTTCCTACTCCTGCTCCTGAACAACATAGCATTGTTAGCAACCCCTGTTAAAAGACCTGTTCAAAGTTCAACACCCATTGTTTCAACAAGGGCTGCAGCAGAATCCAATCATCATTGTCTCTGGAACTGAAACCTTCCTTCTAAACCTTTTACTCCTTTGCTGTTAAATCATCATCATCATCAACATTTCCACCATTCTCTGCAGTCTGGTTCTGTTGCTTTGAGTTGCAGCTTCTTCTGCTTCAAGCTTTTCAAATTCTTCTGCTAGTGTTTTGTGAAGATCACTCTAATCCTTTTTTTATTGGTTCTACTGTCATGACATCTTCCAAGCATTTTTTGCTTTTTCAAAAAATTGATATGTGACCCTTTGAAAATTTAGACATCAAATGGGGTCAGAAACATCATCTAGACATCTATTATATCTGAATTTGATGATGTTCCTACGTACTTCCAACGAGAAGGTCCAATGCCTTCAACAGATTGAAGGCCTTCCTAGGCAGCCTCGAGCTCTTTCTTACCAATGTAAGCTGAGCATGAAAATGATTCTCTCACATGCACATCTTTTGTTCTCTTCAAACAAAGATGTCCTTTCGCTTCCTTCATTAAGCGTTCTCCCTTGATAAAATAATAAATGCATTACGATCTTCAGACTCGCAAGAACAACGCCACCACAAGCTGTGGCATTCAGTGAAATCCATGTAGGGTTCCAAGAATTCTATATTCAACTACCATCACATGGTGACATGTTGGTGGTGAAAAACCCTAGATAGCTAAGATACCTGATAATGAAGTTATGAGTAATCTGTTTTGTAAGTATACTCCTCCACAACTTGAAGACATACCAAACATTTGGACAGAGGATCAGACCACTTATAAGCATTGCAGCAAAATTTCACTATTATTTCATAATTTGGCAAATCAGTGCATGCCGTATACTGTGTCCAAACAATTGGGGCTGAGCTCATCTTGAAATCATAATTCCGCAGCCTTTTGTGAATCCTGGTGGGAGGTCAAAATTAACAAATTATCTGCATTTTATTGTACCTCAAACATCACATGGCGTTCGATTACTTCAGGCTCCGCTGTTGTGACCTCAGTAAAGCAGCATCAGGGTCTGCAGCATTTTTTTTCTCCTCCAGCAGCATCAGGATCTGCAGGAACTTTTGGAATTGGCTCGTCCAGGCTAACTTTTATGTTTCAGTCAACTTTTATGGTTTTATAAAATACAATTTCAGGATAATTTCACTCGTCCGATCTTTTGATTATTTGCAGGCAAAACGCGTGGGGAAGGATTCTCTTCATGAGTCCACGTCCACAACCATGCCCAGAACTATTGATGCATGGTATATTTAGAGCCTTGCTTTATTCTGTTGTTGTTTGCCAGCACCTTGTAATTGTTGTGATGATCTCATATGTCAAGAATGTGTTAGAATTGTGCATAAGGTTGTGTTGTTCTTTAATGGGATCATTACATAAATATAAGTATGGATCATATAAGAATTCTCCAAGTATAAACTCTCTAATAAGGATACTCATGCAGGACTTATAGCCTGTGTCTATTCTGGCATGAAGTATGGAATTGAGCGGGTTCGAGGAAGACGAGATTGGGTAATTATCTTACACAAAAAATTAGTTCATCTTGGAAGAACTTATGTAGTTTTATGCATTTCAGAAAAATGCCGTACTTGGAGGGGCAGTGACAGGTGCACTTGTTGCTCTGGCTGAGAATCAGAACAATCGAGAGAAGTTGATTCGCAATGCCATTACTGGGGCAGCCATAGCTACTGCATCAGAGTTCCTACAGTATGTTAATTGAGCATCCACAACATGGATGATGTATTCTTATTCATAATGGTTTTTCCAACTGACATGGCAGCATCTCCCTTAATGCTGTAGTCAACTTGGGCAATGATTAAAATCAGCTGCAAATAACATTCCAAATTCCTTGGAATCAAGAGACAATTGCCTTATTATGGTTAATGTTGCACTTATTTCACAACAGCTCTTTAGTTTTGTCCCTTTCCCTTTTAAGAAGACACTTTTCAAAGAATGGCATGCATCATATGCTCAAAATGCCAGTGACAGTGTCATAAGCAGTCAAACGATTGAACAGAGAGAATAACATGAATGCCCAGGCTTTCAACAGAAAGATTTTCATTCTCGGGATGCTTCAAGAAAGAAATCCGATAGGGATTAATGGGTATTGCATAGAATTTGACATCTAACAAACAAGAAGGAAGATAATCGTTGGACCTGGATGTGGGCTACAGTATTTGCTTCATGTGAAATCATTATGTGTGATACCTGCAAACATTTTGCTGGAGATAGATATAGATGTCTGTCTAGCACATCTTGAACTGCCTAAGTTCTGCAAGGACGGAATTTCTAAGTCATTGACAGGGCACCTGGTAATTAATCATTCCAAATCTTCTCATTTTGTTCTTAACTCATATATTTATCCATAGATTGTACATGCATTTCGTATTCCAACTCCAAGTGCCATGGAATAAATATCATGATCACCGGCCGGTCATGTCGACCATAAGAAATGCAAGCAAGCTTGTTTGCTCTTCAAGCAAATGCGTTAGATGGGGATGCAAAGATATTTTTTCATGTCATGGGCATGCAAAGATATATCATGCTTGCTAGTAATATCATGAAAAACAATGTGAATCAGATGTCTTTGTGGGGTGTAATACATGCAGAAAGTGTGGAACCATTTATATGCAGATTGAAGTAGTGAAGAAATTAGGAGAGCATTTTTGTCGTTGATATCTACCAAATGTTTTGCGAAATAATACAAAATTGTTTATTTTGCTGTGATGTACAATGCCTATCAATTAAGAAACAAGATTCAATCAAAACCATGTTCTGTTCTGTTCTTTAAGTTAAGCAACCAGAGAAAAAGCCGCGGGCATGCATGTATTATATTTAAACTTTCAACTTTAGTTCTTTTATTCCGAATCATTTTTTGTCCTGTAAGTTAGGCAACCAGAGAAAGAGCTGCCTCTTAAATGCATGTATGTATTGTATTTGAACTCTCAAGTTCAGTTATTTTATTCCGTACAAGACGGGCATGCGGCGGCGTTGCCGCCGCATTAGTTAAATGCCAAATGATTTTAATCAATATTGTTATGGTTTAATGTATCGAGACAGTAAAATAATGGTTTGTTGAAACTATTGAGCACACCTAGGTCGGTGTCAAGTACTCGAACCAGTGGAATAGGCGACATCGTAAATGCTTTGTTAGTATTGGATTTTGTCATCGCTCCTTCGTGGCATTGCATGTTGGCAAAATCATGTTGAATTGCGCTACTCGGAGGATAGAATTGGACATAACAAATATCAAACACTAGTGAAAACTTTGATTATGTCTTCTCTACATCAACTACTCTGAATCCGACCGATTCTGGGACTGCACCCATAATGGCGGCATCAATACCGACGATTTGAAGCACGAAAGATGTTCTAGTACTATCTCTGTACAATAATTTACAAAAGAGATTCGATCATAGAGATTCCTGCAAAATAATCCAAAAGGGACAAAATTGAGATTTCGTTTCAGTTGGATCCTATGGGGTGGTAACTTATTAAATATTCACTTTGGCTCATTGTTTTGCCAACTCTTTCTATCAAATTCCAAATTCATTTTTTTTTCCATCTGAGAATCGTTGAATTATCGATCATACATTGCAAAAGAACATGTATAGAAAACCAAATTTAGTGCATGTTAAATATCTAAACACAAGCGTGGAAATGCTACTCCTTAATTTTTTGTTATTCCAAGAACAAAGTTTAACGGTTTTCTACGATTTAGACTCAAGAACCTTAAAATGGAAGAAAGCAGTTTACTGGTTTGTTTGATTTGGACTTTTTGAAGCTATCGCAAATTCGGTGATGTTTTATTTGGGTCTCGAGTCGAGAAACACATCTAGAATATTGTGATATCTTGCAGGCGGAGTTGGGATGGGGAAAAACCTCATCTTTTGGGGAATCGCTTCTATTGCAAAATAGAATCCGGTCATCACGTTAAAGCTTGAATGAAGAGTGCCCAAATCTTTAAAAGATGGGGGGCGGTCTTATTTTTTTTTATTCCGGGCAGCTATGGAAAAAAAACCTCAGCTTCGATGTATGCTCTGGCAAGCTAGACACATTCCACCGCTTCATCGAAAGAAAACCCGAAGACGAGGGTTAGATGACTCTAAAGCAAAAGGAGCATGTTTTTCTACGCCGTTTTTTTTTCACGCAACAGAGATGCTCTTCATTCTTCCGATTCTCAAACTCGAAAATAAATTTGGGAGCAAACTGGAGGGAATAAGTCGGAGCTGAGCCCCTTGCCTAAAGAAATCCTGGCCCTCCATCCCAATCTGGCCTGCTGACGTGGAATTTTTTCCCCCTGTACACGTCATCTTTTCTTGCACTGACATATTTTTATATGATAGTGATAGTGATAGCCTTCAACACTTTATGTCAAGTTGATATTGCACCACAATATTGTTAATTTGTGGTCACATCAGTAATTAACAATATGCCACTTAATCTTTCTGCGTGTTTTATTGCGGCCGTGTGTTTCTTTCCCAATCACAAATGTATTCCTTGTGTGACAATCTTTATAACATCGGAGGTTAATTTACAATTTGCTTGTCCTGTTCTCCACATTGAAACTGAGTTATTATATTTAGGAACCTTTTGCTCATAGCCACGTGCCTCAGATCAACCCATGCTCTTTCACCTATAAGTCCCCAATATTGATATGTAGTATATATGAGAAGCTCTTAGCTGAACAAGCAACCAATCCTAGGTCTTGAAATTTTGCGCAACAATTCCAACTTGGAACCATCATGCTACCTAACCTGGTTCGAATCATGTAGTTTTGCCAAGATTCTAAACAAACTCAAGGAAATCAATCAACATTGGATTCACACAGACATACTCTCTCCACTTGGGAACATGCATCCGGTTAAAACACTTTCCACATATAAGAACACAAACAGGAAGAATCTTGAATAAATCTCAGGAAGAATCTTGAATAAATCTCAGAATCTACACAGTGTTGACAATAGGAATGAAGGGATGAAGAAATGTATCTATTGAAAGAAATCATGAAGGAGACTTATGAAGGCAACATCCATGTTCGGAGATGATTATTAAATGCTTATCATGTGATGTATTTGATTTAAGCTTGGTCTAAATCAATACTCTCTATTTGCTTTCGGTGTGCTCTTATGTTGAAGAATCTATTATGAAATCCTGGACTATAAATTTGCTCTTAAGAAGAATTGCAGTAAGCAATGCAACATCTCATTTCGTGTTCAAAAATAGTTATTGAATAATTATCATGTGATGCATTTAGTTTAAGCCAATGCCCGTTTAGTATAATGCATGGTCTCCCTTGCTAAAAGGGCAAAAGTATGCTAGTGTCGCGTTTTTTTGTACCCCACCAGCATCCTTTTGCCCAAAAAGGACATGTAAAATCCAAAAACAAGATGTTCATTGAAGGTAATGTTGAGAATTCACTGATTTCTTGCTTGCAATATGGTCTAGAGAATTGTGTTTTTTTTAATCTTAATTTCAAGATGTAGAATGGTTGCCCGCGCCTTTGAGTTCTTCTACGCCTAGTTGAATGCGTACAAATATCGAGGATGTAGGAATCCAAAGAATATTTTAAGGAAATCATGGGGAATCTATGGGAACTTTTAGAAATTCTCATGTGAACTCTTGTTGATTCTATTGTAATCCTTCACATCGAAACTTTATGAAAATCATGTCTTTACGGAATATCGATAAATTTTCAAGCTGTTTGTGAATCTTTACAAAATCTAGCGAAATAAAAAATAAACAAACTGAACCAAACATCCAGGCGCAAAATCAACCACGTTGCTTGCTAAAATCGTTACGCTGAAATGCTTCATGGTGTAACCACTTAGACTGCAACCGCTCATAGTACAAAAACTTGTATATATATAGAATAGAATAGAATAGAATAGAATAGAATAGAATAGAATAGAATAGAATAGAATAGAATAGAATAGAATAGAATAGAATAGAATAGAATAGAATACATTAATGTCCCTTGTGCCCCGAGGCCCCCGGACTTGTGTAGCATGGGCGAGCTTCCTAAAAAGGATGCTACTAGCACATCACGCTGTTATTATGTAGCCTTTTCTGAAGGCTGACTTTTTTTCTTTTAATACCGGCATCCCGCTTAATCTCGGCTTCTTGGCCGTGAAGTGATGCGTCGTTATCAATCAGCTTTTAACTGAACAATTTGTATGGGGTTTTATGACCCGTTTTGTACGGATCATATTACGAACCCTCTTTCCTTTGTGTACTTCTCGTGTCTTGTCGGCATTCTGCGGATCGCGTCGCCAAGTCTCGGCGGTCTGTTATCATCATCGAGCGTGGGCCGGTTCCCCATCTTATACTTACGTACTTGTCTCACGATGTCTCGTAGGTCGGGCAATCATTAATCATGTGGTTCTCATCCTCTATTCCCCATCGTCCGCGGAATTACGCATATCACTGTCCTCTTTGTCTATCCCTCTCTACACAGTCCTTTTTCGATTCTTAGATCATGACTTCCCATCTGAATTTGGCGAATGTCTCTTACTTTTTTCCCCGACATGTTATCCGATACATTTGGTGTCCTATTTGTTGTCACGGGTTGAAAACACTGCATGAGGCAGTTTGTCTTGGGACTGTGTGTCTTCGCGACCATGTTCTTGTGGCTAATATGCGCCCATTCCTCATTCCACCATCCTTCTTCAATTAGGTAGGCTGTTTAATCCCATTTCTCTGGTCCAAATTGCCACATCTTTAAACCATCCACTTCTGCGAGGATGTGTGATTTTTCTGATTCGGTAATTGCAATCTTGACGCTTTCTTGAATGTCTCTGCATTGTCCCGTCCCGGGTACCTTATGGTTCTCTCCATTGCTCTCCCTCCATTGGTTTTGCCCTGTTTGAGTATCATAATTGTTAGTGGCGTATTTGTCCTTACCCCCAATTCACAATACGTGCCACTGCCTAAGGATTCCTTCCTGTTTTTCCCAATTTAAATGTCAGTAGACCTGGCCCCCATGTTTCGCCATTAACCCAGCGGTAGCTACCATCTACATGGAATAAGTAGCATTTGATGTCCCGATCAATTATTACATCATTCTGCTGCGTAAATTCTTCATGTTAAAGTAACTCCCTATAGGCGATTGAACCTGGCGTCTCCTTTGGCCCATTTCCATTGTACCATGTGCATCATACCCCAGATATAGATATCGTATTCACGCTTCTTCTCTATGTCTCTTTCCTTATATCTAAAGGGTCTATGTACGTTTCTTATGACCAAATATGACTATCTTGGTTTTCGCCAGATTCACTTTGCCCGGTTTCTTCGGAATTGTTCTAGAATTTTTTAACGGTTTTGCATCCCTTTGTTTTTGTAGCCATCATGCTTAGATCATCAGCATATAGCATTATTGGTACTTTCGTGGTTCCTAGTGTGGGGGTATATTCGCCCCTTTTGTTGTTCTTTATGTATCCCTCAAGAAAGCATCTATGTATATTCCAAACAGAGTTGGAGATAACAGGCAGCCCTGTTTTACGCCTGTGTCACATATTATCGGCTGTCCTTCCTGTTCCATCTTAGCATATACTTTATGGTATAATCTTGCAATCGACCCAACCATATTTATCGATATTTTTAATAGCTTCTCCCTCGGAACTGTGTCGAATGCTTTTCTGAAATCTACAAAACAACAGATGATCTTCCTTCCCTGTGATTTGTTCTGCTCTATTAGTATCCGAAGAGTCACCAGGTGGTCAGTGGTTGAGTGTTCCGGCCTGAATCCTGCTTGCCCTTGTGCTCTCATGTTTCTTTCCTCTGCCCATTTCTTTAATTTGTTATCTAGTGCTTTTCCAAACCATTTCGCGAAGATGGAGCTCACCATTATCGTCCTATAGTTCCCTGGGTCTTGTCTGCTCTCTGCCTTATGTAGAGGTATGACTCTATTGTATGTCCACCTATCGGGAAGCCCTGTATGTATGATGCCGTTGAAAATGTCCGCGGATCTGCCTCGCGCGATTTCTGTCACAAAGACACTTCAGCAATTCTACGGTCAGGCTATATAGGTCCTTTGCTTTATGGTTAGCCATCCTGTTTAGAGCTATCATTACTTCTAACATGTTGAAGCATGGTTTGTCCAAATCCTGCAATATTGGTATTGATACTGGTGGTGCCCCTGTTTTATACAATTTATCCAGGTAATTCTCCCATCCCGCTGTTCCGGTATCATCCTGTTCATTCCATGCTTTCATATTGTTGTCCCCTCCCTTCTGTTTGAGTCCCCTCCAAAATCTCCGGGGCTGTTTCTTTAACTGTTTTCCCATATACCATTGGTGTTGTAGCAGGTTATTATACCGTTTCTTCTTTAGTAATCTTATGTATGCTGCCTTTTCTTTCTGGTATGTCTCCTTTCCTCTGTGTCCTTTTGTTTTCCTTTTTTGCTCTCTACACTTTCGTCATCATACTATCTTGATGCTCAGATGCCCCTATTCTTTTCGGTTTTGATCCTTTTCCCGAACACCTCTGTTGCTACTCTTACCATGATGTCATTGAGGGTGTTTCCATTGTCGTTCACGTTGTGTTTTTCCCAATCCCATTTTCCCATTTCCTCTCTGATTGTGTGTGTGAATGTATCTGCGTATTTCTCCTGGAATTGGATCCTCACTCTGTCCTTCTTATCCTCCTTCCTTCCTGTGCTATCAATCTGTGGTGCCCCCTCCATTCGTGCATTCTGGCTTGTAAACCCCCCCGATCCCCTCCATTTTTTACTCCATTAGCTATGATCATTTCCGTTGCCGTGCAGACTTCCAGCAGTAATTCACCTTTAGCATTGACCTCTGCCTTATCCTCTGTGTCTCTCTGCCATTCCCTGCGGCCCTTGTGCGTTGTATGTTATCCGCCATCCTTCTCATCTATTTGTGTGCTTTGTGCCCGCTGTCAGTTCCGGCCTTTAAGTCTCCTACTAGTATCATTGGTCCCTGTTCTTTCCATTTCATTATATTTTCCCTAAGTCCAAAGAATTCTAGCTTATCATCATTTTGGCCCGGATAATATGTAATTATCGAAATATTTCTTGTTTGTTTTTCAATTGATATTCAAGACCATATATCTTTTATTGACATCAATGTAACATACATGCCTTTATTAACTATATTATTCTTTATATAACAAGCCAAACCTCACTTCCCTCCCTATCTTGAAATCCTTGTCTTTCGGACGTGGAACAGCGAAGGTATCCTTCTTCTTCGGCTCCCCATGTTTTACGCTAAGCATATTATGTATATGCCGTGTGGCACCTTCTAGTCTTTCTCCATCATCCCGGGTACGGTGCAGTTCGATACCATAATGTCGGCGTCTTTTCCCGGGTTGCTCCTTTGGGGTTTCCATATTTTACGTACCCTTTGCCTATTCTTGTTGGTCTCCCTCACGTTCTTCATTATCGAAGTTGGCCCCGAACCACTGTTTGTGTTTGTATGCGGTCTTCGTTTCCCCATCCATTTCTTCCACATTTACTCTGTTCTAGTTCCCTTCTAACATGGTCGCCCTCGGTGCTCCCTCTTGCAATCATCCTCCTCCCTTTTGTTGTATTGCCTTCGGGGATGTATGTTTTCCTTTTCTTTTTACTTGGATTTGCTTTTGTTTATCACTGAATCCAGATTATACACATTCTTGCCCGGTTGGGTGAAACTGTTCTCTTACTCTCTTGTGGAGGTAGACCTTGCCATTCTTGACCCACGCGTATCCACCCTTGGTTCAGTTCACTGGCTTTGGCTAATTCCTGTGTAGCCCCACAGCCATTTTGCATCACCGTTAGGGACTCCCCTCGTACTTTGATTCCATTCCTTAATGCGGATCCCATCCATAGAGATTCTTTCTTTGGTTGCCATGTCTCGTTGTCATGTTTATATGCCTCGATCTCCCCTCCTTTGACATGACCCTTGAGCCTTGACAATGGCGGCTCCCGTGTTCCTTGAACACTGTTTCTAACACTTCTGCAGTAACTTGATATATATCCTCATTAGGTCTCTCCGCTATCCCAATTAGCCTAACATCATGCTTAATTTTACTTTGCTCCTCATATTCCATTAAATGTGGCTTTATCCTATCAAATGACTCCCATGCATCCAGTTCAACATTTGATTTCTCTAATTCAACCAACCTTTGCAGAATCTTTGCTTTCTCCTCTTCGATCTCGTTCATTCTGCGCTGCATTTTCTCGTTCGTCTTCTCCACGCCTCCTACTCTCACGTCCATGCTAGCGATGGCTAGTTTGTTACTGTTGCACGTTTCCGCCAGTGCGTTAAGTGCATCCATGTTCGGGATCTTTGATTCCATCTGTGCCAGGAAATCCTTAAGGTCCTGTTGGCTCGCTGGCGCTCTTGCCGCATCCGCTCTCCTCTGCTGGCTGCTGTTGATGATACTGTCTGCCATAGCTCTTGTTTGCAAGAAAGCACGAAAGCTCTGTGGTGACTTTTGTGCAGTGCACTCATACTAGACTCTCTCTTGTGAGGTATTCGTGGTGTCTCCTTAGGACTATATATCTCCTCCTTCTAAACGGTATTTTTATCAAAATTACCGTTTTCATTTGAATTTCAAAATGTCCGTAATTATGCCACTCGTCTCTGTTTATTGTTATTCAATCTTCTTCGTCTGTTTGCCGAGGTCGATCCTTTTCGGGCCCGATTAGTTTGGTGGCTGCCTGCCTGTATTGATTATGTATTTATGCGTAAGTATTCCGCCTTTTTTCCGTGCTTCTGTACTTCTGTATCACTGTATTTCTGTAATTCTGTGTTTCTGGATTTCTGTGTATCATTTTTGGCGATCTGGGAGGGTTAAACCCTTCCGGTCATAATCTGCCCCCCTTGTCTGACGTGTCGACAATTTTCGATGGTATTCTTCATACCCTGATATAATTCCTGAGTCATATGTTGTTATCCAGATGTTAACGAGTTTTTAGTGGTCCGGGTTACCAGTTGGTGGGTCTAGCCCTCGCTATCCTGGTGTATGGCGGAGGCTTAGCCTCTCTGTCCCGTAGCTTGCCCCATCCGCCTTTTACTCTGAACATCTTTTTGTTTTTGTTCTTTGTCTTGTACCTTCACTGGTCCCACTTTACCTGTACGAGAATTGTACAACATGACATAGTATCCTTGTCCTTCACCTTTCATCTTATATTTTTGGCTTCGACATGTTCGCCACCCTTTTGTTCTGATTCGATCTTTGCCGCGGCATGGTCCATTTTCTACTTTTGCCACCTGATTGTTGGGTTTTGATGTATTTCGAATAGTGTACAAAGACATCCGCAATTCCCCCACCATTTTGTTATGGAGCATAATGTTTCAGACTATAATCAATTCATCATATGCAGATAATTCAGGTTATACAATGGAGCTACTTCACCTTTGATAATCATAAATTCCGATTTACTATTCCAAAAAAGCTCTCAAAATGAGATAATACAATCATATCCATATAATTGGGATACATTCAACCAAGTCTGGAGCCTGGTATTTCACTTCATCTAAGCGGTAATCTCAGCCGCTGGCTGTTACAGTTGTTCTTTTTTAACAATTGACAGGGATCACTTCCGAGTCATAATCTAAAGAGAGTGTTGATTCAAGAGGAATACAGAAACAAAAACAAGAAGGAGTAGGGGACATAACAAAAAAGAAACAAAAGGAACCAAAACAAAAAAACAACCTAACAACCTAAGGTTACTCCCTAACCACCTCGAGCCTCCTCCATTTTTCCTTCATTCCGCTTTCCCTCAATGCTTCACCGTTTAGATCTACTTCTTCTTCTGCTCCTTTCCCATTGATGGCTCCCCAATGTTCTGAACCTTTTCCAGATTTCTATGGCACCAAGCTTGGCATAAGAAATCCACCGGATTCTTCTCGCAGCAGTAGATGCAGACTTTGCCATAGTCGCCGACCAAGAGATTGTGCTGATATCTGGCAGATTTTTGTATCGTTGCATGCATTTGAAGCCTGTTGAAACACTGCATCACCCTATCTAAATCTTGGCGCCGCACTGTGTCGTTTTTGTCCGACAGAACCCCAAGCACCCCTAAGAGACCAAGGCTGTATCCGGCATCCTTCATTGACTGCGCATGGTGTATACGGTCGCAGAACAAGCAGTGCACCCGTCCACAACTTATGCACGACCCTAAACCCTTTCCCAAACACATGCAATCTGGATCACAGATACAACAGGGATTCATATCTTCAAGGTCTGGATTGTAGGGCACGGTAAGGTTACCCGGCACTCCCGATCTCGGGCGCTTCTCGGCTGATTTCCTTTCCTTCTCTTCATCTCGGATGATCCTTTTCCCTTTATCCATGGCGAGCACAAGAATCTGTTGGCGCTGGCGATGGATTTGGCGTTGCACTGGAGTCGGAGCTAGAGAAATTCCTGACGCTGTGAGAACTTTGAGCTTGAGGCGCTCGAGAGCGGAGCTTCACTCTTCACCTTCATCTAAATATATCCTATTAGGGTCACGAAATCTGTCTGAATTCCCGCGTCTTTATTACGCCCGTCGGCTTTAATTGCTAGTCTTGTCTTATTTTGTCCTATTTCTTTCGTATACGTGCATTCGCCACCTGTCTGCTACCTGTTGCTCTGACATCCGTACCATTCCTTTCTAGCTCTACAACCCTTCCTCATTACTTCCCTTCCCCTATAGGTCTGGCACTTGTAATGATTACTCCGGGTTAATTTTAGTTGTTAAACCCCCCACCTTAGAAATTACGATTCTCATATCCCCGCGATCGCCCCCAATTTGCCATGTTACCCCTCCTTTTATGATTCGTACATTTGTGTACCATTTTAACGTTTTAACATCTTTATATTATAAAATTATAGCGTGTGTCTTGGAGCTCCAACCTGACGGACGAGGATTTGATTGACCAATGGTGGAGATGATGTGTATGTCTTCAACAAAATTTCATCTCATTTGTAAGAAGATGAAAGGGAAAAGGAAAAGGAAAAGGGAAAGGAAAAGGAAAGGGAAAGGGAAAAGGGAAAGGAAAAGGAAAGGGAAAGGGAAAAGGAAAAGGAAAACGATGAAAGGGAAAAGATAAAAGGAAAAGGAAAAAGGAAAAAAGGAAAATCAGCGAAAGGAAAAGGAAAAGGGAAAATGGAAAGGGAAAAGGAAAAGGGAAAAGGAAAAGGGGAAGGGAAAAGGAAAAAACTATGAAAGGGAAAAGGAAAAAGGAAAAGGGGAAGGGAAAAGGAAAACGAAAGGGAAAAAGGGAAAAGGAAAAGGGAAAGGGAAAAGGAAAAGGGAAGGGAAAAGGAAAACGATAGAAAGGAAAAGGGAAAAAGGGAAAAGGAAAAGGAAAAGGAAAGGAAAAAGGGAAGGAAAAAGGAAAACGATGAAGGGGAAAAAGGCAAGGAAAAGGGGAAGGGAAAAAGGAAAAACGATAAGAAAGGGAAATGGAAAAGGAAAAGGAAAACGATGAAAAGGAAAAGGGAAAAGGGAAAAGGGAAGGAAAAGGAAAAAAGAAGGAAAGGAAAAAAGGAAAAGGAAAAAGGGAAGGGAAAAGGAAAACGATGAAAGGGAAAAAGGAAAAGGGAAAAGGAATAAAAGAAAGGCAAGAGGAAAAGGAAAGAGAAGGAGAAAAAAGTAAGGGTGATAAAGGAAATAGAAAAAAGGAATAGAATAAGGAAAGGAAAGAAAAAAGGCACCGCGAGAAGGGTGGGAAGAAGTAAGGCGGAGAAAAGGAGAAAAGGTAAAGGAAAAATAAGAAAAGTTTGCAAAAGTCCATGGGAAAGGAAAGTAAACAGGAAAAGAGAGGGGAATAGGGCAAAAAGAGAACTTGGGAAAAGGGAACGAGAAAAAGAAAAAAGGAAAAGACGAAAAAAAAAGAGAAGAGAGAAAGGGTGAAGAAAGAGAAAAACCAAGCAAAAAAGAGACTAAAGACAAAGAAAATGATGGAAAAATGAAAAATAGAAAAGGTGGGGGAAAATAGAATAGACAAAGGGTAGGGAGCAAGGAATAGGAAAAGAGGAAAAGAGGAAAAGAAAAGGGGCAAAAAAGGGAAGGGGGAAAGGGGTGAGGGAAATAGAAAAAGAAAGGGAAAAGAGCATGGGAAAGGAAAAAAAAAAAGAAACAAAGCGAGAAAGTGGAAATGGGAAAAAAGGGGAAGAGGATGGGGAAAGAAGGAAAAGGGCACATAAAAAAGGTTGAGAAAAAAAAAGAGGCATATGAAAAAGGGAAGAACGGGAAAGGGAAAATGTAAAGAAAGGGGAAAAGAGGAAAGGGAAAAAGAACAATGCAAAGCAAAAGGGTGGGTAAAAATATGAAAAGGAATGGAAAGTTGAAAGGAAAAGGAAGAAAAAAAAGGAGAAGGGAAAGCAAAAAAGCATGAGGAAAAGGGGAGAGAAATGGGAAAAGAGATGGGGAAAAGGGCACGGATCAAGAGGAAGAGGGTGGGAAAGGAAGAAAAGGGCACATGAAAAGGTAAGCAAAAAGAGAACGAAAAAATGCATGAGAAAACGGGGAAGAGAAAGGGAAAAGGAAAAGGAAGAGGAAGGGGAAAACGAAATGGAAAAAGAGTAGTAGAAAATGGGAAGAGCGGGAAAAAGATAAAAAAGGAAGGGAAAAAGCAGTAAGAAAAAAGAGAAGAAAAAAGGGGAAGGGGGAAGGGGGAAGGGAAAGGGAGAGAAGGGGTTAGAAAAAAGGAGAATAAAAAAAAAGAAATTAAAGGTTCCTAATTTATGCCCAGCAAGGCTGGGTACCATTACTAGTTACTTAATATTATTTTCTAGCCCTTTAATCACTAGGATTTTTTACATTGGATTGAATTACGTATAACTAGGTCAAGCGAGCTGAAATTAAATTAGCTTTTATTAAGTTAAATTAAAATAAATTATATTATATTATATTATATTATATTATTTTATTTTATCTTATATTATATTATATATTATATACCGTCCTCCCCCCTCAATTTAAGTTAATTTAGATTTAATTAGACTAAATTAAATTAAATGCGGATCTTTCTAACGGTTCTATATTTTGAAATTCGCCGGAAGCCGGGGTCTCGTCCATCTTAGATATGTCCGTGTAATTCTATGAACTAACGATTTCCCCCTTTTTACGCCTCTGCATCCACACTTGGATCGCAATGATACCCTTTGTTTCGACCTATTTCTTTGCCTCGTTTCCCCCATGTTCGTACCAAAACCTTCTGAGATACTCATATCTCGGAGATCCAAAAACAAAAACATTTCTTCTAACCGGCGTCTAATATAACAAACCTATAATCTATAACTTTGTAATATCTATGATGCAACTTAGATACTTACATGTCATCGCTATTCTTCATTCTTCATCGCCCATCGCCCATGCATAAAAAGTTTAAAATCGCCCATCGCCCATCGCCCATAGGTTTCAAAATGGCATGTTTGAGGATTTTTATATCTTGTTTAGTTTTATATTGACAATTAGGTTTTACTTTAACTGTGACAGGTTTATATTGACATTGCAACTGTGATTGAGATAAGATAGAGTAATAGAGTATAATTTTAGTTTTTTTTTTTTTTATTGCAGATTCATAATCTACGTGCAAAAATTAGTCTAGGTGATCTATAAAATTTGCAAAAACCCCCTTTTTTTTGTGCGCTTAAACTAAGGCGTTAGTATGTTTGAGAATAGCTAGTTAGACGTTATTATACGTTAGGCATTAGCTAACTTCTAACTCCTAAATTCTAACTATGATTAGAGCTATATATTTATATGTATTAATCAATCAGGTCATAGTACTGAGAATGTCGAGATCTTGTCACTACTGTGTTTGCCATCTAGAGGGAATTCTAGTCACTGCAACCATCTCGATTGTTGTTGCTAGACTTTTAAGGGCAAATATCCAAGACCAACCTTTGCAGAAGATCATGTTCTATCTACTGCCCCACAGGCTAACTATGCATGGAGACTTATTTTTATGGTTGAGGCAATTCTGGCAATTTTAAGTTTCTAATGGCGAATGAGGATGCCAGAAATATCCAGATATACTCCTCTGGTCTAAGGCAACATACGGAAGCCACTACAGACATGGCTAGGGTCTTAGCTGTAGATACGCAACCAAAAACCTCTGATGAAGGGGCCAATAAAGAATAATATGGGTTATTTAGCTGGGAATTTGCAAGGAAACATGAAATTCGGCTCTTGGGCACTAAACAACTTGGTTCTTTCTGGGTATTGCATTTTACAGTCAAAATTTGTTCCACAAACATTGCTGACTGCTATAGGCTGGCTTCCACCTGCAAGGACCATGAGTGCATTAAGGAGTTGTATAGAGCAGCCAGAGCTCAGGCTTATATTTCCCTCTGTGCCACAGTTCAAGTGCAATGGCTATGGCTATAATCAAGCGTTATGGCTGCTCAAGGTTATACTTTCAATTGGTTGCAGGGCCTCAATCATACGAAAAAGAAGCAAGGACAGTTGCCGTAGCTTGAGGAGAGAAGCTTGTGCATTGGAGTTGAATGACATCCTTGTCACATTGGCAGCAGAGGATCTCTCAAACCAGGCTTTAAGTGGCAATGTGGCAGAAGCAAACAATAATATTGAGCAAATGAAAAAGGAATTAGACTCAAAAAATCTTTGCAGGTAACTCCAGAGTTAGAGAAAGACATTGCTGAGCTTGAAACAAGTATTATGCTTGAGACCTATGCAGCAAAAAAAATGGCAAGTTACAGGAAGATCACAGCACCAAGAAGGGATGAATTGCAAGGTGAACTTCACATGAAGGATGTTAACCTCTCAATACTGAGATCAAACCTCAAAAACTTGGAAGAACTGAAAGGTATGAAATTTTCACCACCAGAGGCAATGCAGCTAGTAGAGACTTACCCCTGTTATTTGAGGACGCTTAGTCTTTGCATGTGGATTAGCATTCTCCAAAGAATTACAAAGTTTATCGTAAAACTAAAATATGATCATGAGTATCACTTAATGTGCACAAATTTTGTTGGCTAAAGGTAAATGCATTGTTTGCACTTCATCTATCGCTCGCTTTATTTTTAGAGCTTGGTATGACAGTGCCTGTGGACGAGATAGTGCTTGAAAATACAGGATCACCTTCCATTGTACATGATAGGAGATCAACTCTTGGAAATCTTGCTCTGCTACCCTCAATTTCAAGATCTTCTTATAAGATTGGAGCAAATAATGTTATAGTAACAGATGATGAGGGTGAAGCTGCTACAAAAAACCTTGGGAAGGTTGTTGAGGGGAAATGAAATTCACAATCACATCAAGAGAGTGACACAGAGATGGAAGTGGTGAAGGAACGTTCGAAGAAAAGGAAAATTTCACCCAAATCAAAAGTGCAAGTTCCAAAGAAACAGAAAAACAAAGGTAAAGCAAGCAGGAAAGGAGAAGCACCTAAGAGGACTTATCCATTCAGAAGCAAGAAGAATCTGAAAGATGCATTAGAGGCTGATGAGAATATAAGTTTAGAGTTGCAAACAAAACAACGGATAAAGCACTTGTAGCACTTAATAATGTCGCTGCTTGGGAAAGCATCATCCGCAAACTGAGTCAATGGCGCGCTGGCTGGCGTTGAAGTAGAAGATTAGGGTCCAACTCTAAAAAAAAAGAAGGTATTCTATTTCAAGCTATACTTTTGATGCTTTGAATGACAAAAATGAATACTGTCTCAATCAAGAGTCCATTACATAAAAAATTAGGCTGCCTTGATTCCATGCGAGGACAATTGGAGATAATTCCATATCAATGAAAGGAAGTGTTGTAGCCATTAGAAGGTATTTGAGTGTTCATTGTATCCATTTGAGGTGTTATTAATAAAAAAAATTTAAATTGTTTTAAATGGTTGTTTGAATTTGTTTTGTTTTAATGTAGGTCTCACAAAATTCAAAACAAATTTGATAATGAAAAAAGAGAAATCAAACATCATCAATAAACGAAGAAAGGAGAAAAGTGGAAGTTGAGCCACCTTTAGTTCCAAAAACTATCCTTGAGGCAACTATAGTTCAACAACCATTAGCTCAAAAACTATAGTTCAACCAACTATAGTTGAGTCTTCTTTGTGGAGATAATATAGTTGAGGCAAATATAAAGCAGAGTTTCATTAAAGTTGGAAATTTAAATGATTCCAATTTCTCGTGAAATCCCGATTTCTTCCCGCTTTATCACACATTTATGGCTAGATATGGCACTATTTTGCTTAAAAGAAACCAATTATCATGCAAAACCGCTACATTTAATATAAAACAGCGGTTTTTAGTTGTCGGGAAGAGAAGTATGGTTTTATTTATTTGGAAAGTATGAGGAAAGCGCCCGAGAACCACAAAAGCAGATATTAAATTGCCAAAAGCACCCGACAAGCAAACAAAAAATGCCGGCTCCTTTAGCAGAAATAACCACAAAGCAAATAAGCGCAAACCCGAGCGATTTGCTTTAACGTGGAAAGGAAGTAAATAGTGCAGCATTTGCTTGAACGAAAACAAGAAAATAGTCTTGGTAAAGCTATTTAAGAGCGAAACAAATAGTCGCATATTTGGCGTGAACGTGAAGACTAAGCAAATAGTGCTCCGCCATTTTGCTATAGATAACACATATTTTCAAGTGAAGACTATGTAGATATATATATATTAATAGAAATATTATATAAGATACAATTTTTCAAAACACGAAATTTTTTTTAATAGTCATTGGCCCGAAGTGTTCATGAGACTTTCTATAATCATCATCCAAAGTTAATTTTTCTCCGTCAATTTGATCCCGCTTTCCGCCCGCCTTTGGCCCGACGCCTCACACTTTCCTGTATGCTTTGATGAAAATATTAGCTTCCAAATTCTTGCCACTGGACTTCCCATTCCCTGTGCGGTTTGTGGAGTTAGATTACATGCAGGAATTAATTGTGATATGGGTAAGTTTGGTTGCTCCTTGACTGATAATCTAACGACCGTTATTCCTGGATCCCATGCACCTGCACCCAATCATGTTCATTTAACGGCCACTCCTCCCAGATCCCATGCTCCCGCTGTCCAAGCTCCTAAAGGCAAGCAGATTTGTGCAGTAGTACTAGGAGCCCAATCTACTGGTCTGTCAGGCTATGCTTACTCTAACGACAAGGGAGAATGTTCTGGGTCTGTGCCATCTTTTTCTCAAAGTCATCCTTGTCGTGCTGCTCATAACAACAAGGGAGAATGTTCTGGGTCTGTGCCATCCTTTTCTCAAAGTCATCCTTGTCGTGCTGCTCATGCGGATCTGCCCCATGTGGATTTGTCCATTCCTCCATTCCAGCATGTGAAAAATGTGGAGAATCCAGACATCCCCCCACATGATATCCTTTTGACCCGATCGACCTTGGATCAAAGAAAGATCTGAAATCTGGTCATCCCTCCAGACCCTATATCTCCTCCCTCTTCTTTGACCAGTCAAGGATATGATCTAGGTGCTTCTTTGCCCTCCAGCATAGTACTGCCTACAACAGATGATATGGATAATAAAATGGCCACCAATGCCTGTCTTGCCTCTATTAATACCAGCTCAGCTCCAAGCTTTTTCTCCACTCAATCTGATAGCGTGGTTACTACACTCTTGGTAGCCAATGACTCCTCTGTTCGGCATATATGGCTCTGTTGAGAATACTCAAAAATGTGGCTATCTTTGCATCCAACAATCCAACCCCTATTACTGCCCGGAGGAACCATCAAGGCCAATGACTTATAGATACTAATTTGCCCCATCACTCACGGGGAATTCCCTGATTAACACTGCAGATCCCGCTCCATCTCCTAAAGGGTCTGCATTTTCCACTACAAGGTTGATGCAAGCAGCTACCCCCCCTGATAAGGAGGATGAAACCACTCATTTGCTTATGACGACGATTAGTTTTGGTTGCTATACAACTCAAAGAAGTTACCAGATATGAGGCCCCCGATTTACAAGGTATAGATATCAAGCTAATAGTTTAAGATCAGTGACATAGACCAGCCCCCTTGCTGCAAGAAAAGAAGAAAAAAAGGAGGGATGTTACTCTTGGAGGGGGCCTTAAGGAAGATGAAGCTGGTATTGAGGCCCGATCTGGGCAGAAACTTCTAAGGAACCAGAGGTTAGTAACTTTTGATCTCTAAATGATCTCTGCAATGAACCGTGATTCTGCAAGGAACATTATACTGTTGCAAGTATTTCCCATGATCTGGAAGTGGCTCCATCCTTCACTTCTCACGCAAAGGTTAGCTCTTGGTTTTCTTTATGATAGCAATCAGTTGGGGGTTCTACTGGAGAAAGAAATAAGTAATGGGTTATGGTTTTATCAAATATTCATAGTTCGTGACTTGTGGTTTCGGTTAGGCACTAGCAAAGTGCAAGCACCCCCCTATTCCGTCGACATTGTGAATGCCAATGCGGCACTTTGCATAATTTTGGAAAGCTGTGTGTAGGCCTAACAGTGTTGTCGTTTGGATAACACTTGAAACTATCTATGCGGAATGTATAAGCTAAATATATTTTCTCTTCAAAATCGTGCAGGGTTTTCATATCCGGTAACAAAAGTTTGTGTATGTCTATGTTAGAATATATATAGGCTCCCAAAAGGTTATATATTACAACAGCAAGAACCTAGCATAGGCCAAACCAATTATATATTTTTAAGGGTGGGGTTCTCTCTTAAAATAAAATTTACACCATCAACTCTGCTCATGGGTCACAATAGTTGGAGTTATCAAACTAAAAAGAAATATACAACGGCAACCTATGGCATTATCATCTATATGATCCAAGGGGGGGCTCTCTATTAAAAAGGTACACCATCAACTATGCTCATGGGTCACAATTGTTGAAGCTTATCAAGCTAAAGAGACATATCAAAAAAGTGCAGCCCTTGGGAGAGAGGTTGCATTCTATCCGCCACCCCTATTCACACCCAATTACCAAAAGGCTGGGTAAGACAGTTAAAAAAGGTGGGCTACCTATAGTTGACTCTCGTGGTCCCCGGCTCTAAAGGGGCAGGATATGGTCCTCACGATTTTTAATAATAATGCAACTCCCATGAAGGTCATGGAGTGGGGTTGAGGGGCATCCAGGGTGTGTTAAAACGTGCAGGAGTGCTTGCGACTATAAGGTCAATGTCCGTCACATCATCCTCATACAGAAACATTGACTTTCCTGACTTTGAATCTAGATCCTGGGCACTTGGATGGGGACAATATGCTTCTTTTACATGCCCACCATAGGTACGAAGGCTGGCTGATGCTCTCCCTGTGGAAAGGACAAAACGTCTGCTCCAATTCAAAGGGTACAAATGGAAGGTGGCGAGGCAATAATCCTTGAAACAATGGGTTGCAAATGGGGCCTTCTTAACATCTATGCATCCAATAAACCCGCTGAAAGGGCCATCATGTGGGAAGAAATTGAGACACGGGTTACTCCAACAGATGTAGAACTCACAGGGTGGTGACTTGAATATAGCGGATATGTATGGGACGAGAAAATAGGACTTACGAACTGACAAACCGAGGAGAATGCTTCATGGACCTCCACCACTTTCAACAATGTGGGTTTCTTTAATCCCACCTTGAACACTTCTTTCTCTGGTCCAATAAAACAAAAGGGGGCAATGACCGTCCTACCCACGCCCTACTGATTTTTACCTTGCTTGATAAGTCGGGTTTCGTTCGACAAATACTTTGTGGAGGGGATTTGGCCTTTACTCAATCAGATCACGCCTCGGAAGCTTACAGCTTTGAGGATGCTCCTTCAGCTAGAATGGGTAATGTTCCTTCGAATTTAATACTTCTCTAATTGGCAAATCAACTTTTTGTGAACCTTTTGTTGCCTTTCTTTGCATCCCTACTTATCAAAGAGGAAGGGATACCAAGTATGAAGGGTGGATCCAAGCTTACTGGAGATATAAAAAGTGGATCAAAAGGGGTGGGGGGCGGAGAGAGCTGGAGAATTTAGGAGGAGTCAAAATGAAGTATATGATCAACTCAGGAATCACCAAGCCGGATCTCATCTTTAGGATCCCTATAGCAGCGCCATTCTCCCACTCTCGAAGCTGATCCGGGAAGGCCGGGCAAAGTCTATTGAAGAAGAGGAGGCGGGGATGCAGGTTCCGGTCCAAGCCAAAGCTGAGAAGTGGTATCTAAGCCCATCATGAATGGAATCACAGCCCTCGCGATGACTTTTTCATCGTGACACCACGATGGCATTACGCATATGTGAAGGGCGGTTTTGTATGTTCCAAGAATGAGTTATGATGCCACAATCAAAGTTGGCTATCAAAAATACAATGGGGACCAAAATCATAGCGGATAGCGCGGACCCTAATGCAGACTTTCGAAAGCGGGTAGAATCTTGAGAACTCTCTCTCCTTTAGCGGCGAGGGAAAATCTCAGGCCGGATGGCTTTCCCCGAGTTTATGTAGATTTTGGACACCTTGGTCACCATTAAATGGATCTTCATCGGCTCTATCTCTGAGCATTTACTTGCCGGACCTCTAATGTGAATGGAGACCTATAGCATTGACTAATGTGCTCTACAAGGTCATTATGAAAATAATAGCCAATGTCGGCTCAAACCCTTTCACAAAGTTATGTCGGCGGTGAACAAAAGCTTTCCTACAACAGGGCATATTCTATAGATAATTTTGTTCCAGGACTCTGAGGCTTTGCATTGGTGTAGACTCTCTAAAGCAGAAATGTGTATTCCTTAGGTTGAACTACGCAAAGCTATGATTCCCTCGATGGAAAGGATTGCTATGCCTACATAGGATTTGACCCCTTATTTGTCAGCTAGCCTTAGGCGAACAAATTTGCCTGACCTTGATCCTTATTAATGGGCCGACCATGCGGACTTTTTGATCTTAAATGAAGAGGTGCTCGAGGGGGTTGCCCTCTTGCACCCTATCTATTTCTTATCATGGCCAACTTACTTACTAAGATGGTGGAATATGAAGTTAAAGGAGTAATATCCTGCAGTGCGACTACCGAATTTGGAACAACTACAATAATGCAATATCTTCGATACGCTGTTATGATGACTCAGTTTCAGGCATTTAGCTAAAGGATCTAGATGCATTTGGAACAATGTAGGGATTCATATGTGGCAAAATGTCTTGTTTATGGCCATCGGAGGATATTGACCCTAGGGTTAGCGTCTTTTGGCTTCCGAGGTCCTTAAGGTTGAAGGTACCAACTGCTTTCGGCCTACCATTTGGTCTTTGGAGATAACTTGAGGAATGATATATATTTCAGATAACACGAGAAAAAGGTTAACTTGTAATTGACTAAAGTCTCTCTCTATAGCGAATAAAATAAGGTTAAAGGCAATTACAGCGGCATCCATGTGTACTATTCCTGCGGCCATTGTGGCTCAAAGGGTATCTATTGCCAAATTCAAACCATCATTAGGAAATTTATATATGGGAAGGTAGGCACAAGGTGGCTTAGTCAGAAATGTGTAGGGGTAAAAAAGATGGAGGACTAGGATGTAAGGACTTTGGGGCCAAGCCTGGCTCATTTGGGAAGTATGTGGAGAGCTTTGTGTAGGTATAACCTCGCTTTGCCTTGCACTTTGTCAAGTATTGGCTCAATGCACTAAAAGGCAAATACCATCTTTGCAAGTGATGATGGGTCCTTTTTACAGCTATAAGTTTTGCACCTCTCTGTTATGAAAGCTTTTGGAGGCTTGGTTGGCCGCTCAAAAACTATTTGGACCAATGGATGCCCCTTGGGAGGCTGGAAAATTAAGCATCTTCTGGAACACCGCGGATATGGATGCTAAAATAGCCTCCCTTTGCACTCACACATCCTCATTATCTTTACCAAATGGAGACAAGCGGGGGTTCATTACAGTTGGACATCTATGGGATGGTAGGAATGATTCAGAATGCAGGGGAAAAGGGATAGGAAGATCTTTCGGGAAATACGTAGGACTTTGAGTACCCTCTCTGGATTGGACGCCCAAACGACGGATGGTCTTGCAAGGGGAAGAAATATATTGTTAGCACTATCTACTACCTCCTCCCCACATCCCCCTAAAGGCTGCTAACATATTAGGTATGGGCGTCATGCTCACTTCACGATTTACTAGTCAATTCATGGTCAAACATCTGCTCCAAAAAGATTGCAATTCTTTGGATGGCTAGCCTTCAGGGTGAATTAGCACTATGGAGGTGCTCCATCAAAGGAGACTACTCGCTATAGATAGCTGCCCACTTGGCTGCAACAATCACGAAAACCTCTCTCACCTATTTTTACGTCCCCAAGATCCTCGGACTTTTGGAAGTAGGCGAGGTCCTCTCATCGGTATTACATGGAACAATGTACTTGGCCTCGAGATACTACTCGTGGCGATGGAACCTGTCTCGGCATCAACTGGTTAATATAGTACTACGGGCAAATCTGGAAACAATGATGTGGAATTGCTCTTGGTGGGCGGCTCTTTTCTTTGGCAGGACTAAAGAACATCTTCAATTTGGAGGTGGCACTTATGGCTTTAGCCCACCATCGAAAATTTGGGCGTTACTACAACCTACGACTTTGGGCCCAGGGCTTGGCGGGATTCAAAGGCTTCTACATGTTCTTCAAGTGTCCTTTGGGTAGATGGCGATGATCACGGGGATGATTAAGTCTCAACTTACAAAGGTGGCCCTTGTTTAAATTTGGTACTTGTTATTCTTTACTTATGGTTCCTACATATAGGAAATATGTATTATAATACCTATTAATATATATCATTTTCTTACCCTCAAAAAAAAAAAAAAAAAAAAAAAAAATTAAAGAAAAAGAAAAAAAGTCGGAAAAAGAAAAGAAAACCAATTTTACCCATTGGCCGATCCTCTTCAAATTTATACGTCCCGTCCGTCTCGAAATTTTGAAATTTCGATTTTCCCTCCTTGATCCGTCTCTACAAATTTTTAAAAATTTTGAATTTTCCCGCCCGTCCGTTTCTCCCGCTTGCTCGCCATTATAAATTTTAGGTAGTTTAAGTCATTTCGCCAAGCGCAGGTGTCCCGCCCCGCCCATGCGCTCAAATTTGAAATTTGAATTTGCCGCCCGTATTTTGAACTTTGAATTTGCCCGCGAATCCACTTCATAATGAAGCCTTTATTTGTCTGGGTCACGAGGCGACATGGTCATTAGAAGCGCTATACTTCGACTCAAGCGGTTGCAATTTTATGCACCTCGTCCTCGTTTCAATATTCGTAGGTATTTGCGCCTGAGATCTCTTGGTCGACAAAGCAGGGCGCTTCTCCGACGTCTATTCCGTCTTAGACGTTGGTTCCTTAGTCGATAGCGGCGGTTGCCCGGCTTAGCGCTTGTCTTTCTTTGCAGCGCTTAGCCCTTGTCTTCATTCTTGGTAGCGGCTTCGTTTCTTAAATTTCGGCCCCGTTCTTGAGCGGCTTCATTCTAGTGGCGCTCGTCTTCATTTTTCAGCTTGGCTTCATTCTAGTGGGCGCATTCTACGATATGGCGGATCCGAATCGTCAATGACCTCGAGGTTAGAGGCTATTCAGTTCTAGTAAAATGTTTTAGTATGTTTAATGTAGGATGTAGGATGTTAAATGTTTTAATATGTTTAAGGGTAGATCTTCTCTATCTTGTTGGGAGAGATAAGTTCTCAACAATTGATGTCTTCTGTGAATCTTGTAGTAATAGGAATCCATAACTCTAGCTATTAGATATAGCATTTAGAATAAAGATGCCATTTACCTGTCAATGGGCCATTTCCTTTAAATGGAGCGAGTAAGCCATTTTCCTTGAAATGGAGCAGGGCGCCATTTTCCTTTAGATGGTAGCATCATCTAAAGGAAAATAGCATTGACTAAAAGGAAAAATAAAATGGCACATCATTTAAATAACCCCATTGACGTAAATGGCTCTTATGGCCATTTAAAGGTAAATGGCGCGATTTGGCGCATTTAAGTAAATGGAGGCATTTAAGCCATTTGTCTCATGTCGTTATAATTTCTTTTCACATTTTAAAAGGCTATTTTTACTAAGTATATGTCATGAGGGGGTTGCATGTCTCTAACAAGTATATATATATATGTGTATTGATTCTCACGGGAAAAAGGCCCTAGCGTAACCTTGTCGATGTGGTAGTTGCCGGGGGACATGAATTGCATAGAGGCCATCTCATGGCGGGAACATTCCATGGTGCAATGTGGTGTGTGGAGGTCACTTGGGCCATATAGTGCCCACCCATGTGCTTCCCATTCCGTGTGAGGGAGCGGATAACATTCTTTGGGCCGTGGGGACATTTATCGAATGGCCTCGAAATCAAGTGAACTCATGTGAAGGAGCCGCAACTATGTCATCGGAAACGCCGATCTTCAAACCCCCAACTTGCCTAGTAGTCCCTCCACAACATCATCGGACTCGATGTCGATTTGCCCCGCTCCTTCAAACAAGTAGCGAAACCAGAGAATATGGTGAACCTTGTCGATAATATCTTGTGGTTGGTAAGGGTGTCTTGGTGAATAGAACTTGCATCCATGGGAAGAATGTTGACGCACTCAACGTAGCAGTGCAAGTTACCGAGGCTGTGGTGCCTACCCACATCCTTCCGATTCCATGTGATGGCGCTGACAACATTGAAGAGGGGCACGTAAGCACGTTTATCGAATGGCCTCGGCAGGATATAAGATATCATGCCATTGATTTAGCTACTCCGTAGAATCTGTAGAGGCAGTGTCAGATGCAGATGAAGAAATTGATCCTACAGTGGATCTAGGTACACGTTTTCCTCGCAGGATAGCATCAGATGATGATGAACCACCACCTAGTTTCTCAAGAACTGATCTCTTGGATAAGCATTGCCACATTCTTCATGCATGTGACCGAAGTAAATATGCAGAGGCCATAATTGTCTTCAGTGATCCCCAGGATGCTGTTGACGATGAATTTTTAGGAGACTCAAAGGTGGGGCTCTGTGTGGGAAAGATCCTTCCTGCACTAATTACAGAGGATCTCAAATGTCATGCTTGTGCAGAAAGGCCAGCAGAAAATGCACTTGTACAATGGGAAAATAGCGATGTGATCTTTGCGGAATGGAAGGACTGTCTCACAACATTTGCAAGCTCGAGAAGCTAAAGAAAATGAGGATATGGAAATAGAATCATTTGAGGACAACATTCAGGCTCAATTCAAACGAAAAAGGAAGTATACTTACACACATAGGATTCCAAGACAACCCAAGGGAAAGAGCAAAGAGGAGAGGCTATGCTCCACAACTTCAATCAATAAGTTCATGAAGACAAGCTGCTGCAAAAATACTTGCAACAAGAAACTTACCAAGCATCAAGTATGTGAATTAAGAAAAGAATTTTTTATCTCAACCATACAATGCAAGGGGTTCGTGTTTTTTGACGTCTTTGAGTGTGACTTACACAGAGAAGGAGAGGACAGGATAGTGCTCAAGGGATGGAATTTGCCCTTGGGTGGCGCATGGCTTTAGGTATCGGTCGATCAACATTTTACAATTGGAGAAAGAGATATGAAGCAGGTGCAAAGGTAGCTGAACATGGTAATACTGGCTCTAAGAAGCCCAGATCCACACTAGCCACCGAATGTGTGCTAGACAGATTCATTCAGGAGAATGCTGAAAGTATTCCCCATAGGAGCAAAAGAGGTAGAGATGATGTAAGAGAAAATGTACGCAAGCTTCCTTCAATTCTTAATAAGAAGCTTATACATAAAGAAGTTGGAGCAGTCGTTGAAGAGCTTACAGGAACAACTGTAGCCTTGAACTCTTTTTATAGTATATGGAAAAGGGAATTTCCAGATGTTGGCATTGCAAAAAATACAGCCTTCTCTAAATGCAACATCTGCGTGGTAATTAAGCAAAAGCTGGAAAAAACAAAAGATACAAGAGAGAGACGAAATCTTGCAATTCAACGTCGGGCTCATATGCTAGAAACAACGCTCTTGCGAAGTCAATATTGGCATTGGAAAGCATTGTCACAAATGTCTCCTCACGAAAATCATCTATGTATAATACATGATAAGATGGACCAGGTTAAGACTTTAGTGCCTAGAAGTCATCATCTAGCAAAATCTGTATGGAGAGGTGATCGCTTGAAGAGCAGTTTGACAGGAGCTTTGACTCATGGGCATGGTGGTCGTGCCTATGGTCATTTTTCACTTGATTTATGGAAAGATGATTCAAACTTCCACATTGGTTCACTTTCTAGAATATTGCATAACTTGGAATTGGTGCAAGAGGACAAGATAGGTGACTTATGTGGAAGTAAGCTCCCAGTTGCAAATGGATGCAAGCGATCCAAGGACATCAATCCTTTGAAGAACAAACTTGCTTCCATGGGAGAAGTATTGCCAAATACTTCAACTACAACGAATCTGAAGTGTTCAACCCTCTTCCCCGAAATCTCTATTTGCAACTTGATAATGCAGCAGGGCAAAACAAAAATAGGTATGTCTTTTCATACTTATCTTATTTGACTTGGCTTAAGGTCTTTGATGAGATCCAAGTGGGCTTTATGATGGTCGGCCACACCCATGATGATATTGATGCTTTATTCAACCTTGATGAGTTAAATGGATGCTTTGACACTACCAGAGCTACTTTACTTGTTTAGCAAATGCAATGCAAAATCCCCAATTCCATACTTTATTGATGAAGTTCCAAATTGGAAGGATTTTGTGAAGGGATTCATCCCTGATAAGGGCCAACCCTGGTTGGGCATCTTGAACCATTGCTCTTCAAATTTAAGATGGCGGAGATTGGCCCGTTATGCAATACAAAATCGTCCTACACATAAAGAGTGGCTTCCAAAGAGATTCTTCAGGAGTTAGAATGTGGAAAGAGGATGAACATGGTCAGCCAATGATACCAAGTGGTGTGCCACAAAATATTCCTCCTAGACCAACATTGAAAGATCTTCCAGGGTTGAAGGATAGCATCAACAAATACATCTCCCTATGGAAGGACATATGTAAGAATCAAGAAAGTAGCTTGTTTGCAAGGCAATACACGCAAGTGTTGAGTATTGGAGCCAGCTTCTTATCTCTTTGGAGGATGTTGCTCCAGGGCGTCCTCAAAATGATGCATTTTGGCCACAAACAAGACAAGCTCCTCTAGAACAAACAAAGATTTGTTCCGGAGGTCGACGATGATCTGCCTTGGTCACCACGACCTTTACCATCTTATTGTGGCCCGTCCGGATGGCGTCCCGTGTTGCCTCTTGAAGAGTTTGATCCTCACGCATACATGTGACAAAGGGTATGTTTGTTCTAGTCGGACCTGGAGATGATAACAACGCCACTTGGTTAGGATATGCGAGAGGAGAATCTTTGTTCTTGATCCGAATCTACATATTTTGGCCATATTTTTGTATCGTGGTGGAAGCCTCTTTTTGGAGGGGACTACAAAGGCCGCTTGACTAAGCGTTGGCGGCCTAATCCTTCCGATCCTTCAAGGTATGAAAATTTAGATGCTATTCATTATGCACGATGCCAATGGCAAGAGGCCTAAAACAAAATCAAATTCGAAATATATTATAGACATGTGGAAAGACATAGCACATTGTTCATCTTAATACATGAGATCTTGTACTTGTAATACATATCTTTCATCTTAATACATAAGATCTTGTACATTACTATATTTGTGATCATATATAATCTTACATCTTTAATATATAAATGTATACATGATTCATAGATAAGATGGTCGGTGCTTATATGTTGAACAATTGATTCATTCATCTTCAGGATCGTAGTAGTGATCCCCGATATCTCATAGCTCATGCGCTCGAGGGAGCCAAATCAGATGGATCATAACACCTAATTGACGCTAGGGCAATGAATCTCGCCCCAAAGCTTTTCTTCGGGGTAGGGATCAAGAAGAAGATGCCCATCTAGGCAACCAACAAGATCGAGTGGCTCATTGAGCACTTGATCGCCTCGATGTGGTGAAACGTAAGAAGGCAAATAATCCATGGGAGATGAATGACCTCTAGCCCCCAATGGAGCTGTTTTTATAGTGAAGTAAAATTATTGATGTGAATTATTGGGGTGGATCAGAAGCCCATCATTGAGCGTATACAAGTATCATGTACTCGTACAGGTACGATTCTATCATGTACTCAGATTCTATACATCAACTAATATTCACTATGCTTATATTATATATATCCTTAACGGATACACAAATCATAAGTGCTTATATTATTATATCCTTAACAGGTATACATATCATCGATGATTCACTCGTCATTGCTGCTTGACTAATATAGGTGTGATTGAAATTAAAAGTTAGGTACTCATGTCATTATTATATCCTTAGCAGATACAGATTCACTCATCATCAACATCAAAGCACGTGATGCTATTCAGCTCATAGATCTCCTGATCAGGAAGCCAATAAAGGTGGACCTTAACACGAGTGAGCTTCTTGCAAGCACTCGCAGGACCATCTGCTTTGGACTGCAGCCATGGATCAAGTTTGATACCATTTCTGTAGCATTCACACAGATCATTATAGCTAAGGTAGCACCTGAAGGATCGGATGTTCTCTGGACGATCAGGCAAGGAAGCCATGGGAGATGAATGAGCTCTACCACCGGATGGAGCTGCTTTTATAGTGAAGTAAGATTATTGATGTGAATTATTGGTGTTCATTGCCTTTATACGAGTACCATACATGTATATGATCCAATAATTTCTATGTATATACTATCAATAATTTTGGTGAGTATATACCATCAATAATTTTGGTGGGTATATACCATCAATAATTTTGGTGGGTATAAATATACATCAAATTGCCGAGTGCAGCAACATTGGCCTCCGTCTAGCTATGACGTATTCTGGTTTTGAACGTGATTCTATCACTTGCAAGATGAATCATGAGGACTTCAAGCGGTGCCGCGAGCGAGATATACCGCTTGAAGACTGGCTCACCACTGTTGCTCTCAATCCTCGCCATTATCCTGATCCCGTCGATGTTATCATCCATCTCCTGTGGAATAGGGAGTATCAAATGTTCATGATCGAAAGGATCTCTGGAGCGCCTTCTGCTAGTTCTGATCATTCAGAGTAATAGCTTATTGTAATCTGGTTGTGTTAGTATACAACAGGTACACATAACCTTTTGTAATACACACAACCGTAATATAAGTAATAGTAAAATAATAGTACTTGTTATCTTATTGTAATCTGGTTGTACTCTTATTGTTATCTTATTGTAATCTTATTGTTATCAGGTATACATAACCTTTTGTAATACACATAACCATACTATATGTATTGAGGTATACTAGTATGCAACAGGTATACATAACCTTTTGTAATACACATAACCATACTATAAGTATTGAGGTATACATAACCCTCCAAGGTATACTATATAAAAATTATTCCAACTTGTCTTCATAATTCCAACTTTAATGAAACTCTGACAATGGTTCAACATTGTGTTGATACAATTGCTAAGACATTTGAAACAAGTGTTGAGCCAGCTTTTGTTCCACAAAATATAGTTGAGGCAAATATAGTTCAGCCAACAATGGTTCAACATTGTGTTGATACAGTTGCCAAGACATTTGAAACAAGTGTTGAGCCAGCAAGTTTGCCAGCAAGTGTTGAGCCAGCAGGTTCAACAAGTAAAGCAGCACATAGCAGAGATATCATGGTGAGTAGAAAGCTATTGATTATGGACCTTAATGGTGTTTTGGTTAAAACATATTCAAAGTCTGAAAAACTTGAAATACATGGCCTACACATTATAGAGTATACAAAAAACAAGATAGTTTTATTTAGGCCTGGTGTTACAGAATTTTTAAACAAAGTAAGTGTTTACTATGACTTGGCTATATGGTCATCTATGACTGCTTTCAATACAAAGGAGGTGTTACAGAAGTTGTGTCCATTACTTATACACAGGTTTGTTTTTATTTGGGGACAAGAGTTTTGTGACAAAATGCCTTTCACGTTACCTGGACATGTTGACAAACCAGTGTTCATGAAACCTTTGGAAAAGGTGTACTGCCAGTTTCCTCAATATACTGAAAGATGTATTTTGGTTGATGACTCAGTTTATAAGACATTCTTGTCTCCACCTTATACAACTGTTATTGCAGCAAGCATGAGGATTGAAGAATTTAAGTCAAGTTCAAGTTTGCTAGTGGATTCCATATTTCCATTGTTGTATCAACTTGCAATGGATGATAACTGGAAGACATTATTGAAGAGAGCACAATATGTGGATTTCTTTGATATGGAGGTCGTGGACATTCTTGAGAGGTTGGATGCAGCAATGTTAACAGTCCCTCATCAGGTTTCTTTTGATCTCTATTACTCTACATTTGTGAAGTGGCTGACTGAACAGGCAGATAGCAAGTTCATCAACAACTCTGCCTTGCAACGCCTGAAACAATTTGTAAATAGTTAGGTGAAACAAATTGTAAATAGTCAACTGACAGCCAGCCATTTTTGTTGTTCATGTAGGCTGGCCAATTTTGTATACATTTTGATATATCCTTTGGATCTGGATATACTTAGTAAGTTATCAATGAATATTTTTATCTTCTTTGCACAATTGCTGCTTCTAAACTGTTATCAACTTGAAGGCAGGCTGCTCATTATCTGTTGGCATGTCTGCTCATCCATACTATACAGGTTGTCTTTCACCAAAGTCATGTCAAATTTGCAAATCCTAACGAGGTGGCTGTACACTGTGGCCAGTGGTTTGTCTAAAAGAAGTTGAAAACTTAATTCTCCTTCCAATTGTTTGTAATAGTAGCCAGAAAGTATGACCTCACCAATTCCAAAAACATTGCCCCATCCATCTTCATAATAATCTAGTAATGTGTTCTTTGTCTCAATACATTTCAGGACATAAAAGTCTACACCCTCAGCATTGTCTTCTTCTGCATTCACTGCAAAATTGTCCCCTACTTCTACATTAGAACTGATCAGATCATGGTCACCATCATCTTCACTATCAATCTCCTCGTCTTCAGACTCAACCTCATTGTCAGGAATTTCCTGCACTTCTGCTCTTTTTGGGACCAACTCATTTGTCTCCCAACCTCCTATACGAGATTTAGTGCTACAGGAATCCCATTTCCCTTGCTGGCAAGACATGCAAAAACATGACAAAGGTCTATGTGCAAGCTTCAAAGGATTTTCTCTATCAAAAGGCCTGATGCAATGAATTTTAGTTGTCCCTTTGAGAGTCTGAGCATCATACCTTTCTGATCTATCTATACTATGAGGATCAATTTCCCAAAAGTACTTGCAGGCAACAATTAATCAAGTGTTGTAAGTGCTTAACTGCTGTAAGTATTGTAAGTGTTGTACAGGTAAGTAGACATTCCAATAACAAAAAAAAAAGTTCAAAATGTTATATTTGTACATAAATGGCCTTCAACATGTACAAAACTAGTAAAGTATCACCAAACATACATAAAAATCATGCACAATAATTATTATAAAATATAGGTCTAAGTGCTTCAAGTGCTACAAGTGCAGACTTACCTGTGTATATCGGAATCAGATGAGCTGTTGGTAAAGAATTCATTTAAAAATCGAACGACATCTGCAGCACACTGGAGTTTTCTCCCATTATACTTCAGTTGTTCCTTTGTGAAAAATCTTTTTACCACTGCTCCTTGGCCATCATGCTCACCTTTTCCCATGCGGTGGCAAAGAAATTCCAAATAATCTCCTTCCCAAGATCTCTGTACCATCTACCCAAGAAATAGAATGGTCTTGAAGACTTAAATTGAGATGAACAACCATCTGACCATACGTAATGCTTGGAATATTGAATACCATTTAACTCCAACCAAGTGGCATGTTTTAAGAGGTAATGCTGTATAAATTCAGTGTCATGAGACTTCTCATCTGAAATATAGAAGTGACACTCTTTTATAATTTCTCTGTTATCATCTTTTTGCTTCATATCTTTTCTTTTCTTCTTGATGTCATTGCCATCCACCTCTTCTTTCCTTCCAAACCTGTAAGTGATATGGACAAAAATTGATACCTGGTCAGTGTGCCAATGACATGATTGCGCATCCTGCTGAACTTTAAAACCATAGTTTTCTGCAAAGTCAATTACAGAAACTATTGTGTCTTCTCCAAAACTTGCCAAACATTGTCTGAATTGTTTTCTTGCCAATGAGCCTTGTAGTTATGTGGCACAAATGCTGCCATTGTTTTTCTTGCATATTCCTGAAATTCAAAAGGGGTACCAGTCTTGTAGGCCAATCTTGTAACTTTAGTTGGTTTCTTCTTAGGGTTTCTCTTAGAAACAGCTTCTTGCTGCAAGTAGTAGAATCAACAAATTAGTATAAATGACGTGATCCTTCTAACACAAACTCAACACTAACTTTTTAAAAAACTTTCCAATCGACCAGGTGTTCTAATGATTTATTTGTTTCCCTTGGACACTTTGGAATCCTGTATAAAGTGGATTAGAGAAAGTACTGTAAGAGAATATTGAAGCTAGATATCATAGAAATGAAAAGCTAAACAATATATGAGATATGTTATCTAGATATCATAGAAATGAAAAGTTATAAACAATATATATGAGCTATGTTAATAACTTACCTCTTGAGACCACATTTCTTGCAGGTCTGCATCAAACATGCATGTTTGTGCCATTCATCTGCTTCTACTTTGGGGCATACCACATTTCTCCAATACTCACTTGTTAGATTTGAAAATATTGTCCTTAGCATTGCATGTTGGACCTGGACCACATACTCTGCATGCGCATTTGCGATCTTTGTGCACACCATAAGGATCAGACCTCATGTTATTAATTGCCTGCATGACAAAATCAAGGTGCATGTAGTACTGGCAGCAGCAAGTCTCTCTTTCTTGCAATCTCCTAATATAGCTGGGTTTAAGCTTCTCAAAAGTTTGCTAGCATATATTGATCTCAGGATACTCTTTCCTGAATTGAAGATAAAACTGCAACTAATCATAACACAGATTCAACAACAATATCATGCAAAATACAGAAAAAAAAAGAGGCAGAATGTGCTTACTTGTGTCACCTCCAACAAATGAATAGGATGGTCAATCTTTTCACCTGTTTCACTAACATGTTTTCTCACATGTTTTTTATATGGCGAGATCCTAGTATTCTCATCCCAAAAATTCTTTATCTTACCTATTGCTTCATCTGAAAGTGCATCAGACCTTTATCTCCTCTGAAACATTGACCAGGGACCTGCTTCAAATTCTGCATACACACATCTCTGAAATGCTCTTGCCACAGTTCTTCTTGGAATAGATAGAAGCCTTGCTATTGCTGATTGATTCACTCCCTTTGTTGAAGATGCAGCCATTTGCAGTGTACTCCTTTTTGCTTGAAGAATATCAGTATTTCTATCATATTTTTGAGCTTGAAAAGTCTCTTTCACATTCAAAATTAAATCCCTCATAAGGGCATTTTCGTTTGGATCTGCTACATCAACATCGAGTGGAAGATGTTTAATCTTCTTGAAGAATCTCGATGCTAACTTCCCTTTGTCCACATTCGAGGCAAAAGTATTTGTAATTTTTTTTTTTTTTTGGATGCAAGATATTTTGATTTTATTAAACCGAAAAAAAAAGGTTACAAGACCTTATTGGAGTTGAAATAATCTTCCAAATTCTTCGACAATTCCTGTAATCTTCTTTCACTCAAAACACCACAATCTTTGGTATTGGAAGGAGGATTGTTTTCCTTCTCTCTCTATCTCTTCCTTTCTCGGGATTTTCTTCTATTTTCAGCTTGAATTTGCAAGAAAATCCTTCTTCTAGTTGAATCGATGCTTTCAGAGGAGCTTTCCATTGAAATTCACGAGACAAATTTCACGACTCCAATTACAATTCCAAATTGAAAATTCAATTAAAACAATGCAAAATTTGTTCGAATTGTATGAATTGGTATTGCAATTCTCTAATTGCAATTCTGAATTCTGATTTCTCCCGCCAACCACTAAAGGAAACTCCATCCATCCTCCCCGCCAACGGAGTTCCCGCGTCTTTGGAGATCCTAGTCACTGATCCCTGCCATTCCGGAATTGCATATACTATTCTTGGTGCATGCCAATTCTGTTTTAATTCGGTTGGACGTCACACGTCCAGGAGATACTAAGCGCTTTCAGCACATAAAGCACATGTCCGGACAGTGCTTTCTGTACACCACTATAGAATTTACACCCTTTGTACAAAGAGTTGCTGTATGAATTCGTGAGGAGCTCATTTTGGGCCAATATGCAAAAAAAAATTCGATTTTATATTTTATGGGTTGTTGCCCGGTTGTGATTTTGTTTCCTTCCTCCCCCCTCTTTTTTTCTCTAATTATGTTACTTTGTTACCTTCCTTTTGGAGACACTGCTCTGACATCTATCATTATGTTGGCAATTGTACGGCTGCTTTATACGACTTCCTGATTTATCACTAGAAGGATTATTGGCAACATCCTTGTCCTTGCCGCCTTTTATATTGTCATTAAAACCTTGTTTAGATTTTACATTTTTGAGTACCCTTTGTTCACAAGAGGCCCACAATACTACTTGCGCACCCCTTTGTCCATGAAGAAGTGCAGAGTGATAGCTTTCATTTGCACGAGTGTACATCATCTCCCTATTGAGGTCGATGGACTCAAGAGGCACGTGAGGACAGGATCTGTCAGTGTTGCCAACAGAGGGCCATTGAGAATGAACGTCACACCTTCAAACCTGCCCAGCATTTGATCATAAGCCGTTGCATGTGTTGTTGAACATAACCTCAGCGGGCTTGTTAGATTCATATCTTCTGGAGGTTATGGACACACAAAGTCAACTATGCCCTTCGGGGCGGTCCTGAATTGTTGTATATAATTGTACAGTATACCAGCATACTTATTATAATGTTAAGATTTTTCTCTCAAAAACCCTTCGGGGTAGGGGTTTTTTAATCCTGACATTAATATCAATGCTACTCGGAACGGGAACTTGGACCCAAATTTGGGAACGGGAACGAGAACGAATAGGGAACGGGAACGTCCAACTTTCTAATTTTTTTAAAAGTGAAGACGGTTTTGGAGTTCCCTTTGTATACAGATTATCACAGAACACTTGGAACGAAAAAATGTGAAATACATAGTGATGGGTGAAAGTAATAGATAAAATCATTCTTTAACGTTCATCAAGAGTTTGGTTCTCTTTCTCTTTGCTTCTGAATATCAGATATGTTTGCACATCATAATGGCCAACTTGTGTGTATTGATGCTCATAATGTTGTGAGATTTGTGACTAAAATGAGAGCCTGCTAGACAGTCACTATAAATACTTGTTATTGCAAAAGAGCATATAGTTTTATCATGAGCTTTCAAGGTGCATTCAGAAGCTTTCCGAGTTCTCTCAATATTTAGCATATATCTCTAAGCATCAACTGTCCTAAATTTTTTTTTCCCTTTATTGTAAGATCATTCTGCTGATTCTTTCATGTCATACTTTGGCATCATTTTGAATTCTTGATCTTGTGAGCATCCAAACATTCAGATAAAAGGGACAAAAAAAGACATGATTGCCTTATATTATTCCCTTAATATGGTTATCATTTATTTGATCTACATATCAATATGATCACGCTATTTCTCCGAGTAGGATAAAAGCAAACAAAAGGATGAAATGACACGACCAGAAAGGTCTACATATCGCCACTTACAAATCTATGCTTACAAGTTTGCATCAAAAAGCTTACAAATTTTATGCTCTCCTCTCAAAGATTTTGATGGCACAGACAGCAGGCTCTAGTAGTCTCCACTACTCCAGCCAGATAACAGAGTCAGAGGGCAGCTCCTGTAGCAGAGGTCATAGCAGAGGTCCGAGCAGAGCTCCTGCAGCAGAGGTGTTTCGTTTGAGAATGAGAGATAAAAGAATGAGGAGTACTCTCTGGATTTGCTAAAATGAATTTATCTTTAGAGTTCAGAGTTCAGTAGCAGGGCAACAGGCTCCTCTAGTCCAAAAGATATAGTAGGCTCCTTCAACACTTTAGCAGCAGTAGTCTCGATCCGACATAATGCCACAGATCCGACATCAGGCCGCCAAAAGCCACAAACAAGGAGAAAAAATAAATTTTTTTTTGGTATTTCGACACCTTTTTTGTCGTTTCTTTGTAAATTTAATGCTAAAAAAATTTTGCTACCAGGAACTCAAGTTCCCATTTATGGGAACTCAAGTTCCCATTTATGGGAACTTCGTCCGGAACTTAGTTCCCGGTAGCACATGTAGTGGGAACTTGGCGAGGAGTTCCCAGAACTTTGGACCCTCGGGAACGGAGTTGGGAACGGGAACCAAGTTCGGAACTTGGTTCCCGGTAGCTATGATTAATATGCCTTGTATGGATCCCATAAGCCGATTGGTCTCTGTGGACGATAAAAATACATTCTATTCTATTCTAATCTATTCTATTCTATTCTCATTATCACCTTTGTCATATCACTAAGCTCATGAATTCCACCCCGACCTTGGCACTCTAGACCTTCATCTCCCCTTATTTTCGCTACCTGCTAGGTGATGATATTTCTTTTCTCCAAGTCCTGGATAATGCTAGTGATTTTTTACCCACTGGATGATGCTATATATATATTTTCCACCCATTGAGTGATGTTGTTTTTTCTTTTTCCACCTATAAATGATGCTTTTTCCTATATATCTCTATATTATTTGATTTTATACTAACGTCTCATAGGTGCTTCTGATTTCAGATATTATTTTCTTTTATTAGGTGATCGCTTGCTGACGGTCTGCATGTCTACTTTATTTTTTCCTAACGGTTAACGGGTATTCATTTATTTTGCCCTTTTTCAGATACTTCACACATCTTGTCGAGCAGATGCATTTTATATTCGGCTTCGCCCATATCTCATCTCCAACCTTTGAGGCATCTTCGAGGTCGTTGGCGACAATTTCTCATTAGGATTTCCTCAAAAACCCAAGAGGGTGAAGTTTTTTCCCAATGAGAAGTTGTCACCATTGCCCTTACTCTTATCTATGTATCATTTATTATTAATGAGAAGTCGGCCAATGATTTGTGTTCGCTGCGAGTTCCTTGTGTTTCTGTGTTCTTTGTGAGTTCTTAATGTCACACCTTTGTTGCCTTGGAGAATGAAAGTGCTATCTTCATAAAATGAGACTTTTAAAGAGTTTAGGACCTTGGCTGCTAGAAGGCTCACGTACGGTTCGGAAGACGGGCCACGTCAGCGATGTCCAGGCTTAGGTTAACACTGGAGTGGGAGCCGCTACCATTGCTTCGGCGGGAGCTGATGTAGGTATTGGAAACGCTCCAGTGTGCGTCTCGTCATCAGAGCGCATTTGAATAAGCAAAGGTTAAGAGATCGCGTGGGCGGCCCTTGCATCGAATTGATCGAACTCCAGCTTTAGTTCCACTTACTAGCTCAAATATAAGATAAAACTTACATGGTACGTATAACATCCTTTAAGGTTTAACCTTTGAGGCTACTTCTTTTTGTTTGATCTTTCAAGATCTTACTTAACATCTAGTCTAGCTATTGTAATTCCTCATATTCATCATTATTTTTTGATTAAAGGCCAACTCAGAAAAAATAAAGCTTTTGGAGTGGATCCAGTACATCTAAAAGCATAAAGTTGATGCGACACTTATAAGTGGTAAAAGTTCCTCAGGTTGTGAGCATTAGCACCATGTAAGGCATTTCCAAGCTTTGATATTTAACTATAGTGGACAATTTAATGGAAATTTTTAATGCCTTCGCCTTCGAGAGCGCCTCAAGGTTGGAGGCGTCGAGCTTAGTTGCAAAGTGAGTGAAAGAATTAATAACATGAATGGAAAAATGAAAGAGCTTTTCCACGAATTAATAACATGAATGGGAAATGAAAGAGCTTTTCCATGCCCCACGTAAACTCCATGATTGTATATCCTACCACAATGCAAATTATTCTCATTAAGAAAGCAAGAGGGCAATAACTATATAATTTCATCAAAACATAAATTTAGATTATGATGACATAACCCAAGACACATAACGTTATTGCATACATATATAGCCAAGGCACTATTTTTTTGCAATGATCATGACACTTTCTTCTATGCTCGTTGCCTTCTTCTATGCAGTATACACAAATGGAGCAACTTGAGCAAATGCCTTTTTATCCTTGACACCGAGAGGGATGGTCAAGGAACCAGGGTTAGAAATTGCAAGCACTGTGCAATCATAGGGCAAGGTAAACTCCTCAACTTTGAGGCGGTAGAGATGAGCATTCTTGTAGGAACCACCCCTTATCCTGAATTCACCTTTGAGGTTGGTGGAGCCAGACTTGGAGAAGCCAAAGGGTCCACTAAGTTTGACTGTAATCCCTGTTCATCAACAAAACAGTTAAGAAAACATGAGACTTGGAGAAGCCAAAGGGTCCACTAAGTTTGACAGTAATCCTGCTCATCAACAAAACAGTTAAGAAACATAGGGTCGGAATAGCAACTTACCAAACAAGGGGACAAAGTCATACGATGTTAACTTGAAGCAAACAACCTTGCCAACGGCGACCGGGTCTTAGGCTATCGTCAAGGTCTTCTCCTTTGTCGATTTAAAGGCGCCAAAAGCGGCCCCGATGCAAAAGGGCTGCGAAAAGGAGGAAGTAAACAAGCTTTTTTGCTGCCATCTCTCAACTATGAAAATTAGGAGGAAGACGAAAAGGAATGAGATGAAAATGGTGTGCGGGTTGTGGGTGTTATATAGCAAAGATTAGCGTAGAACGAATTTGTCGGTGGCACGTTACACCACCGGAATAATTTGACTTCGTGGTTTTAAGCAACGCCCTTCTTGGCATTCCTTAGCCGCATAATAAGTTACCATAGTCAGCCTCTTGGCACGCCTTGCACCCCCCACAACTAATGTCACTATATTGATTTATCAAAAGGTCAAGACCGTTTCCTTGAAATAAGCTTTCAGTTTGCATTCAACAATTTTGCCTCCGAAATTATCCATTTCAGAGGGTGCTTTATACTTTCCAGTCTGCTGAATTTAGGTTAATTATTCTCCCCGCTAACTCGAACCAAAGGGTCCACTATATGCGCAGCTTGCCTAGAAATTATCCTTCCCAAAGTTAAGCACAAATCTCATGCCTGAGTAATGCCATCCGTAAACATAGGGGAGGGGCTAGTCCTCTTGTGATGGAAAGTAGATAAAAGCAGTTGAGGGGAAACATTGGTTAATAAATGTCTATTGCGCCTTTGCTTCCCGCTCTTGAATTTGTAAATTATTTTATTTACGCAATCGGCTTTTACCTCTAAAACTATTTGATGCCGAGGTATTTATACATACCGCCATATTGGTTACCAAGATTCAATTCGTTGACTTGTTAATGTAAATGCTTAAATCCTTCAAGTCAACGGTTTGATCGGTTACCAACGCATTTGATATGTCATCAAGGCGATCGATAAAAAACACTACATTCACAAGCTTATATTCAGAAGTTCACTGTTTTGGACCAGCGTTTATCATGAATAAAATGTATATAAGTAATATTTCATTGGCAAGAGAGAAAACATTATGAGCATGCATACACATTCAGGAAAGTTTTCTCCCTTTTTGCTAGGGATTCTCTCTTTGCACGTGAGCATTGTGTTGCGAGGATCCTGCGAAATATGTTGATAACATGAGCTCAAGTTTTAAAAGCGTTTTGAAGAGCTTACTTAACAAGGTCGACATTTATTACCAGTGCGTTAGGGTTCTCCCCAGTTCATGGTTAATCCGAATGCCGAATTACTGACTTTTCCAAACATCTCAAAGTAGGCTCACTTGGCCAGCATTTTGGACCATCACCATCCTGTTGTCAAATAAACTGCAGAAGAAATAGCAGCTTAGGTAGTTGCATTATCCTAGTTCTTGTCTGCAGCCTCTTCCTTTTACTTTTGTTGAATCATGATTTAGCAGGAGGCACAAGCTGCTACTGCAGCGGAGAGAGGCTGTGATGCTGCATGGACAGGGGAATCCAAACATTTCGTTGTTGTCTGCAGAGAAGGTTACAACAGATGCTTCAGGTCTAATTCTTAGTGTGATCTTAGTTTTAGGTTGGGTTGTATGTCAATTGAGGGCCCTGTGCCATAGGGCATATTCATGGTTTTAGTGCCTACAACATTCCTTTTGCCATTCTATACTGGATCTTTCTATAATAGCAAAGTGTACTTGCTCGTCTTAGTGGCATGCCAAATTAAGTATACCACGGATGTTCTGGTTTTGGTAAGGCTAAGAAGTCATTTACTCTGTGACAGCTGAGGCACAGAATCTCAGCAAAAAATTAACTATTGAAGCACATAAGCCAACTATTGAAACTGTGTATCGTCATGTAGTTGAGTCATAGTATAAGAATGAGTAGGTGAAATATGGATACATATTATGTGTTATCTTGTTCATCCACCATGTTTTGTCAAAGACATGACAGTCTTGATAATGATGTTTATATTGAGATGCTAGGTTTGTAACAAAATTTGAATTGGATTAAATGTTATCGTCCAAGAAGATCAAGAGATGTATGGGACCCAACAGAAAAGCAAGAATACAACATCACTATTAATATCAAGGATTTAAAAAGCCTCCCCTCGAAAGGTTTTCGAGAGAAAACTAAAGTAGTAATAAGCTCGCTGATAAGTTGTACATATATGCATGTCAGTGTAATGAGGGATACAATTGCGCTTGCATGTCTAGCATCCCTTGGCTATATGATGCTAGACATTAGTGAAAGTATGCAGTATCATACTTCTTTTTTATTTTGTGAGGTGGTTGGTTCCGTATAAGAGAATGCGCGTTTACCCTGCATTCCGGCAGGGGAAACCATGCAGCGGAGCCACAAGCGCCGGAGGCGGTTGACCGCTCGAATGCACCCGAACGCCAAGATTCTATTAACGTGGACGCAATTTAGGTTTCGTTCTGCACAGTTGTCAACGCCCCATTGGTCCAAAACAGAACGAAAACACAGAATGTTAACTAAAAGCAGAATGAAAAGCCGGAATGTTAGCAAAAAAACAGAATGCGGACTAAATTGCAGTTCCGAAAGAGAAATAATGCCACGTGGCGGCTGCAGATAGGTGGATTGAGCAGAATGAAACCTAAATTGCGTTTACGTGCCAGGGAACGCCGCATCTTACGCCGCATGCGGCGTTCCCTTCCCCTCTTTTCCCCTCTTGTGGAACGCAAATTTTCAAAATTTTGGTTTCTTTTGCTTTTGGTCTTCATTTATGTTTCCCTCTTTCTCTCGATGCCTGGCAGGCAGCCAGCTCTAGGAGAATCAAACATGTGGGCAAGAACGGCAAGAAGGGGTGTGAGAATCGAAGGAGGGAAGTACCAAGCAAGGGCGATTTTTACATACCAGTCCAGTTTTTTCTATGAATCTTAATCCCCTAACGGCTCCAGAGATGCCATCGGTTGATGCAGATCTATTTCTAATTCTTTCTTTCTATATCATCTCTATATCTGCTACTTTGTATTCTCTCTGATCCGACCTCTTCTCCGCAAAATGCTTTCTTGAACAGTTACTCACCTCTTTCAGTTTCTTGCAGCTGAAAAGGCTGCGCATCTCCTGGGATTTGATGCTCGGTTTAGGGTTTGCAGCCAGTGCAAGGAAGCATCAACTGAAAGCAAAAGCAAAATCAAAATGAGAAAGACAGCAAGCAGGTGGATTCCAGCGGCTAGATTTTCTTAGACTGGCCGGATTTAGGTAGAAGGATTGAGCAAATTCCACATTTTGTTGTAGGTAACGATTTTGTTTTTTTGTTTGCTTAAACATCTCATTCTTTTCAGGAGCGGAGAACAGGAATGCGCAGCTTGCATTCATCTTCAAACATTCATCCATTTTACACAACAAGAAAGGACATTCCGTGAGCTGCATGTGCAAGAGTATTTCGGTTTGCTCTGATTTGGGTTAGCTGCATGTGCAAGAGTATTTCGGTTTGCTCCATTTTTCTTTAGACGTTTCTTTCAATTGGAGGCAATTGTTGTTATTGTTGTTCAAGGCTTTGCAACTCTTTGGATTTGTTTGAAAGGGCTTTGTTGATCTGAGTACGATTTTTTAACTACAGGGCAAAGTTTGCCTCACCTCCTTTGATTTCTGTTATGATATTTACAAGGTAATATCTTTTGGGAAAGGATGATTCCGATCTTTTTTTCTTAATTGAACACCTGGTGCTTGCTTTTTTGCTTCAAAGGCAGCTGATTGTTGCTTCATTGTTATATCATACTGATTTTGTTTGACATCTCTCATGTTAAAGGGCGAGATAAGTGCAGGCTGAGAGCACACTCATGAATGTGCAGTCATTGGCAATGATCTGCTCCCTAAATAACTAGGTGGATAACGGCAATGAAATCTCAAAACCTGAAGTTCTTGCATGAATCGCCAAATGAATCGCCACTGCCTGCTCCACATCAGTGGATCCTTACGGAAGGAATTATCCATCGTGAGCCATGGCTGGAAGTGAAGAAGATAGATGTGTATGAGAGCAAACTATCAGCTTATGATTGGACTCTTAGAAAGCAGCGCAACAGAGTTCCATGTCATAAATTCAGTGATTAGGTTTTTTTATACCATGGTTGCAACTCTAATACCACTTTTATGTCTGCTTATTCTTGGCTTTTCCGATTGCTTAGAAGTTATAAGCTGGCTACCAGCTGCTCAGACATAAAGAAAGAAGTTCACAGAATGCAAGAAATCTAAGGGGGAGCCACCAGCTATAGCTCCCTCTCTTGCTTTGACTCCAGTTAAAGGCGGCCATCCTCCTTGGGATTTTGTTGTTTAGACAATCTCTGTTATTAATAACGCCAAGGTATATGCTATAGCATGAAGGAAAGAGGTATGGCATTTGCTGTGAAGCACTAGAATAATGCACGGTTCATACATGTAGATCCTTATTGTATCTCTGTGTTGCATTGAACACTTGGGCCTGTTTATGTAGATTTTGTATTGGCTGGAACTCATGTAAGTATTGGCTGGAACTCATGTAAGTCCTGCATGCAAAGTATAAACATGCAAGGTTTGGCTTATGTATACATTCTTTTTTTGCATGGTATTGCAAGTTTTGAAATGCACTACATTGACACAACAAAATGCTTATTGCAATGCACTACACTGGCACAACCGTTTATATCAAGGTGCTCATTTATTCCCTATTGCTTTGTCTTGCAAGGGTTTAGCATTAGAGGTAGCAATGGTTCAATGTCCGAGTTTCTTCCGAGCATTAGCCCACATAGCAACCTCTGGAGCTTCAACGGGCTAAAGTTTCAGGTAAAATTTTCTGCAACCACATGTATGCACTGAAATCTTTGTAAGTTCTAAATTTCTGTAAGCAGTCATTCCCAATCTCCTCCGCTTTCCATCTTTAGGGTAAATTGGTGGTGCTTGAATTATAGGGGTTGGAGCTTTCACTTGCAGCTTGGAGCTGGAACTTCTACTTGGAGGCTGGAACTGCAAGGCGTGCATTTTGAGTATGTAAAATCAGAAGGTACGTTGATTTTTGGTTGAATTTTGTCCTGTATTATAGGGAAAAGATCTGAGACAAGAAATGATGATTTTGCATTCCAGATTTAGCTTGAGCCGGACCCATTTAACAAAAGCTCAAGGCCATTTTCCTTTTCCCGTTGGGTACCCACCTCTTATTCCTCCACCCAAGGGACACACATTCTGCTCCTCTGCTTCGGCAGGACTTAGGAGCTTGGTGTTGGGAAACAAATCTTCTTCATAAAGCAGCACCGGCAGCAACGAAAGTAAATCTTCTCTCTCTGCTCCTTCTTTTATTGCATTGCACCATTGCTAACATTTGCTTTTTATGAAGGAGATGAAGAATAAAGTCAGAAACTTGCAGGACTTAAGGGCTTAGAGTTGCGCAAATCTTCTTCACAAAGTAGCAACTACAACAGAAACAGCAAGCAAATTGGATTCACAAAAATCAAGGTGAGAAGAAAATGTTCAAACTCTAAACAGTGTGTTTGCTTTCCAACAATATCAAGCTAGAAGTCTCTCATGGGTTAGAGTACTACCCTCATGGTGTAGTCTGAAACATATATGCATGCTAATGGAACATGAATAGATACTTTTCCATCAATCTGTTATTCCATGGTAGTTGTATACCTTGCTCAGGCAGGCTTAAGAGTTAGACAAAGAAACAACATTTTTTTCCAGATCTAAAGTGCACGCATTACATATGCATAGAAGGTTCAATCTATCTTGGCATGCATGGTCATACTATATAGGCTTATGAGGATTGGATATTTTACAGGAAATGAACTAAGACAAACCAAAGCTACTGAAGAGAATATAATAAGCTATAAGAAAACATGTGATATTGCTATATTGGTGTTTTGATGGGCTTACACTTGATCGCATGTCACCACAATCAAGACTAAAGAATGGAATGCAAATGGCTTATATAATAGTTTTCATAAGATTAATGATTTGTATTATGGCAATCAGATTGATGAAGATGATTCCTATTATTTGACACAATTTCCCTTTGCTATATTCTATTGCTTATATAACTCCTATATGAAATGAAACAATATTGAGGTAAAAGATAACTACCATAAATGCTGTGTAGGGCAAGTATTACTATAGTGCATTCTTACATACCTCTTTAGAGACATTGAACAACGTAAGCTACACGCAGAGATAGAATAGAATAGAGGTCTCATGCCCGACAATGTTAGACACCACTTCTAAGTTATAATGCATTGTGCAATGGCATCCATCTTATTATGTGTGCGTTATAGATGCATAGATTGTTAGTGGACACAAATAAACAAACCTTAAGATCACCTGTTCAGGAGGCACAGATTTATTGCACACTTTTGCGTATGCTTCAATAGCCAAATTTTCCACTTGCCTGCACGCATGTCTTTTTATTGTCTAAATAACATGAAATGTAATAGCTAAGCACTTGGCTCCTATGCATTTTATGTATGACAAAGACGCGAGATAATAACCTTGCTTAAGAAAAACAATCCATTAGCATTGTTACAAATCATATTAATTAGGCCACAATCGGTAAGAAGTCACAGGGATTTCGCGGAGATAATCAAAATCATCCGCGATTATGCACGACAATACCGAAGGTTTACTGAAAACACACACCCTTGCTTATGCGGCAACACCGCACACGCGTTTACTAGGATGGACAAGATTGTTCTATACACATCGACAAAGACCGGGCTATAACACGTTATTCCCACTATGTGTTTGACAACAACTAGGATTTTTGTAAGATATTTTTGTGCTCAAACGAGTTAAACCAAATGCTTTAGAAAATGAACTTGGGTACTTTTGTGCTCGAAAATGCTTTAAAGACTGAAAGTCACACCTAAACAGAACAACTTTTTTATAAGATGAAAGTCTATTACACCTAAACTGTTAATGTCCAGCATTAGCAAGAATTTCCACTAGGATTTAGTTTAGGGTTTAGGCTTTTGGTTTTAGAGTACAACTTAGAATTTACAACTTTTTGAGTTTATCTTATCATCAATACTACTGATTACTTATTACACTTTATTTTTGACACGAATCCATATCATTCGCTTTGTTCATTATGATAGCTTCTAAACTATCTATATTATTTTGTGTCATAATGTTTAATGAATCGTTCAATATAATGACCCTTCTTTTAACTCTCACATGCGCCAAAAAATGGTCAATGATCCCCAAGTTGTTATGGGAGTTTATGTGTATAGGTTTAGGGTTAGGGTTAGGTTGAGGGTTTCATGAAATTTTTTAAGCAATAAATTTACGATGAATTGACAAGATAAAAGAAAACAAAATGAGTCATAACTTATCAACTCTTACATGCATCGACGTTGATCACTGCAAATAACTTCCAATACGAATGGCCATTCTCTTGCACGGTCCTTATAATAAATTGTACCATATGTTAAACCATTTAACACAATGAACCCATCTAAAACAAACTTCACGAGAAATATAAACATGAGACAAATCACATCGTCTGACACGCATCAGAGTTGACTTCAGCCATGTACAGTGGTGGGACAGGTCCCATCACATTTCAATTACAAGTATGAAAATACACATTCCATTCCTCTACATACTACATCTAGAATATTCTATCACACTTACAAACTTCATTACATCTAGCCATTCTACACAACCACAACTAATGCCCGGCATCGCCGGGCACACGTTTCTAGTGCTAAGTAATTCTAAAGGGTGTGGCACTTGTCTTCAATTACCTTCATTTCTATTTTTCTCGCTTATCTCAGCCCATCTGTCCACCTCAGTATGAGGGAGCGTGCCATAATTCGAATGGACGCAATACTTGTGCGGTTCTTTATGGACAAATGTGTTAATGGGTACTGCTCACTGCTTTGGACTCCTCGCAAGCGTGGTAGTGATTTGGCTTTTATAATATGATGTCTTTACCAGCTCAAGAGCACTAGCATTCTGTAACTTAGTAAGAAAGCAAGTGTTTAGGTACTACTCGAGGCAATTGTGTTCCTCATTGCTCTGCACCTATGTGCACCCCTGTTCTTGCACATTCCATGTAGGGAACCAACCCGCTTCTCCTTGCGCAACCTTTAACATGTTGTGGACTTAAACCATTGTGTAGACGAGGTTTGGAAGACGAGTGTCTCCCATGTTTACCACCTTCTAACAATATTTTATATGCATTAAATTGCACAGGATATAACAGAACCCCTCTTTGGCTACTATTACATGTGAACTGGCTTTAATTTTGGTGATATGGCATCATAGAAGAACCATATTGTAAAGTGTACAAAAATACTAACAGAACCCCTTGTTATTATGCTAGATGTTTAGCAAAAACATGATCCACCATGATCCTCCTGTAATTGCCAAGCTCATGTGTATCTCCTGAATTGTGAATTGGAGTCACTCTATTCATTTTCCAAATGGTAGGAAGGCCATTCATCTATGCATCATTTAACATCTTTGTGATTTTGCTAAAAATTGTAAAATCGGCCCATTTGGTCATCTTTGCAACTAAACATATGGCATCTACAACCTTTCCATTGCAAAATTTCTTTATTTTGGAGATGATCTTATCATATGTTATTTCTAGCTTTGCCTCATTCTTAGGCATGTTCCATCAATACCATTTATGCGATATAATCTATGCAATTGCCCCACTAGGTCACCTATATCCAGGTCATAGGATTGGTGCTTCCTAGGCTTTAAGCGTGCCCAAAATCTCTCTGGGTTTCAACCATCTCATCCAAAGTTTCTTGCCTCTTGCAGGTATTCTCTTTTTTTCTTCCTGACAAGCTTGCAGTATTTCTTTCTAAAGCATATTCTCACTTCATCGCTTGCATTGTGTAGCTCTTTCCTTTTAGTTTTGCATTCTCCATCATACTGACCATTGCAAGATAATCCCTTAGATTTGCATTGCTTTTCTTGTTGAAGTTATTTAATCAGAAGTCAAGCACAAGTAAAGATGCAAGTACAAGAATAAACTCTCAGAGGATAAGCATGGATCCACTGAGTGACTTGTCTATGCATAAGAGTGCATATCCAATATCTAACATAATGACAGGGGGTTATTTTTAATTTTTTATACGTTTTTTCACATGGTTTTTCTATGATTTCGTTGTTGTATTCTTTGAGGTGTACTAAATAGTATTTCTAGAGTGCACCCATTATGGGCCACTGATTTTCATTGGATGAAACAATCCGGCGGTTGTTATCTTTCACCATGCATAAACACATTGTGCATGTATATCCATCCAACCCCATACCTTTTTTCCTCTAGATTCTTGGCGCGGGAGTGGAAGAAGTGCCCTAGATATTCTGTTCTATGGGTTTGGTAATCTAAAGCAAAAGATGTGCTGGTTCTACATGACTTATGTTTCCTTACCTTCGTCAAAATAAAGGTTTAAAGCTAGTTTCGGGGTTTTTATTTTATTGCTTTTGTAATGCAAAGCTTTAGATGTTCTGGTTGTACAGCACATCACTGCAAAATCGACTCATGTCCCTGTTTCCTGTTTTTGTGTTTCAAATCCTAGTTCTAAGTTTTGCCTTTAGATTAAGTTCGATTGATCCCAAATCCACTCATAATTTCAATCCACCGATCTTGCTTTTCCAGCAAAAAAAGTAGGGTTTCATCATTGATTCTCATTCCCACAGTCTCGAGTCCTGCTTTTGTTTGAATGCATCTTACTCTTGCGGAGTTCATGCATGCAGCTTTTTAAACTTGATAATATATGTTAGATTGCTTGTCGTTTTTTATCATCTGTGGAGGCCTAACTGGAGCTCTCTTTTTTGCAGGGGCGTGGAAGCACTTACTACAGAATGTTTACATTAATGGGGCAAACATGCCACGCGGGCTCCAACATGCCACCTATGCTCCAACTTGCCAAGGTGGCTCAAATATGCCACATGGTCTCCAGCATGCAACCTAGGCTCCAACATGCCAGCTAGGCTCAAACATGCCAAGGTGGCTCGACATGGCTAGATGGTAGATGACATGGCTAGATGATGGTGACATGGACATGATGACTAGGACTTTATGCAAGAAATATGATAACCTTTGGAATTTTTGGTAGAGGAGCTTGGCAAGGAATAGAATAAAGGGATCTTGCGCTGACACCCTTCCCCAAATCGAACCAGGCTAGGACTTTGCGCAGCTTCCTCACCAGAGGGGAGAGGCTAGACCCCAGGAGACGGACCTCAGAAAGGTTGCCCAGACAGCCTTTCCTGCCAGCACTCCTCGGGGAGGGCAAATGCCAATTCCCCCTTCCCTCCCCCCTCCCGGAGCTCGGTTTCCCTATCCGACCGTTGAATCCATTGTTCAAATAACCTGCTTCGAGTAGGTTCAAAAAAATCCAAGATCGGCCTGGAAGAACTTATCAAACCACAAAACATCCTACGCTCGTCATGTAGAAATCCAAGTGTTTTGTCGTTCGGGCAGTACAGAGGCTCCGAAATGGAGATTCAACTTTGCCATGTCATCCGGAATGATGAAATTACCCTAGGGATTAAGTTATACGGTCATTGTTGGCAACGAAAGAAACACGAACCCTCTACTTGGCAGTATTCTGCAGCCACCTCTTAGGCCAATTGACTACGAACGTGTTGGACATGAGCTACTTTGGCGCTTCTTGGAGAAAGGGTGGTCTTTTGCCCACGAAACTTGGTCTCCAGGTTCTTGTGATCTTATTTTTGGGTTGCCCCTAGGGGGGCAAACCCTTGTTTATGTGGGAGTTTTGGCATATCCTAGGTATATGCTAGAATATCCCTAGGATATCCGATGACCGCCCAAACCTCCTATTTCCAAATCAGAACTCTGGTCACCGGGTACCGGGCTTCGATGTGCCCTAAGGCTCTGGTAAGAGATAGGAGATCTCACCTAAATCCTTGTCATCGTGGAACCAAAGAAGACCAGCCAAGCAACTGCACCAAAGTAGTATACAAGAAGCATATGTGAGAAGATGCAAGAGGAGGGCTTTAATCCGCACCGAATGACGTTTTCTTGCATCTTAAAAAGCATGCGTAGCATTTGGGCTCTTAAAATGGTTCTTTCACCGCTGCGCCATCCATCTTCTCAAGTGTTTGCCGTTGATTTGGGGCTTCCTGGGTTTCACTCATTTTTTGGAATTTCACTGTGATATTCGCAGTGCAGGTGAGGAAATCAAGAAATCATCTGCAGTCTGTCAATGGCAATGCGGGTTCAGGCCCACGTAGCTACCAATGCTAAAATCTTTTTGCAATCGGTATTTATGGTATCGGAGTTGATCAATCTGCAAGAGATCGCCCGGTAAAATTTTGAGCCCCTTTCAAACTTTCGTGTGAACTTCTTTTAACTGGAAGCATCATGACAGTTTGTCATTTTAAATAAATTTGTTGATATTGGAAAAATGCCACATGCGGGGTTTGTCAAATGCAAAGTAGGCATGTCCACAACAAAGAGAACCAAGCTCACAATTTTGAAGGATATCATGGCCTCCTTAAGACTAAAAGGTTAGCTTTTTGTGTCAATAGACCAATACATGTTTCGTTAATAGGAATTAGAAGACAAATTGCCCTTTCTTTTACAGAATGACACTTCTGCTAGGTCCGCCAAGTTCTGAAAATACAACTCTTCTTTTGGCCATTGCTGAGATATGCCATTGATGAAAGCTTGATGAAGACTTAAAGGTAGACAGATTGATTACTGTACGCTCACAAACCACACTTATGCTTAGCAAGAATGTGTCCCTTGATTTGCTAAACAAGCAAAAACCCTAAAATAAGGGTTTCCTGACATCTCGCCGAAGATGGCTGCCGGTTCTACTGCAGCTAAACAGAAGGATGATAACGCAATTGAGGTATAAAGCATCACAAAAAGTTGACATTTTGTTTGGCATTCTATCATGCTGTAAAAGCTAAACAGAGTTTCATGGTGAACCAGGTCAGCTGGTACCAGTTTCTGATGTGCCCTAATCCCTCGCTTTTTGCTCCGGCGTAGGGAGATCTCACCTAAATCCTTGTCATCGTGGAACCAGCAGCACCAGCCAAGCAACTGCACCAGTAGTATACAGTAAGCATATGTGAGAAGATGCAAGAGGCGGGCTTTAATCCAGACCGAATGACGTTTTCTTGCATCTTAAAAGCATGCGGTAGCATTTGGGCTCTTAAAATGGTTCTTTCAGCTGCGCCATCCATCTTCTCAAGTGTTTGCTGCATTTGGGGCTTCCTGGGTTTCACTCATTTTTTGGAATTTCGCTGTGATATTCGCAGGTGCAGGTGAGGAAATCAAGAAATCATCTGCAGTCTGTCAATGGCAATGCGGGGTTCAGGCCCACGTAGCTACCAATGCTAAAATCTTTCTGCAATCAGTATTTATGGTATCGGGAGTTGATCAATCTGCAAGAGATCGCCGGTAAAATTTTGAGCCCCTTTCAAGCTTTCGTGAACTTCTTTTTAACTGGAAGCATCATGACAGTTTGTCATTTTAAATAAATGTGTTGATATTGGAAAAATGCCACATGCAGGGTTTGTCAAATGCAGTAGGCATGTCCACAACAAAGAGAACCAAGCTCACAATTTTGAAGGATATCAGTGGCCTCCTTAAGACTAAAAGGTTAGCTTTTTGTGTCAATAGACCAATACATGTTTCGTTAATAGGAATTAGAAGACAAATTGCCCTTTCTTTTACAGAATGACACTTCTGCTAGGTCCGCCAAGTTCTGAAAATACAACTCTTCTTTTGGCCATTGCTGAGATATGCCATTGATGAAAGCTTGATGAAGACTTAAAGGTAGACAGATTGATTACTGTACGCTCACAAACCACACTTATGCTTAGCAAGAATGTGTCCCTTGGTTTGCTAAACAAGCAAAAACCCTAAAATAAGGGTTTCCTGACATCTCGCCGAAGATGGCTGCCGGTTCTACTGCAGCTAAACATAAGGATGATAACGCAATTGAGGTATAAAGCATCACAAAAAGTTGACATTTTGTTTGGCATTCTATCATGCTGTAAAAGCTAAACAGAGTTTCATGGTGAACCAGTCTTTCCCTAGCTTCCAGAACAATTGGGTACAGAAATAGTTGTAAGGTTTGCCCTTGTGGGTTATCTATATAATAATACGTTACTTTGGCATTTTAGCCTTAGGGATGTGATGAGGAATGGAACCTTCAAAAGATGTAATGTATCTCTAAAAGAAGTAGTCCATGTGAACATCTTATGCAGACTGCTCTCTTGGCCCTCTCTTCCATGCAAGGCATTTCACTTGCTGTAGGAATGGTGATCAATGCTGCAAAAGCTTACCAGGTTATTGCTCATGAGCACAGTTTTCTTGCCAACTTCTCTAGATCTCAAAGCTTACAAGTTGCTGGAGCCATAGATGCACCAGTACGTCTCCGATTTGTGATGTTGAATCTCCGATTATATTTGTCACTTTTCAGAGAGAAATGAGCTCCCATTTTTCATAGTAAATGGTATGGTAAAATTTATTAGTATTGACATGTTTTGTAATACAATTCAATTTCTGTAGGTTGAAACACTACAAGTTGCTATTGCAGAAAAGGCCAGTTCCTTTTCTGCTAATATTAAATTCTGTACCATGTCTATCCTTCACATCCGTCAGGCAGGTTTTCTAAAAGGCTCTTTGTTTAATTATGTCAGTACTAGTTAATTTTGTTGGCATATTTTACAACATGAAATATGTTTTTCAAATTTTCATGGTCCTATGCAGGCTGTATATAGAAGATAGGGAAACATCTTTTTTCGAACACAGATCAAAGCGGCCTTGGATTGCCAACAGAGTATGTTCTCTTCCCTCAGATGCTAAACGTTTTACATCTAAATGAATATGACTGCTTCGGCCCTCAGATGCTAAACTTTTTAGATCTAAATGAATATGACTGCCCTTAATCAGCACCCTCACTCTGTCAAATTCCTAACACTGAATTATACTCCATTTAACACGAACTTTTTTTGAAGTCATTTTTTAAGATGTATAAAAGAAAACCAGATCAATTTTTCTTTTTGTGATCAATGCAGAGGATCTTGACAAGCTAAAGGCCCAATCTTCAAAAACATGAAACTAAGTTCATTGAAGATCATCGGCAATGGCTCTGTCGCGATTGAGCCATGGGGTTACCGTTCCTGAAACTCATGATTTTTTATGTTCTAAAATGTGTCGATTCAAAAGAAGATAGTTTTTATGGGTTATACTAAATCAGTGAAGAAGAATGCTATACATTTAAGCATATAAATCTGAAGATGGGATTAAGCGAGACCATTAACAACTACTTATGACCATTAACAACTACTTATGACGGATCAAGACATCATGAGCAGAACGGTCTGGTTATTATTTTTCTATGTATTGCATTGATTCAATAGTTGGGTTATACTAAAAGGAACAAGAAATGCTAGTTGTTCTGTTCTTCCAGAAGATAAACATAAAGCTTGAAGCTGGTTGAACGAACTCTTGAAGTGTAGGTCATCTTCATAACTTACCAATTGCATATGCTAGGGTCCACAATAAAACAAACAAGACTGAGTCCGAACATGTGAGCCAGATGCTAAAGATCAACAAGTATGGAAGTAATCTTATAAGGAATTACATGTCTAAACCAGGCACCTCAAACCTAAGCATCAAACGTCCAAATTAAAAGCAACCCCCTGAAGGTGTAACACACAAAAAGAATGCATCAAGCTAGGGCAAAGTATAGCAACCAAGTTCCACAAAAACGATATGCTAGCATAAGTTATTCTTTGATTGCATTTTTACTGCATTTGCATACTCCTACAACAATCGAATGGGTTGTAAGGAAAAATATAATGAGAAATAGATACAATAGAAAAAAGTAATCACATTAGCTCATTGTTTATTCATTAAAGCAATGTTATTAGAACATTGAATCATTTACTAGAGGTTCGATTCCTCGTATTTTTTTTAAATTATAAAACCTTAGGTATTTTGGTGGAGGTCCAAGTCCTTATATTTCATATTATAAAGCCTTAGGCGTACTTGTATTTCTGAGACAGACCTAGCCCCTCCGCCTAGACTATCACACCAACCGTCTACAACTATTGCAAGTGATTACATCTCAAACTTAAGTTATAGGAATTCAACAACACATCTGGACAATAAGTTATGGCTCAAGCACTCTTACATCATATTGATACCATTCTTACACCATATCAATGAAATTCTAGAAACTGCATCGTACCCCCTGCATCAATGCTCATATATGGCTATGATTTCTATAGGTGCCATATCTATTGTTGGTGATGCTTTACAAGATAAAAACAACAAAATGAAAACCAAGCAAACACACCCTCAGGCCACCGGAGGGCAACCCTCCGTGCGCAGCACCTTGTTAGGTTGGGTTGTATGTCGATTGAGGGCCCTGTGCCATAGGGCATATTCATGGTTTTAGTGCCTACAACATTCCTTTTGCCATTCTATATTGGATCTTTCTATAATAGCAAACTGTACTTGCCCGTCTTATGTTAGGAGCCCTTTGTGGCATGCCAAATTAAGTATATCACAGATGTTCTGGTTTTGGTAAGGCTAAGAAGTCATTTACTCTGTGGCAGCTGAGACACAGAATCTCAGCAAAAAACTAACTATTGAGCACATAAGCCAACTATTGAAACTGTGTATCTTCATGTAGTTGAGTCATAGTATAAGAATGAGTAGGTGAAATATGGATACATATTATGTGTTATCTTGTTCATCCACCATGTTTTGTCAAAGACATGACAGTCTTGATAAACTGGAAATGATTTCACGCACCGGGGCAGTTTCAATTGAACAAGCCCGTGGTGCCCTGGCGCACATCTTGCATCCATTCCAAAATCTGAACATTAAAAGCTGTTGCTACTCTAACCAGGTAGATTTTATCTTCTATGTTACTCCAAGGCATAAACATGCTTTGGATTATGGTTTATTAAGGTCATAGTGATCTCATATTGTGATTGGCCTAAGTGGCATGCGAAAGCTGGTATCCAGAACTTAAATTGCATGCCTGTGTCTGCCCATTGGTTAATAATTCCAGATTGCCAATGATCTGCATCCAGAGGGCCCTTTATGTCTTAGTTTGTTGAACATTTTAACAAGCATTTTGTTATGTTACGTTTTACATTCATTTCAATTCAATTTAATTCAATGTTACGTTTTACATGTCGAGACTTGTCTCTTGTCCTGGGGAATGTATCTGAGGCTTCAAGCTCTTGAAATGCTAATGTTTATGGATAGAACACAATGATCAAGCTATTGGAAATGCCAATCGAGCATGGAGAATCCTATCAAATCTACTTGCAGCAAAGTGCAAGCGTTTAGAAAGCTGCACTTGGAGACATAATTCCAGCACTACTAGGTGTTGAGCATTTACGGCGGACTCCTCAACAGGTTAGTCTGCTGATAAAGGTTTGTTCAATTGTTTATTTGCATGTTAACAAGTCCTTCCCAGGTTAAGCACAAATCTCATGCCTGGAGTAATGCCATCTGTAAACATAGGGGAGGGGCTAGTCCTCCTGTGATGGAAAAGTAGTAAATTATTTTATTTCTGCAATCGGCCCTTTATTCTTTCAAGAATTGAAGGTAGCAAAGTTGTGCACTGCGCATAGATTGTCTCCCCTTCAGTTCTATGAGAGATTGGAGATTTTGATACTGGTACCGTAACGTTTTTTATATCACCTCTTGTTATAAGAAAGGTGTCAGTTGCTTGAATAGGATAAGTTACTGTGTGCTCATGAGTCATGTCCCAGCGTATGAGATGGAGATACACGTGTAGTTTGATGCTGCAGAAGTTCTTCATTAACACTAGGCTTTACTTGTTGTACAGCCAACGAATGGAATGTTCCACTGGAATGTGGAATGTTAGAAGTCTTTTGTTTCTCACTGTTATACACCTCAACATTGGAGCCTATTTGATCTGAAGATTGCTTTTTAGTTGTTGCCATGTGTTTGGCTAGTTCTCTAGCCTTTCTCCTTAACTCATTTTTTTTGCCTTAAGCTTCTTCTGCTCAATGGCTTGTTCATCGAGCTTCTCCTGCCTTTTCTCCTCCTGCACTTTTGCTATATTCGTTTTTATTTTCATATCAAAAGAATCAGCAAAAGCTTCAGCTGCTGCAATAAGACATGTCTTATAGAAGTGTTGTAAGTCTGGATCATCAGATGGATAAATCTTTTCAAAATTTCCGAAATTTCCCAACTTACTTCCACTACATGCTTGGGTTCCTTCTGGATTGTGTTGGGCTGCGACTTTTCCACATCCCAGGAGGTTCCACTTTCCACAATTTCCGTGCTATATAAGACAATTTTTTGCATTTCTACGATGCGCCAGTCTTGACATTGAGACTTCAGATGGATCAATATTCTGATCAGAACTTCCTTTACCATACAGTCCAAAGGCATGTCAATGAAAAACGATGGAGAGTGATTTACCCTTTACATCATGTAAGAAAACATTTAGATGGAGATATCGCTACTGTTTTCTACTAATAGGACATCTACTAAGCTTATATTTCTATAAGCCCATTAAAAAGGAAGCAAAGCCTAAAGCTTCGTATGCCACTTGCTCCGGATATATCAAAACATAATCTGATCTCTCTTCCAATAAATCAGGACTCCAGCTTTATAGCACCTGATATTATTATGATAGGCATCTATTTGTTTTTCTTAATTCAAAATTTTTATGAAGTTACACATATTTATAGACTATATATCTTTATACCTCCAAGAGACAAGGTTTGCAATCATCATCAAGCATAACATCTAGACCAAGCAACTCAAATCATGAACGTTTATTGTCATCTTCAATAAGACAACTTCTATAGTTATGGGCAAGAAGTGGAGCAATGGCAACTATAGTGAGCACAACCATTTGCTTGATGTCCTTCTCAACCCGTTTGATATCAACACCTTTAGCTGCCAAGGCTCTTAGAAGAGCACTTAGAGTCCATTTACTACCTCTATCTACTTCTTCTATGCTTTCATTGAACTGAAACTTAGGGCTATATTTGTTCAAAGAGTAATTTGTCAAATGCATACAGCTGACTTTTAGATTGCCTTGATCAGGCTTCTCATATTTTTAAAAGGTTATTCCAAAAGGTTAAATTTTGCATTGGCATTCTGTGTGCATTTGCATAACCAATATTGCAAGGGATTAGAGATGAGAAGATGACGGATCTGAACATTTTGTACTCCAGCAAATTTGCCAACCTGCTGAAGGACTATAATCTGCTGAAACAGATTGGCGAAGGTGGGCAAGCAATTGTTTTTCAATGCAAGAGAGTGGACAGGAGGTATTATAGGAGATGAAATGGGATTGGGAAAGACCATCCCAATCATAGCCTCTCTGCATGCAATTGTTTTCGAATGCAAAAGAGTGGACAGGAGGTATTATAGGAGATGAAATGGGATTGGGAAAGACGATTGCTCTCCCAATTGAAATTGGTGGTTATGCAAAGAAGTTGAGCAAATATCTGTTGGAAGCAGAAATTCAGAGAGAAATCATGTATGCAATGTAGTTGTGTTGTTCCCTCGTCTAAGTGGCATGCGAAAAGCTGGTATCCAGAACTTAAATTGCATGCCTGTGTCTGCCCATTGGTTAATGATTCCAGATTGCCAACGATCTGCATCCAGAGGGCTTTTATGTCTTAGTTTGTTGAACATGTTAACAAGCATTTTGTATGTTACGTTTTACATGTTTAGACTTGTCTCTTGTAATGGGGAATGTATCTGAGGCTTCGAGCTCTTGAAATGCGAATGTTTGGATAGAACACAATGATCAAGCTATTGGAAATTCCAATCGAGCATTGAGAATACTATCAAATTTACTTGCAGAAAAGTGCAACCATTTTAGAAAGCTGCAGTTGAAGACATAATTCCAGCACTACTAATCGTTGCACGAGCATCTATGGGGGCTAGTACTCCTCAACATGTTAGTCTGCTGATAAAGGTTTGTTCAATTGTTTATTTACATGTTTACATGTTCAAATTGTTCGTCCGCCAACTTAGCCGATGACAAGTTCGCGAAAAATCTGTTACTACAATTGGAAAAGCTAAAAATATCAGAGCAAAACACGCAACCTAAAATCAGGAGTTTTGCCATTGTCATGGAAAACGCGGCCCTTAAAAAGGGTTAAAAGGGTTGAAGCTTTGCATTCTGTGCATTTGCGTAACTTACAGTTGCAGGGTTTAGAGATGAAGACGACGAAGGATCTGAACGTTGTATACTCCAGCAAATTTCCCGAGCTGCTGGAAGACTATGATCTGCTCAAACAGATCGGCGAAGGTGGGCAAGCTATTGTTTTCCAATGCAAAAGAGTGGAGGACAGTAAGAAATTTGCTTGCAAAAGCACCTCCAAGAACACATATGCCAGAACGGAGATGGAAATCATGCAAAAATTAGCCAGCTGCCCCGGCGTTGTGCATCTAGAAGAGGTGATCAACGACAACGATTATTTGCATTTTATTATGGAGCTCTGTGAATGCAGCCTGGCAGACAGAATTGAGAAAAAAGGTAAGCTCTCGGAGCCAGAATGCGCTCTTCTTATTCAAAATCTGGCAAAGACGTTACAGGATTTGCACGCAAATGGAGTTGTGCATCGTGATCTGAAGCCTGCAAATATTCTGATAAGCTCCGGTGGAAAACCCTACGATGTAAAAGTGTGCGATTTTGGTCTTTCTGCTTGTTTTAGTGCTTTAGATACTCCATATTTTTCTGAAGTGCTAGGAACTCAAAGATATTTGGCCCCAGAGGTTGTGGGTCGAAGATACTCCAAGGAGGTTGATATTTGGGGGTTGGGGATTATTCTTTATGAGGCACTTACAGGCTGGGATGCATTTCCGAAACTCAAATGCTCAGAAGTTGAACGCAGGCTGGTTAATGGGCAGGATCTGACAGTTTCCCATTTAAATTTCCCTGCTCATGTATCATCCGAAGCAAAAGATGTTGTTCTGGCCATGTTGCAGCCTAATCCAGAAAAAAGAATATCGTTGCAACATATTTTATCCCATCCCTGGGTGTTGCAGCAAACTAAATCAGTGGGCAGCAAACGAAATAGCAGGAACAAGCGTCATCGTCAAGAACAAAATCAAGCTGTGCCCCATGTGGTCCTTAAACTCCAAAGATTAAATGGCGAATGGCAAGCTATTCCCATTGTAAATGACAAATTTCCTCTTCTTGGAAAGGTTTGCTGACATGGGTTCCTTGATCCAAACAAAAAATTTCTGTTCAAGACATCTTCAAGACGTGTTCAGACATGTTAAGATTTTTATTTGTACATGATTTTTTCCCTTTTGCTTAAGGGGACTCTTGGAGAAGTATTATTTCTTTCTCCAATGTTATTGACTTTCTATATTCTTTGATGAGCTAGTTGTAGCTCGCTATTGTACATACAAAGATGTGAATACCACCATTCATTTTGAGATTATCTTTCTTTTTCTATTCAATAATAATACTTTCAAAGACACCACTCCACATGAGAATTCCATTCATCTCATAGGGCCGAAGAAAACATCATACAAGCCATTCAGGGTGAATTAGTTTGTCCTTGTAGGCCGGAAGACATGAATTTTGTTTCCATTTATGTTATATTTGTTAAAATGGAGAGAATAGACGAGAGGTTTCAATACATAAAGTTTCAAATAACATGTAGTGGAGGTCACATCTTTGGTCAACCATATTTAGGTTTGTCACTTTGTAAGAGCCACACTTGTGTAAAGGTTTTTGACATTATACATAATGTACTTGAATGACATCAAGTGAAAATTCCTTCATGTACTTTACGTTATCTCTTTTTGTTTGAATTGAATTTAAAAGCATTACATCAAAATTTCCCTATGCAAAGTACATCTTCTTCTCATATATGGAGAGCATGGTTCTTGTATCAATTGGCTTTTCACACGTTTTTTTTTTCTTAGAGTCATTTTTGTTTTAAGCATTCACTTTAGTTTAATTTTACTCCTTTACATGTTTCACCCATGGGGAAATGTTTCACCCACGGGGAAAAAAATACAATGACAAACACTCTTATGGCAAGCATTGATACTATGTTGACTGTCCTAACATGTTGCTCACAGGTGTATATTATGTATAGATGAAAGCAGCAGTACCTAGAAACGAGTCACTGGCAAACTAGGAACATTGAACTAGTTTTCTTTCCTCTATAATATAAAAGTTGGGTATGGCATTGTTGCATTCAAATTTTGGAATTCTTGTGGTTATTCCTCTGTTAAAAAGGCCCCACATTGAACCAATGTTTTAATTCAAAGTAGAATCAAACTGATTTGTATAGTTCATACTATTTCTTTCAGCCAGAATCTAACCGCATAAACAACTAATATGTTATCTAGGAGCACGCTTAATTTAAGAGCATATGTGATCACTAAAAAAGAGAAGAATAGAATCATGTGATTGGACGGCTGCAACTAACAACAACTGGGGATAAAACCATGCTAATGTTAATATTTGAACCAGCTCATAGCATTGACAAAGTATGGCTTCTGAACGGACAAGATGATGCCTCTGTAGAATAAAAAACTAACGATATAGGAGGTCCAATGGAATGTTGCTTGCAAATCTTGGACTTTGAACGATGAGTCTACATAACATTCTAGCTTCATTGGCAAAGTTCACGATGCATGCAAAAGAAGCATAACCATGCACACCAAACCATGTCTTTCCCATACTGTGTCATGCCTATTAGAACATAGGAGGTTGTTAAACCATTTTTGAGTGATATTTTTTCTGTCATACCAAAAGGATAATTTCATCAAAACAATTAGAATGCATGCAACCAAATACTACCAAAATATCAATTAGCTTGGTTAATGTCATAATAACTTTCAGCATTTAGAAACATAACAAACGTAAATTATAAGGAGGTAGCTTACCAACTCAGTGTCTTACAACAATAACTTGGATATTAAAAATCTTAAATGTATTTATAAGTCCCTTATTCCTGATGATAGTGCAAGGGATGAAGATAGTCTTACCTTTTAATGCAAATTGTTATCAACAGAGGTTCCAAGATTTAGAGCAGTTATTGCTGAGAATTGGTTTAGATCCCATCATTAGAATAAGTTGCTCCTGATTCATCATATCCAACATAGCACAACAGATAGGAACCATCTATTGCCATCCAAAACTCTAAAAGACCATCATTCAACTTATTAGAGCAAAATCCTATAGATCCCCCTCAAAACAAAACAAACAAAATTGTCCCAATCACGAAACAAACACTCAAATTGTTTTGTCATTGGTGGTGAGGCTAGAATTCACGATCTAACTATTAAGCAAAAGGATATTAGGCCTAGGCTTGCTAAAAATGCTTTGAGTTAAGATGCAGAGGGGAAGACCTAGGATGCAGAAAGAAGCTCTTTTGATGTAGGGATAAAAGGAAATCAAAACTGAAATGAAAATGCCATACCCTAATGGAGCCACATCTGGAGGAGGTTCCTTTAGCATTGGCTTCAGTTCCTTCTTCATCCAAATCGGCTTCTGCGGATCCCAAAAAATCCTGCCGTTCTCGTAAGATTATGTGGAAAAGTCTGATGTGCATACATATAATGACGGGAGAATAGATTCCTCCTTCTAGGATGAATTGCAGCTTTGAGTCACCTTCAATATTTAAATCCGATGCACCGTAGGCAACGCACAAACCTTGGAGCAACACCCAGAGCAACACCCAAAAGAACGTCATTGATGTTTATATTGAGATGTTAGGTTTGCAAGAGAATTGAATTGGAGTGAACTGGATTAAATGTTATCGTCCAGAAGACCAAGAGACGTATGGGACCCATCAAAAGAAAGCAAGAGTACAATAACCCTACTAATATCAAGGATTTAAAAAGCCCCGCCTGGAAAGGTTTTCGAGAGAAAACTAAAGTAGTAATAAGTTCGAAAGTAGTAATAAGCTCGTTGATAAGCTGTATAGATGTGCATGTTAGTGTAGTGAGGGACACAATTGTGCTTGTATGTCTAGCATCTCTTGGCTATATGACGCTAGTCATTAGCGAAGGTATACACAATATCACATATAGTGGCTGATTACGTGTAACCAACCTTGTATATCGTGCCTACAGTTTCAAATGCTAAGTAATTCTAAATGGCGTGTGTCACTTATTTTCAATTACCTTCATTTGGAAGCATAGGTAGATTCTATTTTTCTCGCTTATCTCGGCCCATCTGTCCGCCTTGTGCCACAATTCGAATTGACGCAATCCTCGTGCGGTTCTTTATAGACAAATGTGTTAATGGGTACTGCTCAATGCTTTGGACCTCTGGCAAGCGTGGTAGTGATTTGGCTTTTATAATGTGATGTCTTTACCAGCTCAAGAGCACTAACATTTTGTAGCTTAGTAAGAAAGCAAGTGTCTAGATAGAATAGAATAGAATACATTATCGTCCCTTGTGCCCTGAGGCCACTGGACTTGTGTAGCATGGGCGAGCTCCCTGACGGGGGCTACTAGCTCATCACGCTGTTTTATTATAGCCTTTTCTGAAGGCTCACTTTTTTCTATTAATGCCGGCACCCTACTTTGATTCGGCGTCTAGGCCGTGCAGGTATGCGTCTATATCAAACAGCTTTAAGCTGTACATTTAATGGGCATCTATGATTCGCCTCTTGAGCGACTCATATCGTAAGCCCTTTTCGTTCGTGCACTTCCCGGTGTCTGGTCAACATTTCTCGTATTGCCTCTGCCAGTTCCCTCATTGTTTCTGTCTTTGCCATCATGGCATGTACCGGGTTGTCCCCATCTTACCTTTCTCACTTGTCCCCGATGTCTCTCAGATAATCGGGCACTCATTGAGCATGTGGTTTTCGTCCCTCCACTTCCCCTTCGGCCACGGATCATGATATTCATCGTGTTTTTCTATTTTCCTCCACCTGTCCTTTTCAATTCTTAAATCATGGCATCCCATCCTAAATTTTGCTAGGATGTCTCTTCTTTCTCGTTTTTGAGCATGTTATCTTGGTACATCTGTTGTTCTATCATCCGCCTGGGTTGAAGACCCGCCATAAGCCGAGTGTTTTAGGTCCTCATATGGTTTTTGCAACCATGCTCGCGTAGCTTTGCTTGCCCAGTCCTCATTCCATTGGCCTTCATCGATTAGTTCGCCGCCGATCATCCCCATTTCTCGGTCCATATTGCTACATCCTCAAACCATCCGGCCGCTTTCGGATGTGTGACTTTGTTTGATTCGTTGATCGCGATGCTCGCTAATTTATCCGACTTCCCGCCCGCATTATTTCTTATGATGTATCCGATGGTCTTTTTCCCATGCTCTCACCTCCATAGGTTTCTCGAATTGCCTCATATACTATGGTGTCACGGTGTGTTTGCTCTCGCTTTGAATTCCCCTTTATGCAACCGCCCAAAATTCCTTCTTGCTTTTCCCATTTTTTTGTCTCCGTTAGCCCCGGTCCCCAAGCTTCCGCTCCCATATAGTCAAGGCGTTGTCACATACTCATTGCACTAAATAGGTAGCATTTGATTTCGAAGTCTATGATTCTCGCTTTCTATTGCAGAAATTTTTCATGTTGTAGTAGCTCCCAATGGCTGATTGGAATCTAGCATCTGCCCCTTTCGCCCATTTCCAAAGCCGTGGTGTATCATACCCTAGATATTTGTACTGCTGTTTCTTCTAATTGGCCCCCAAGTATTTGAACGGCTTGTGATTGTTCCTGCTACCAAAAAAGACTATTTTTGTTTTTGTAAGATTCAATGTTAGCCCTGCGGCATTCCCTTTGTTCTTTGTGGCCATCATGCCCAAATCATCGGACTTATAACATGATAGGTACCTTGGTTTCCCAAAGTATGGGAGCCCATCCACATCCCCTTTGTTGTTCCGGGCTTATGAAATCCTCAGAGGGCATCTATGTATATTCCAAACAATGTTGGGGATAAAGGACATCCCTGCTTGACTCCCCGCGGTCGCAGCTTTATTGCCTTTCCTTCTTCTTCTATTTTTGCATATACATTGTAGTATAACCTTGCAATTGCCCCTACCATGTCTCTGCAGCACGCATGTCTATGAGTCTCAGATGAGCTTTTCCATTGGTACCGTGTCAAAGCCTTTCAAGTCCACGAAACAAAGATATTACTTTCTTTCTCGTGGCCTCTATTATGTTCTATCCGTATCCTGAGGGTTACTAGGGTGGTCCGTTGTTGAGTGTTCTGTCTGAAACCCGCCCGCCTCAGGCTCTCAAATTTCCATGCCTCGCCCATTGCTTTAATTTATTGTCTAAGACCTTCCCTGCAGTTCTACCACTTTGGCGAAAATGGAGCTTACCATTATTGTCCTGTAGTTTCCGTGTTTCCTGTTTACTCCCCCTTTGTGTAGGGTATGACCCCTGTTGTATGCGCCCATCTCCCGGAGCCCCATGGTGTATTATACCATTGAATATATCTGTCACTTGTTTTCCTATCATGGTATCTCGCATTTTAGTACTTCCACAGTTAATCCATATAGGTCTGGGGCTTTGTTATTGGCCATCCCATTTAGCTATCATCCACTTCCGTGATATTGAAACACTACCGGGTCCATCATCATCTCAGTTCCGGTATTGGTGCGGAGATGCCCCTGCCTTATATAATTTTTTCAAGATAACTCTCCCAATTCGGCTGTTCCAATGTCGCCTTATGTGTTTTCACTTCCCCTATTCCCCAATCCCTTCCCTTTAAATCCACCCCAAAATTTATGGGGTTGTTTTTGATTAGTTTGGCTCCCCCATTGGTGTTGCATCGTTTTGTTTCTCTTTGCTTTCAACCCCGTATATGTCGCTTTTCATTCTCATATGTTTCTTGCCTCTGCGAAAGGTTTGACTTTCCTTCTGTTCCCCTGCATTCATTGTCGTATTGGGATTGAGGCCTTAAAGGCATTGTTTCCCTTTCTCTTCCTTCTTCTCCCTAAAATTTCTAATGCCACTTTTCATTTGGTCATTGTGGCGCATCCCATTTTCATTTGCCCCAGGTGCTCCTCCCACTTCCATTTTCCCATTTCTTCTTTGATGGCCAGATCTTGGCTTTTTCCTCCTCAATTTCGTTCATCCTTATTGCATCTCCTCATGTCTTCTCCACCCCCCTCTATCCTCCGTCCATACTGGAGATGGCTCTTGCATTACGGTTGACCGTTTACGCGGTGTGTTGAGAGCATCCATGCGAGGGATCCTAGACTCCAAATGCTTATCCATCTCAAGGCTTAGGAAATCTTTGAGGTCTTGTGACTTGCTGGTATCCTTGCCATATCTGCTTTCCTTTGCTGACTGAGACTGGTGCTTTCCGCCATTGCTCTTGAGTTTGCAGAGTGCTGCTATGCCTGAGTAGCCGCTACCAAATCCGTGGGGAGGAATTGGTATCCTTATTCTGTTGAGTCTATATATTGCTTATTAAACGGTCCTCTAATTCAAAATTTTCACCGTTAATCCTAATTTGAATTAATATTGGGGTGGTCCTCCTTAATTATTCCGCCCCATCATTTATTTTCGCTTTAAGCCAAGGGTCCCTTCCACATCACATCTTTCTATGATGATTTGGCTATGAGTGATCTCCACTGCATCAAGATAGGATTCTGTAGTTGCCTTTATGCCTTTATTCGGGTGTTCCGTGGAGTTAGTTGGAAAATCGCACTTCCTTGGCCCGGATCTTTGGTCCCTATTTCAGGTCGCCCTTTCGTTGTATTTTGCTGTACCTCTATGCATTTGTTGAGTGTATAGTGGTCCGGATACCAGTTGGTTGGTTTTTGGCCCTCGCTATCCTGGTGTCTTGGCTGGAGGTGAAACCTCTCCACCGTAACTTTTTTATAAATTATACTTTTTACAAAAGCAAAGACATCGTCTTCTTTCAGATTCTTCACGATTTGTCAAGTTTATAGTGATCCGGATTTACCAGTTGGTGGGTCTAGCCCTCGCTATCCTGGTGTACGGTGGAGGCTGAGCCTCTCTGTCCCGTATCTTATTCCGTCCACCTTTTACTCTTTGAGTCTTGCGACCCTCTGTTACTCATGATTTGGGTTTGCATTAGTACACTTGACCAGTTGGTGGGTCTGGCCCTCGCTATACTGGTGTGCGGCGGAGGTTGTATCTCTCTGACCCGCAGCTTTTCTGTACACTTTTACTCTGAACTTTTCCATGTATCTCCAAATCCCATTCCTTTTTGTTGTCTTCGTCGCGTGCGTGTATCTTTACTGTTCAGCTGTGTATCTGTTGACTTTTCTCTGTTATGGGCTTGTCTCGGGTTCTTATTGTCTGCCACCCTTTTTCCCGTTGTTGTTTTCCCGTTGTGTAGTATCTCGTTAACTTCTGTTTGGTCATCTTTGCCGCTTGTATCCCCCTAGATTTGTTACATTCCCTGACTGCCTCCTGTGTTTTTCTGTGTTCCCCATTTGTCTGCCAATCTCCCGACTGCTTTTTGCCTGCCATCATCTCTATTGTTTTCGTCTAAATTTTGTTGCTGTTTAACTATCCAAACACAGTGCTGAAAACCAAAAACTTCTCGGTATTATATTTCCTTGTTAATATAATTACAATGCATTCTTCCCGGTTCCATGTCCCGGTGTAGTCCATATCGTAAGATGAAAATTTCTGCAATATCATAGCAGAGAGTATGATATGAGGGTGTTAAAAATTCTAGAACCAGGTGATCAAAATTTGAACTAGAACTTACTACTAGGAGCAAAAACTAAGAGCAAAAACATAAACAAAGCAAATAGAGCAAGGCAGATAGAACACAGCAAATACATCACAGAGGTATAGCAGGAGCGGTCTGGAGCAGACAAGAGCAGGCGCCTCCCCGTTGTTCGCTACCCGTTTTCCGCCCTCTGCAGTTGTCACTTGAAGCTTCTTTCTTCATTTGGTTTGCTAATTCTTCCCTTTTTTTGTCGATGTTTCTCCATCCTTTTTTATTTTTTCTGTATTCCTAGCTACTAGTGCCCGACAAGTATACTCTAGCGGATTCTTTTCACAGCATTGCACACAGATTTTCCCGAAGTCTTCTATTAACAAATCATGCTTATAGCTTTCTGATTTCTGGATTGACGCATGCATTTGCGCACACACGAAAACATTTCATTACCCTTTCCTTGTCCCGCCTCCTCATCAGATCATTCGACGGCTAGAACCCCGTAATACTCTAACAAGTTGGGTTTGTATCCAAGATCTTTCATCGACCGAAAGGCGCAGGATCCCTTGTCATGAGAATAGACAATGTACTTTTGCCACAATTTAGGCATGAAGTGAGACCTTTCTCTAAACAGAGACAATCCAGCCTCCCGCGGGATGCACCCGGGTTGGGGATCTTCCAACTTCGGGATTATATGGCACCGTGAGGTTCCCCGGGTTACCCGTGCGGATTTTCTTCTTTTTTGTCAGTTTCATCATGCGCCTCATGCCCAACTCTCTTTCCTTTATCCATCCCGCTCGATCGTGACCGCTTGTGATATTTTTTAAGCCTTTTCCCCGTTTCTTTTCGTTACGTTTCCCCTGGACAATTGCCTTCACTTTCGCCGTGGTTCAAGGCCGCTATCATTTATTCTTATTCGGGCGCTAGCGTAATGCGGCGTATTCATCGGGAAATATTTTATGCCGTCATTGACTTCGTGCCCTTTTTGGGGCAGATAGAGTCCTTAACGGCTAACTCCGTTTGCTTCCTCATTAATTATCGTACCCTCATCTATTTAATGTCATATTAGTGCTTCCCAGCTAAATCCTCTTACGCTCGTCTATATGGTTACGCTATGTCGTCGTGGATGGCCTATACTACCGCCATGTGTCTCCGTAAACGGGAATTTTCTTCGGCAATTGTACTACTTGAGGCAATTGTGTACCTCATTGCTTGGCATCTATATGCACCCCTGTTCTTGCACATTCCATGTAGAGAACCAACTCGCTTTTCCTTCCGCAACATTTAACATGTTATGGACTTAAATCAATGTATAGACGAGGTTTGAAAGACGAGTGTCTCCCATGTTTACCACCTTCTAACAATATTTTATGTGCATCAAATTGCATATGGTCTAACAGGACCCTCTCTAGCCACTATTACATGTGAACTGGCTTTAATTTTGGTGATATGGCATCATAGAAGAACCATATTGAAAAGTGTACAAAAATACTAACATAATCTCTTGTTATTATGCTAGATATTTAGCAAAATCGTGACCTACCAAGATCCTTCTGTAATTGCCAGAATTATGTGATCTTAAATAAGCATTATCTTGGACCCCGATCCTTCTTGTATAAGGCCTCTGCACGTTACAAGCGCTCATGCTGGCGTTTAGGGTTTCAACCCTGCTCTTTTGCTCATAACCCGGGATTTCGGTGTCAGATTCAGGTGTTCTTGGGCTCGTTGGAAAGCTTGTCGAATGACCTTTTCATCGCTTATGATTTATATGGTGTTTCCTCTGTTTTAGTCGGAGGAATCCACTTGACAGTCCCGGCCCTCTTTTGGCGGTGCTAGGGTTTGGCTGCAGTTTTCTTTTGGCCATAACTTCTGCATCTGGTGGCAGTCTTGGGCATGTTTGGGCTTGTTGGAAAGCTCTTTGAGCATTCCATCTAGTGGTGCTTAACCTTTTCAGAGATTGGCCTGTTGGGAAAGACGGTTTAGCTCTGAAACTTTGGCACCCCTCTCTTGGTGGAGATGACAAGATCAAGTCGCAGCCTGCCAACCGCAAAGTTGTCTCTTGCGGGTCGCATTGCAGTGGCCAAGTCAGTCCTTAGTAGTAACCATGTTTATATGGCGTCCTTACTGCTAGCACCACAGATCAAAGTGCGTGAGCTCATTGCAATAGTTCAGAACTTTAGTTGGACGGGTACCGAGGAAGGTGTTGTGGTTAAGGTGGCTTGGTCGAAGTGCATCCTTCCAAAATGGGCAAGTGGTCTGGGTATGATGGACTTCTTACTGCAAAGCAAAATTCTTATTTCAAAGTTCATGTGGAGACTCCTGAATGGTGAGGATGACTCTCCTGGTTCACACCCTCTTAGACAAGCTCTTGGTCACTGTATCCCTCTAGGCAAGAAGGCTGTCAAACCAGTCCTCCCTTGGGCTTTATTTCATACTTTGCAGCCTTTTCCAAGTGCTTCTCCATTTTTGCGTGGCTTGTTGACAGTATGGGAGGCAGCCGGATATCTTTTCTGGCCATGCCCCTCTATCCACACCCTATTGGAGACTCCATGGTGGTGGGCATCACTGCCTTTAGACCCCTCAGCACCTCCATTGGCAGATCAGTTCATCCCCTTACATAGAGACGATGGGTTCTTGCAGGTGTTGTCTCTATTCAAGCATGATATGAAGCGGGTCGCCTACTGTCTTGACCTGAACTTCAGGCAAAGTTCCTGCTCTCTCGTCGGGATGTGTCTCTATGGGAGAAGGTTGCAGAAAATTTGCCTCTTATAGTGCAAGTTGGTGTTGCTGAAAGGGTGCCATGGGACTGTCATGAAAATATTCACAAAGGCAAGCACTTTGTCAGATCAGTATATCGCCTTCTTTTAGCACCATAACCCCTCCAGTTGCCAGATGGGTGGCACTTACAGATTTCACAGCCCGCTTTGTGTCGTATATGGCGATGGCTTTGGGATAGGTTGCTCCACCCTAAAGTCTCTGTACTGTGGTGGCAGGTTATCCACAGGTGCCTGCAGGTTAATGCCTTCTGACATTGCTATCATCCTCGCATATCTGCAGTATGCCCGCTCTGTCTTTCAGACGTTGAAATTCTTGAGTATTGTCTCTTTGATTGTCCTGAGGTTCAACCAGCGTAGTCCTGGCTACAAGGTTTGTTTAACAGTACATTGGACTGCCGATGCATCCTCTTGGCGTCCTATCCCAACGCATGGCCTCCAGCTAAACAAAAGGCATTCCATCTTGGTTTCGGGTGGCTCCTATGGTCGATATGGGAGCGTTGCAGACACCACATCTTTCAGGGCATTAATTCATCTGCACGTGGTGTTATTACAGTGGCCCAGAAAAAGATCTTGACAGCCTACGAGTGTTCCTCCCTTGAATCTGAAATGATAGAACGCATCTGGATTCAGTATCTTCGAATTGATTCTTATCGTTAGTATCCTATTCTAGAGTAAGCACATTGTGCTCCAAGCTCGTATTCTTGTAGCATCTTTTTGTGCTTGCACAGTTAGATGAGACATGTAAATTTTGTACTTTTTATCTGATTAATAAACGTTTTGGCTTTTGTCCTTAAAAAAAAAAAAAAATTTGCCAGAATTATGTGTATCTCCTGACTTATGAATTAGAGTCATTCTATTCACTTTCCAAATGGTAGGAAGGCCACTCATCAATGCATCATTTAACATCTTTGTGATTTTGCTAAAAATCGTGAAATCGGTCCATTTGGTCATCTTTGCAACTAAACATATGGTATCTATAGCCTTTCCATTGAAAAGTTTCTTTATTCTGAGATGATCTTATCATATGTTATTTCTAGCTTTGCCTCATTCTTAGGCATGGTTCCATCAATATCATTTATGCGATACAATCTATGTAGCTGCTCCACGATGTCACCTATATCCAGGTCACATGTTTGGTGCTTCCTAGGCTTTACGCGTGCCTAAAATCTCTTTGGGTTTCAACCATCTCATCCAAAATTTCTTGCCTCTTGCAAGTAACTCTTTTTTTTTATCTTGACAAGCTTGCAGTATTCCTTTCTAAAGCATATACTCGCTTCATTGCTTGCATTGTGTAGCTCTTTCCTTTTAGCATTGCATTCTCCATCATACCAACCATTGCATGGTAATCCCTTGGATTTGCATTGCTTTTTTTGTTGAAGTTATTTAATCAGAAGTCAAGCACAAGCAAAGATGCAAGGACGAGAATAAAATCTCAGAGGATAAGCATGGACCCACTGAGTGAAACTACCTATCTATGCATAAGACTACACATCCAAATACTCCTCAAAGATCAAGCGCCTCGTACGAGGGACAAGTAAAGAACAATGGAATGGCTTAGCAATGATACCTTGCGCATCTTAGAAAACACGATCATCTGCCACATACAAACCTTTGAAGACTACCAGTCTCCATCTTTTCTCTGATAGTCCATAACAACCAACCTACTGCTAAATGAAAGCTTATCTTTGTAACTTCCTCTAAGTATTTGGATAAATTGCTAAAAGCACTTGTTGACTTGATAGTGAGACTTGAAAAAGAGAGAACAATCAATCCCATACATATCTAAGGTGGTCACACATGAAAAATCAATGCTTAATGGTCTCAGAACTGCATACATACTGGACACAGATCTGACATTCTAGGGCCAACCTCTTAAGCACATGAACCCGAAGACATCTGTGAAGAATCTGCCACCAAGTACTGCCACTTTAGGATGAAATAGCTTACCTAATGCCCAAGTCCACATCTGCAACCATTATGAGGAGGGAATTGAAAGGGCTTAGTATCAAGAAGCATTTTATAAATAGAGTTCACAAATCTGTATTCCTTAACCTTGTAATGACACACCCACACCAAAATATCTCCTTATTGTGACAGAATAGGCTGTAGATAATCAACAACTGTCTGCCAAAGAGCTCTGTCCCATCGCCCCAACAAAAGCGTTAACTGAAAAGCCTCCCACGTGAACAAATGGCCTGAGTAATATTATGCTGCAATGGTTGAGACTTCAGTCGTTTTCCAATATCTTTGAGTCAATAGATGCACAATAAGACAAAAGTGGTGCATTGTCACCCAGGGGAATCCACCAACAAGGTGCAGTCATGCAAATCATAGATTTGCATTGTGACATGAAGCAATGCTTAGCAGCATCTAGAAACAGGGATGTTTGTATTTCATTTGAATACTTATGCCATTAGAAAATTGTTTGTATTGGATGATCTACACGTTCACTTAAAGTTTTGGAATATGAAATACATAGACATCTCGAGAATACGAAATAGGGAGATTTGGACCTCTACCAAAATAATTCAATATCCTTTTGAAAATGCTTTAACTAATGCAAGAACGAGCTAACATGCTTATTTTTTAAATTGAACCTATATATTTTTTATTTTATTTTTTTAATGATAACCCAATCAATTGTTTTATGGGTATGATCTATGGTCTCTAGAATGGTGATTTATGCATCCATATTAAACCCCTTAAAACCCCCAGTTATTGTGACATATATGGATAAATATGTGAAAGGAAGGCGGTTGAAATTATTTCACAATTAAAATCCCCTTGGGTGAAAGCATGCTAGGGCCTACATAAAAAATTACCAAAAAGGTACTTTTCTGTGTACTTCTGTGCAAGTACATAATTGTATTTTAAAGTACCTAGACTACAAGATTGACTAAAAGAAATTGTGTTATATTCAAGAGTAATAGTACATACATGTTGTAAGGTACCTTATGATGTCAAGAAGATGTTAAGAACTCAAATATATCATCATCTTTGACTACCCAGAGTATTTTCCAGGTAGTTTCCAAAACATGTAGACCCTAGCATGCTCTTACCCCCTTGAAACCCCCTTTGGTTTGGGTGCATATTCGCACGGGAGTGACTCAAGGCATTAAGAGCTATTGGATGGAAATATTTGCCAGTTATTCCTAGATCTAGACCGTAGATAGTGATCCTCATTTCTGGCATATGCGGTATAAGTTTTGGTATACTGTATAACGAGGTTTGCAAAATACTATAAATTTTAAGCCAATGTATAAAATGATGTTGATTTTATACATGTATTATATGGTTTTAGAGAGTACAAAAGGGGTTCTCATTGTCATACCTCACCCGCTGTGCGAATATGCACCAAACTAAAGGGGATTTCAGACGGATTTTAATTAAAAAATGTTGGACGTAATGGCTTGTGTTCAAATGATTCAAAAGTTTTGGGCTTCTTTGGGGCCCTTTAAGAAATGATCCCAAAAAAAGAGAATAAATATAGAAATACAATAATAAGGGATCATAAATCACAAAAATTTAGGTTATAATTATTTTTTCAATTTAATAGGTGAAACGATTGTAATGAACATAAGCAATTGCATGAGCATCGTAGAGATAAACAATTGTCAGAGCATGATATAGGTATCAATGGGAGCATATGTGCATGACATATGTATCAATGGGAGCATATGTGCAATCTCTTGATTTTGTAGGAGTCCCAATTGAACTGTTTGATACCGATAAAGAACATTAAAGGAAAGACCCATACACTAAAAAACACACATTTATTGAAAGCGCTCAAATAAAGCATATCTCTAGCATTCACAATATCTCAAAGCCATAGTCCAAGTATAGTAGGGTTCCATGAATGACATAATCAATAACTAATATATTTTGCAGATAATGGATAATATATCACATAATAAATTATCAGCTTAAAATATCATATTTAAGCTTCTGCAATTTGTTGGAGATATTTATTGTATCTCCCTAGGGATTTGAACCCTAGACGACTCCAAAAAATCATTGGAGCATAATGTTAAACTAACCTACAATGTTTTTGAAGAATTTAAATAAGCCAAGTTCCCGAATCCACTAAAGGAGCTTGACTTGGACATTCAGAGTAAACACATCCAGTGTAAGTGCAAATTTGGCACGGAACTATCTGTCTTTATGAACAAGCTGTATGTGCATGTACAGGCTATGGCTGTGGCTAAAAAACCCCTTTTTTTATTCCGTAAATCTTAAAGTAGAAACTAGAATTTGGCACAAATCTATTAGCGGCTGCAAGCTTTAAAGAAGGTGATTGCCATGGTATGGAACTTTAAGAATCTCTGCAACAACAATCCATGCAAAGAATGTTAGCTTATGTAAGTGTTTTAGCTAGTAAGAATTTAGTGTTAATTTCCTAGACCAAAGCTAGAAAACATAAGGAATTTCTTACCTTTCTTTTAGAAACCATACAATGCTTCTGAAAACCTAACATTTTCGAAGCCAGACTTGAGGAAGAGGCAATTTGCAGCAAGACATCAACAAAAAATACAAAAGAAGATAATGACCTTGATGAAACTAACTTGATGAATGACCAATGTAAGGTGCTGCAATTGAGTTCACATGAGTTGGATTAAAAAACCCTGTCCTTTTGGATTTTCAAGAAAAAAACCTAGTGATAAGCTCGCAGCAAGGGGCTTGGACAATCTTCAGGCTACTAGAAAGGTTCCCAAAAAATATGAATATCGACAAAGCCAGAAAGTGCGTGTTAACTAAATCCCTGCACAACATAAACACTAAAAAAAACTTCAAAATAAAAAGGGCTGGTCACGTCTGCCACGCGAAATAATAAACAAAACATAAATAAAGAGAAAAGAAAATTGTTGAGACAAAGACGCCGATTTGAGAAGCTGAAGAAGACCCATGCTATAAAAACCTAAACCAGAGGTCCAAAACTGTATGCACAACGTGCATGCATGCATGCTCCTCCTCCTGAGAATCTCGATCCTACAAAGTGGATTGATCCCCATTCTCATGAGGACTCGCATCATGCATCCGAAACTGCCGATAAGAAGAGAACTCTGCTTAACGTTTAAGAATCGCGAAGGACGAAAGAGAATTGACTCAATCCAAACAACCAGGCCAGGATGAAAAGAGGAGAATGAAAAACGTCAGAATTGTCTATCCATATAGAAAGAAGCCCCTCCCCTGCATGGTTCACGAGGAAGAGAAAAGACTGTCGAGACGAAGAAGAAACGCCAATTTGAGAAGTTGAAGAAGACTCCTGCTATAAAAAACCTAAAGCAAAGGTCCAAAATTGCATGCAAAACATGCATATATGCATCCATGCACCTCCTCCCAAGAATCTCGACCCTACGGAGTGGATCGATTCGCAATCTTCTAATCAATGTCCAATAAAGCTAAAAAATATATCATTGGAAAGATGATATCTCAAGGTATCCGAAAAATAGACTTTTTGGTTCAATCTATCACTTGTAGACAAAGCTACATTGTCCCAAACTTTGTCTATTTCAAGACTACTTTGGTTCAAAATTTGGCCACTTTTGTGGTTCATATCTCATCCTAATATGGTTCAATTTTGGTTCAGATCAATTCCTATATTGTTCCACAAGTTAGCCAACATATTCAGCCAGTAACCTAATATTAAGCATATAAATAACTTAAGAAATTCACAATGTATACCTACGCTCTTAATTTCTAGAGCAGTTCATGCAAAGGTCTAGGGAATTTGAACTCCTGTTGGTGCATCAATTTGCAGAGATCAGCCTGCACACACAAGCAAAAATTAGAGTTGCACACATAGGTAATGCTAAAATTACCAATTCCATTGTACATGCAACAAACAAACAAGATTTCAGATTAAAGTTGCAATGAGTAAATAAGATCCAATAGCAGAAATAAAGACACATTTACATTATATATCTTGAGAATACAAAGAATTCAGAGATTTTAATCTCTTTGCTGGTCTATTAACAATTGAATCATCTTGCCCATGATCACATTCATGAGTATCTTCAAGGCTACAATCAATCTGCCAATTGGTTTGTTCCAAATCTGGATTTTCAGTCCCTTCTTCTCTATTTACTGAATTTTCATGATCATTCTCATCATCAAAATGATCTACAGCTTCATCAAAGCATTTGTCAGTATTTGCTATTGGAATATGTACATAAATTTCAAGATTAGCTTCATGTGCATCAAGTTTATTATAATTATCAAGGTTTGGTATTTCTAGAATTTCATCTTCCTCTTCCTGATCTAATTTATCATCCTCATCACTAACATCATTCAAATCTAGATTTGTATCAGATTCAGAAACTGAATCTGAATCTTCAGCTTGCAATTTGAGTTGTTAGATGAACTTTAAATAAAGCAAATAAAGAAGGAAAGAAAATAAACATAGAACATCAAAATATAAAATACAAATTATAATTACCTTCTTTCTCTTCTTTCCCTTTGCCTTTCTTGCCTCCTTTCCTTGTAATTTTGCCTCCTTAAGCCCTTTGCTTTTTACTCTCCTCTTTCTCCCTGAATTTTGCTTCTTTTATTTTCTTCTCTTCCTGAGTTGCCTTCTTTGCCTTAGTAGCTTCCTCCCTTGCCTTCTTCTTTTCTTTCTTCTCTATTTCTTCTTGCTCTAGCCTAGCTATAATATCTATAGTCACAAGAAATGTGCCCTTGATATCTCTGGGCATAAAAGTTCTCCTACCTCTTTGCCTAATCTAAATTTGTGCACTCTCCTGCTGTCCCTCATTATCTGCAACATTCTGATCTACGTTTCCTACAACCTCATTCACAACATCAACAAGTTGATCCAGAGGTGTATCAGCCCTGTTTTCTTGGAATATAAAAGTCTCTACCACTAAGTTTTGTACCTGAAGTTGAAACATAGCAGAGCACAGTCAGCCACTCCCTATTCTTCAATGTTCTTTCAGAAATCTTCTTTGCACCCTTCCTTGAGATGACCCTAAGGCCAGATTCTTTTCTTGCCTGCACCCCAGATTCATCACAATTTATATGTGATTTGCATCAAATTGTATGACCAGAATAAAAAGCATCTAAATTTGGGGCAGAGATTGCAATTGCTCGGGCATTATCAACAACCTGTGCTTTCCTCAAAGCTAATTCTGGATGTCTACACTTGAAACAATTCCACCATTTCATGTCAACAATGCCATCAGTGAAAGGAGCTGGCCTGCCAGCAACAATTTCTGCAACCCTATCTCTAAGCATCCGAATAGTAACTCCAGTTCCATCAGCAGCCATCTGCAAGCACCAAACAACAATATCCTCCTCCTCCTTTGTGGTGAAGACCTTGGGCTTCTTCCCATTTTTCACCTTAAAAATATCAAACAGATAGTTTCTTAGGGTTGTATGAGGGATGTCATGTTTTCTAGCAATCTTACGAATGTTAGAATAAATCTCTTCTACTTCTTCCAAGCAGCATCCATCTGTTCTTTTGTCCATGACCCTCTCTTCATATTTCTCAATTTCTTACCTTTCTACATCCCAGGAGGAAGGGCAAGCAAATCGAGGCCACTGAGGAAGGAGTGTAACAGCAGAATCTTCATCTCCAACATGAGAAGGAGCAAGGGATTTCGATGGATGGAAATTGAAACGAGTTTTAAGAGCCCTGAATAGCATTCTAAATGAAAGCAGAAAGGCAAGAAAATTTGGTGCACGAGAGATGCATAGAAATATTCTGATTTATAAAGAAGTGAAGTGTTGCATTTGGTTGTCAATGAATTACATGGATCAATCAGCAAGCAGAAGGTTGGATTGCATGCCACAACATCAATCCCGAGGAGAGAAATCTGGATCATTCATATTTGGGGGAGGCAAAAGATTTTGTGTGGGAAAAGTAGATGGACCAGCTTTCAAGACCGAAATATCAGGCTAATTCTTGCAGAGGTACTGTTTGCATGCATCTAGCAAAAAGCATAATTTCCAGGCATGATTTCCAACCATAGAACCGAAAAGAAATAAAAAAAAGGGAGAAAAATTATAGGATAAGAAGAAGAAGAAGAGATTTTAACGTCACGCCACAAGGCAGCGTCCTATCGGACATGTGACACTTTACAACACACCCAGATGGGTCCTGCCCCCACCACTTTACATTGCTGAAGTGGGTCCTTCCCCCACCAACTTTACATTGCATGGCCACTTTCACAACGAGGCGTTGAACCCGTGACCTTGGGTATGGCAGTTTAACGTCTTACCACAGGGAGTGAACTAACTATGGAAAGATCCTTGTTCACAACGGAACACAGTTGCTCTAAAAATAGAGAGTGTTCGTTTCGAATAAGGAAAGAGCTGAACTATACAAGGCCACGTGTTGAACCATCGGGATACACTGCACAATCCATTTTGGGGGTCTCTGATTTGCCGCCTTCAATAGCACTAAAAAACGTCCAACAATGGACTAAAACCATGCCACGTTGGATCTAAAAGGGCTATCAGATGGCCGACAATTTGTCCAAAATTTTGGATGGGATGTGGTATCCCGACCAATAATGGTTCTTCTTTAATTTTAAAACATAGGGATATTTGGAAGAACATGTCTGCACAGATTGGCATTTGGAAGAACATGTTAGCACAGATTGATGTACACCCAAAGGTTTTAACAAATTGTCAAAGAGTGGCATGTTCCAAAGAGTTAATACCGAATAGATGTCGAGAATCATTAGCATCCTTGGCTAGGGCACAAATTGGCCATGTCCAAATGAAGAAGAATCATTCAGCTTTTGCATGCATTATAAGTCTTTACCGTAGGTCTGTGCTAGATGAAAAAATTGTTAGTTGGATGATTATGTGAGAAATATTTAGAAATATGGCTATTTAACAGAAACTGTGTTTTAAATCTTACAATGGATATGCCATTTTTCTCTTAAGGTGCATTATTCTCCTTCTTCCAATGGATCAAAGAAATGTTCGAGTGGAATTTTCAATGCCCTTCTGAGATACTCCATTGCAATGGATGCTGCATCAGATTTTAGGGAAGAACTTGAACATAGCACTGCTCACGACCGCCATCTTGCTAATTGAAGATTTATTAATACCATTCTGGTGGCTGCAGAATTAGGGAGCATGAAACGGATTCTTCCTTTTTGCCTTGGTCACCATGATATTTCTTTAGCAAAGTTGTATCAGTTCCAAAGCTTGGGTATGGATATCTGTGTCAAATTCCCTATGCTTCTCCAGTAAAAATTTTGGTCTGTATTCCTGTTATAGAATGAGCTAAATAGGAAGTGTTGGGGAACAAATGAAACTCTTAAATGTAAATGCAAGCAATCTCTCTTTAAAGCAAAAAAATCAAGTGGAATTAATGAGAGAAAGCTCAAGGCCAACTCAAGGTAGATCAAAGTTCCCCAGCCTTTCTCCCTGATATTGCATTGTCTTTGACATCATAATTCCTTCTATCTATTTTCAATTTTTCAATTTAGGAAGGAATGCAATGTGTGTGCATTGCATTGTCTTTTGTCATTTAATTTCTTCGATCATTTTGAGTGGATTCCGGGGCTGCAACATGCAGACCCTCTTTTATGATAGACACATATTCATGCTGAATATTTTATATTTTATGGGAAACTTTGGCCTTTGTCAAAAATGCACATTTGTTATCAAATGCAAAATACTTTTAGCTAAGAGGTGAAAGGAGAAGTTGATAATTATGGGGTAGATAACGCCCTGGTCAGAGGGCGTTATGGGAATAAACTTCAAGGTCAATATGGCCATGGCCAAAATGGCGAGGGCGTGCGGGAGCAGCACGCCCTCGCCATTTTGGCCATGGCCATATTGCCCGAGAATTTTATTCCCATTAACGCCCAAGGGCCAGGGCGTTATCTTCCTTAACACCCTGCTCCGAGGGTGTTATGAGCCTTCGTGATAACGCCCTACGGCGTTATGAGCCTTTGTGATAACGCCCTAGGGCATTATGACTGTTTTAGCTATAAAAACCCAAGGAGCAGTGTGTTAAGGAGATAGAACTTGCCACTTTTTAGACTCACATTCTAGCCATTAGGACAAGACGAAGATGCTAACCTCCTATTTCCAATCTCCTAAATCTTTTATGAGAAAGTTTTAGTCATACAAAGCCATCTATTGATATGCAACAGTTTATTCTGGCTTGCAACGGAAACTCAAACAACCCCCGTAAATCATCTTCTCACCATAAAACTTGGGTGTCAATATTAGTAATCTTAAGTTAAGAAGCATCTTAGATATGCCAATATAAATCTTATCAAATCAGTGCGAAATCTGGTCTTAAAAATTAACAAGACGTCCTGCTAAGGACTAGTGCCATAGTGTTACCAAGACAAGTAATATAGATAGTTCTTTTATTGCAGGAGAGTGTGGAAGTGACTTGTCTTCTCCATTAGCTTGCAGGCTCTAGGTCAGTGCAGAGCATTCCATCTGACATTGCTTACAAAGCAAGTGTATTGTAAAAGTGTGATACAATTTTGTCTATGAGGCTTCATACGTCTCTTTTTTCAATATAGAGAATGTATTTGCCATTTGATCCAGTTTCAATAATGAAGCAAAACGTAAACACATTTGGTGAGATGTCTGCTTAGATTCACGTGGAATAGATAGTACATGCATTACCTAAGTGACCAATCGGCTAGTCGAGAGTGGCTAATTAGAGCTAGAACAAGATATTGTCCCGGCATCAAGTCAGTTCAATTGTCTCGTATTGCCTCCAATTGTGTCTTCTAAACCAACTAATTCTCAAGTGGACGTTAAAATACTATTTCATTTCCTATTCTAGTCTCTTAAGTGAAATACCTGCAACTCCACAAATACAGATACATGAATTGCTACATAAATTGCTGACACTAGATTGAATGTTAATACAACTCCACAACTACAAATACATGAATTGCTACATAAATTGCTGACACGAGGTTGGACGTTAATAGTGGGTTCAACCCCACAGGTTTAGAACTGAAGAAATGTTCGCGACGGCCTTGGCCACCGCGATAAATTTCTTGTATGTTTAAAACATGTCCTTCCAAAAAATACAGCATACATACGCCATTTAATTTAACATTTGCAACGCATAGACGATCGTAACTAAGTAAAATCGATATGAGTAGATGTTTATTATAGGTCCCAAACGACTAAATAACATAGACATTGAGTAGATGTTTATTATAGATCCCAAGTCCTATGAGACTGAATGAAATATGTCATAGGCCTATAAGTCAAATTCATCCCTGTCAAGGATAGTGTTGGCGCTAACACTCCTGTCAAAGTCTCTAGTGACCTGTTGGCTTTGGGTGAAACTGCTACTTTCTGTGAAACTTTGGGTAGCACTAATACTTTCAGTGATTGTTTGGGTTGAACTTCCAGTTACCATAATGCTTCCTGTGATACTTCCGATGTTTCCAATATTAGAGGTTTGCATGAGACACATTGTAGGAGCAATTGGGTTGCAAATTTTAGCATTGGTCAGTTGCATAATCATATTGATGGCAGTCACACCTTGGAGCATATTATCCTTGCAAATCCTTGCAGCCCCCTCCATGGTCAGCACTGGTAATACTGTAGATCCCAACAAAGCAGCAAGACAGCCATTTCGCAATCCTTTCTCTATGAAATGGAGCCGTTTCTCCACCATTTCGCATGCGCTGGCCTCCGTGGTATATAGAAATGGACTACACTGAAATACATGGGTTTTGTGATTCCCTCCCCAGCACATTGGGCCCATTCCAATGTACCCATTGGGGCATGAGGGGTAGCATAATCCCTCGTACAAATCCTGTGACAAAACAAAGCATGATGAGTTTATACCACAGTCGCTATATGTGGTAAGCGTCAGTCATATGTCCTAAGGGATACTGCCAAGTGGGATAAGGATATAAGCTAGTAACTAATAGGATGGCGTCAAGTGGTATGGTGTAGAAGTCACTCACTAACTAATAATTGATTGATCTTTTCTTAGTCTAGAGTAGTTGCACCGACTTACTAACTAATAATTGATTGATCTTTCTTAGTGTTTAGTGTAGACTCTAGAGTAGTTGCACCCTTATAATTGACAATTATAATTGACAATTGACGTAAAAATACCATCTATCTATCTATCTATCTATAATTCTATGCATTGTGAAGAAAACAGCAATGAAATAATAGACTTTACCTGTCCTGGAGCGCAGACCATGGCTGATGAGGGGCCACGAGGATAGAAATGGCGATGGATGGATTGAGCGCAGAAACAACCAATGTCTGTAGATCCGTCGGGGCAGCCATTACAGCATCCTATGCAGCAGCAGCCTTTGGCCCACATTTTGGTGCAGAAATCTCCGGTGGTGGAAAATCCGGGAGGGCAGTTCATAACGCACTGATCTCCCTCTCCACTGTAACCAAAGTTGCAGCGTCTGAAACACATCTGCCCATCCTTTTCGAACCCCTCCGGGCACAGATAAGGGCGCACTCCAAATCCCCTGTACAATAAATCAGCAAAGCAGGCTGTTGTGGTGGTGACCACCATAAGATCTTCTCCCTCTGCAACAAACAAACCAATTGAAAAGTTATAAGTAACATTCTTGAATTTTGCTCTATCTAATAACCACACTTAGACTTACTTAGCGGTTCGATCTTTGACACGTTGAATGCCGTAACCCCAAGTGCCAGCAGGCTAGCTATGGCTGCAAATACCAGCACTGGGCTTGCCATTTTTCTCTGTGATTGGATAGGAGAACTGAGTACAATTTGTAGCAGAGAAGGTGGTGCAATATATACAGCAGAGAAGGGTTTCTAACGTGGAAATTTCCTGCGTTTAGATGAACATCCATGATGTGCAGTAAAAAACTATGTTTCTTCCTCTCTTTTTTTTTTCTTTTTTTTTGGCTGGTTTTCTTTGACTTGGGTTATGGCATTTTGTGTGGATTGTCCGGAAAGACCGGCCCATTCCCTCTCCAGAATCAAGACCCCAGTTTGCATAACGTTAGAGGGCATCTCTTTTTCCTGTAGATAGTCTTTGTCGACACCTTCATTTCTGTATTTGGTCTTTGTCGACATTCATTGCGCCCACGTGAAGAGATTAGAAGGCCTACGATCAGTATTTTAGCCAGCTTGAAGAAACTTCCATAGAGTCATTTTCTTACTTACGCGCTTTGTTGGAAGATCGAACATGGCTTATGGAGGACGAAATGGCTCTTTGCATAATTAGCATTCTGCAATTCATTTATTAGTTTGAACGCAGCAGAGCATTATTGGCCATATCTGGCACAAATTTAGCCAAGAGTTCACTCTCTTAAGCCAGCTGTCATCCTTCTATGTCATTCTTCTGTAGAGGCACTCCTAAGTCAATAGAGCATTGTTTTTAAGTCAATAGAGCATTGTTTTGTCCTGAGTCAATAGAGCATTGTAATTCACGTGTCTTTCTGCACGCGTATCACAAGCTAAAAAATCCTCCTTTGGCCTTCTTCCTCTGAGTTGGCCATGCCTAAAGAAGTGGGCATTTAATATTTGCAGAGCCTAGTCTGTTGCATAGTTGGCATAGAATGGCGTTCTATACCATTAGAATGGCAAAACGGTTTGTCGAGACAGCAACCGTGCTATCGCGCCGTGTACATGATAAAAAGTTTGGATTTTTTGTTGTTGGCAAGAACGCCGTGCGGAATAGCCGTTCTGCCCAATCTACCGTTCTCAGGGCAAAGAATGCCAAATTAAGAATTGCCGCCAAAATTGAACGTGGTCCGACCATTTGCTCATGATTCTTTGGGAAGTTTTTGCTCCCGCCGTTAATTGGACTTGCGATAGCATTTGCTGGCATCAAGACTTCCGCATATGCATCTACTGCTCGAGTTTCAGCGCCTGAGGTAAGCAGAACTATGCATTTCATTTCTCAATCTTCTTTGAAAAATTTTATTAGATAGCAAAGCAAACCAGACATTTTTTGCTATAAGCAAACTTATTTTGACAAAAATCTATCACATAGCAAAGCAAATCGGGCCATTCCTGCTGTGAACAAGCTTGTTTTGGTAAGCTGGAGCAAACCCAATCATTTTCTCAGATCTGTATATATTAGGCTATATATTAGAGTTAGGCTTAGGGATTTCAATATTGAGTACATTTATATGTTTAGGCTTATTGCATAACAAAATCTCTTTTGATCGAAGTACATCTATTTATTTGTGATAAAAGATCATATACATTGTTTAACTATATTCAAGCTTTTTATGCAGTTTGACAGCTTGTTGTTACGAATTAACATATTTGCAGGTCATATTCCGAAAGATTTCAATGTTTCTGATCATTTTAAGTAGTTTTTTAAACAATGTCGTTCCGTTCCGTTCCGTTCCATGCAAATGAGCTAGCCGTAACCGTTTCTTGAGGCTTGTCGTTCCTAAAACTATTTCTACTAGTTATGGTGCCCGGCGTTGCCGGGCTTTAGTAACAATTTGAGGAGGTGGTTGTTCCGGTGTTGGCTAGAGTGAAAAATGTGGCTTTCAAATGGTAAGTGTAATATAGAGCAGGCTTTAAGATTCAAAGAGAAAGAACCATTGTGCAAAAAATTATGGATTTGATCTTGGGTTAAACTGTACAAATGTTACATGATATTGCTTCTGTTTATATGTGAGGTTTAGCAATTGTGAAGTTTGATTGTTCTTTTTGTTTAGGGAAGTACATTGTGCTACATTGGAATGCCATGTGTATGCCAATGCAAGTGTTTGCTTGTTTGGCTTATAACTACAAATGAAAATGTTCAATCGATTGGCTTTTCTAAATAGCAATCAGCATATGAAGTTGTTTATACCTATTAGCTATAGTTAGGTAAAGGGTGTCACGCTAAAGGGTTTTGTGAATAATTACCTTGAGTCATTTGAAAAAGTATCAATACATGTAATTCCACCATATTTTAATATGTTGGTCATATAGAAATAGGATTTTGGCTATTTGTAAATAATTACCTTGAGTTATAGACCGCGGGTGCCCGTTCGCATAAATAATCTGATTATGTTATAGGTGGGCATGTTGTGAACATGTTATTAAAATTTGAAGAATGAAAATGAGAGAAGGGAGATGATTTTAGCTTGTATCATTTAAGGATTAGTGTGCTTCATGCCTGATAATTTTGCATAAGAGTAATGATTTTGCTCAGGGGCCCTTCATTAGGATATTGAAATGATTTTATTGTCGGGCATTGGTAGGCTTTTAGGAACCTATAGAAATTTGTGTTACAATGTGAAAGCAACAGTAGCCTTAATTTGAATTGTGCATTTTCAACTATTAAGTATTGTTTGCTTTAGAGGGCATGGCTTTATAGTTGTATTGATTTAATTTTCCTAGTAGTTCTGGGTAATTGACAGTGGGCCAAAATTAAGAGTTTTGGGGCTGAAAAGATAACTCCATCAAGCATTAATGCCTTAGTTAAAGAGACGTTAATAGTCGCTAGTGTAAACCACTTTCATGCAACTTCCTAGTTTTATCCAGATTTCCGACCATGGGTTAAAGCTAGGTATTGTATTTTGTGGCCATAAAATGTTTCCTCCATTTTTCAAAAGCAATCATTTGGCATCTTCCGTTGTTGGCTTTGACGCCATGTTAACATGTTGTATTTAAGAGAGCATTGTACTTTATGCCATAAAATGTTTCCTCCATTTTTCAAAAGCAATCATTGGCATGTTTTGTTGTTGGCTTTGACGCCATGTTAACATAAGAGGATTCGACAAATAACATGCAATCAAAATGGTAATCAGTTGATTCAATTAGATTTAACGATTTGAGGTAACGATTTGAGGTAACCCAGAGAAAAACTATTTCTATTGGCATATGCACTATTTTTCTTGCAATCAACTTCCACTATATTTGGAAGGATGAACTGCCAGAGATTGAGGCGTATCCAACCGTATAACCTATGATGTGAGAAGAGTATAAAAAATACGATGATTGATCCTGTTATTTTTCCGAGTTACTGGCCTCTTGCCATGAGTTTCAGCAGCAAAGTTCTTCAAGTGACTCAACCACCATGCTTAGGAGACCACCTGTGACAATCGAAAAATATGTTACTTCTTTGCCATTGTACAACTTCATCTGACATTGGTCATACAACGGCGCTAATGAGTATAGCCTGACAGTTAATAGGGATATATCTTACAGACAATTATGCCAACCCCTCTAGTGTCATAAGATTGTAAGATAAAAAAATAACAATTTGCTCTTGGACATGAATAATAATACAGAAAAGGAACAATTTGTACCTTATATGTGTACGAATATGTCTTTCATTGAATTGCCTATCAGAATCTATGTTGCTAACACCAGACTCAACATCGAATTCAGAATTCAAGGCATGATCTCCATCTTCCACATCGATGCTAAGTGGGATGGCAAAAACTGATTTTCACGTCGAAGAAAATAATAGCTGTGTGCTCCATTAGGTAAACCATTTAACTACTTTAAATTTGACATGGCAGGATATAACACAAACCTCATACCTGGTTATTCAGCGGTGTTGTCCATATGCACAGGCATGCAGATGTAGATTCAAAGGAAATGATAAAACTCTTGTCCTACTGATCTGCCTCAAACCTGGTTATTCAGCAGCTCCCCTCAAGCCACCCTCCATATGCCCAGGCATGCAGATACAGAGTTTGAAGCAAGTGACACAACTCTAGGATTTAAATCAGACATTACTTACATTATTTGGAACTAAATGATGGCTCCAAGAAGAAACCCTCAAATGTTAAGCTTCACAGATGCGCATATCCCCATGTAAAAACCTGGTCCATGACTTGTTGAAACTGCAAACCTTGAAGGAAATCACATCATATGATGCCTAGTTTCCATTCTTTTTATTGGAAAAAGCTGAAGCCTTAACCTTCACACACTTATGGAAGTGAACAATGAGTTGTGAATGAAGAAAATTGTTTGCAGGCCTTCTACATTTATAACCTTCGCCATATTTCAAGGTCTCTACACTTGGTAGTGAGCAATGAGTTGTGCGTGGACAAAAAGGTTAGCAGATTATCTACATTTATAACCTAGATACCGTATTTCAAAGTGCCTTCTTTATGCAATATGGAGAACTCATTCCAGGACTTTCTATTCTGCAAACTTCTAGATCATTATCCAGCCTTACAGTAAGATACAGTACTTCCTGTTCTGCAAGGTTTTAAATCAGTGTTTGGCCTTACAGTAAGCTCCAGCACTTCTCATTCCGTAAGCTTCTAAATCGTTATCCAATCTAGCTCAGAAATCCAACAAATGAACTGCTTTGTATTGCATGTAGGACCTGCCAAAACAATCTGGAAGAAGTCTGGAATAAGCCATTCCATAAGATCCTTTTACATAAGCATGGGTATAAAGTAAGTAATTGCCACAGGCAGTTTTCTACACTCCAATATCAGAGATTAAACTATATATAAGAGATCTAAAATGCTGAAGTTCAGCAAAGGCCACTGAAGTTGTGAAACTATGCTCAGTGTTAGTGTATAGTAACAACATTAATTGTCCATTTTACTGCAACTTCATGTGCCATTTTATGGCTATTACGTAAAGCTAGTGGAGAATGACCGTATTTCGCTATCTATTGTTTAAATATATACAATGCTAGAAATTACACTAACCATCTTTGTGAACATATTTCCCACCTGTCTTAATTTGCCCGAGTTAGCTGGATATGCCTTCAACTTGACGCCAACTCCAATGGAGTAATGTTTATACCAGAACATAAGAGATGCAGTGCTGCCCTCATATTCTCTGCAAGAGAAATATTTAGGTAACGCACTAATTAAGCTTGCTAAAATTCACACATTTCAATGGGACATTACTATATATAAAGCTTTAGTAAGAATCTGTCTAGTTCATGGATTAAAAATAACAATGTGAAGCAGAACATATATGCATGCATAATATTTCTTAGACAACAGATAATAGCATGTAGGTCTATTGAACAAACACCACACACTGTATACCTAAGACAAAAGAAAATACGATTAAATAAACAGGTCTCTTCACAAAAGAACCCAGGGCTTACCTCAGACAATGTCACATTTTGATCTGTTGAGCAAGAGAATAAATGGAAGTAAATGTGCTTTGATGTCTTCTTGTCAAACCAAAGATAGCATATCACGAATAATCCTCCACAATACCTGATTGAATTCTGATAATGCAGCAGACCAAGTACCAGGGCTAGATGATCTGCTCCACATGTAGGTAACTGGAAAAAGAGTCACCATATAATGCACTGCAGTCTCTAAGTTAAAATACAAATGATTAAAGATGAAGAGAGGTGAGAATAGCAAAATGCTATCTATTGAGATCCATTCAACATGAAAGGATTTGCATAAAGCAAAGGATTCAGAAAGCACAACAAAATTAATACATGTGATATATAGAGCTCAGCTAATACATGATCTGCTAGGGCTAAATACATAATCTGTTAGAACACCACAGAAAAACGCCGAGTATGAGCAATCATGGCATGGCATAGGCAGACATATATGCTCCATACGTATTCCCTAAAATATTCGGAGCCTGACTTTTTCAATCCTAAGTAAATCGAAGTAAAAAAGAAGACAAATTCAAGAGGAAAACCTGAAACAACCATAGGATCTTGAGGCACACAGAAGGAAGACTCCTATTTCTGTCCTACGTCCTATCCAGCAGTGATGTCGTGCCTTCTCTTCTTTCTCCATTTTGTCTTCCTTCCCTGTTTCTGTTTCTTTTTCTGATTCTGTTTCTGAAGCAGAAATCAATATTTTGTTCTCTATTTCCATCTCAAGCTGCTGGATTGCCCTTTCTGCGGCAGCTTTTTCAGTATTCTCGACATCTGGCACCACCGGATCAAATTTTGGAGCGGCAAGCTCGGCAAAAGCTTCATTTGTGCTCTTCCTATGACCTGTGACATCCTTGATTAGCTCTTCCACAACCTCAATCCGATGGTGAGCTTCGCTTCCTGCCGCTTTAACAAATTGCTCGCTCCTCTTTCTTTTCCGCCTGCAAAACCGAAATGTGTCAAGACAATGCAACACAGGGCAAATACAAAGTTCAAAGAAACAGGGGAAATTTAGAAAAAGCTTTACCTCATATTCTTCCTCGGATGAATATACCTGCACAGAAGACGTCTCTGCTCCGAGATGAGATGGGTCTAAAAAAATCCAACCGGAATGGCACAAAGATGATCAGAACACAAACTCCTATTTCTGTCTTCTACACGCGTCTCAGCCAAAAGACAGAAGAAGAATTCGGGACAAAAACCTAGTAAAAAATCATACGAAAACCCAATCCGATTTTTGGAATGCCTGAAAAATTTCCCGGCAGCTAAAAGCTTGTAGACCTTAGAAAACTAACCTGGAAAAAAAATCCAAAAAGTTTTCGGAACATCGGAAAAACCAAACTTAAACAATAGGATATCAAGTGTGGTTTGCTGGGTGGTATGGAAGCACAAATGTGATAGTCTTTTTGGATGAACACACTCCTACTGTAAAGCTTTATCAAGAGATTAAGTCTCGTTTGCATGACCAGTGTTTGACGTCTGGATTACGTCTTGATGTTAAGGTTGAAGTTTGGGATTATCTCCACCTTCCGTAGCACTTGTACATATTGTTGTTTTCTGTTTAATATAGTTTTGCATTCTTCCAAAAAAAAAAAAAAGTTGCTACGCATGGGGGGTTGCCCTCTGTTGACCCGACAGTGACTTTTCATGTTTTTTGGTTGGTTGTTTCTAGGTCCTCTCTAGCAAAGGGATCAAATTGTCAAGCATTTGTTAGTACAGATAAAGCATACTTTAGGGTATGATATAGAAGTATTATGATTGATGGTGTTGTTAAAATTTGTACACCATACTTTAGGGTATGATATAGAAGGTGTTGTTAAAATTTGTACACCTGTTCTTATGTTGTGGATATGTTGGCCATGCAACACATATGAATGCAAGTGATGTTCTATATTCGGGACTATCATTTGTTCAAATCTATAATTACAAGAGATGGTCATATATAGATGATATGCTCCATCAAAGATCTGGGCATTGGATTTTTATTTGAAGAGATGGTTGGTGGTTTTACATACAAAGTAGATCCAGATCCCCAAGCGTCAACTCGATCTAGAAAGCGACAAATATTTTTTATTTGCATGATAGACAATATGAGACATGGAGCTAACTCTAGTATTTTCTTAACATATATAATTCTTATGGGTAAGATGCCTTTGGCATATTCAGTTGATTCCCGCCACGTATTTCCGGGGGGGGGAAATAGGGAAACAAAAAAAATGCCAGAGAAAATGAAATCGAAGAAAAAAAAGGGGCGGCCCTGTTCTGCCCTGTTCCGGTGGGCAGGTGGGTCTGCCGCAGACAGAATCTGATGATCGTCCATTCTAGCTCAAAAAATCGGCGTGAGGAAGCAGAGGACTTAGCAAAAACTGGCAGATTGAAGCTACGTCAGCAAAAGCCGGCAGAGAAAACCAGCGGATTTTTGAAGGCTCTAGATGGCGCCAGTTTGTTGCTGAAGAGGTTTCGTTGGATTAGTTAAGATTTGTTGCAGATGTAGCTACAGTTCTTAGTAGATGAAGTTTTTTCATGGGTAAGTTTATCTTTCTCTATGCTTTTCTTCTATGATCTTATTGAAAAGGTTACACAAATTCGTACAGTTTGTTTCTTCATGTTAATTGTTTTGTTTTAGTCTTGGCAATACAGGGCTTTAAGATTTTTGAGGCTGGAAATTTTAGAAACATAGACAAGTTCAAGTGAGGAGGTAAACTAACTGAAACTGTGACTTTTCCCATATTTATGCAGCTTGAGACAAAAAACTGTGTAAATTGCAGGCATATATTTCCTTCAGAGTGAGCTATTCCATAGCGAAGGGTAGCAGAGGGGAGAGAAAATATTTAATAGAGAAGAGCCAATTTGTTAAAGAGAATAACAAGTGGCTGTATAGAAAGCGCATACAAAACAAGGTGAAGGTGCAAACGCACTAATGACCTGTGGTGCAATTGCAGATTCCTTTTTCAAAAACCCAAAAATTCGGCACATTTGACCTATTTTTATAAAAACAAGTACCAAACAAAGGTGCAGCAGTTCAAATAGGGCAATATTAAAAGCGAAGGATACATTTTGCTTTAAGTCACACTAAAAAATACACATACAGAAATGCAAAGGAAAGTAAGAATGTGTCTATTCTATTCTATTCTATTCTATGCACGCATAGACTTTAAAGTTATATTTCAATAATTGAACAGAGTAATATAGGCACACATAATAATAAACTTCTTTTACACACATTAAATATCAAGGGGGACGTCCTCCTCAACAAGTTCTTCATCTGAATTCGTAAGAGAGGGAACCTTAGTAGAGACATCAGGAATAACTTCCTCAGGTGCCAAAAATTTAGGGCATGCACTAGCTATAGAAATTCTTAAATGTGTATTCATAACATTACACAACCCAGTTGAATGATGCTTAGCAAGTTGAACAATGGTCCCTTCACAAATAATACTTTATGAGATGTCTGTGGAATGTGTGAGCAAATAGGAAACAAAAGCCACAAACAAATTAGTCACAACACAACCAAAGACATGGAAAAAAACGCTGCTAGCTATGGTTGAGGAGGAAATGTTGGTGAGCTATGCACATAGAGCCAACTAGAAGATGAAAAGGTTGTCATGTTATTGCCTTTAAGGATAAAAAAATTGCCAAGCTAAGCGTGCAAAACCTACAGGTGGAAAAGAATATAGCCAAGCTTTGTGCACATAACCAACGTTGAGAAAAAAGAAAAGGATATAGCTAGGGCAAAGGTTGTCGACTACGTTAGGACCTTTTCAAACCATAAATGCAAAAAAGAAATAATTGAAATGTATGTAGACAAGTTAGAACCAGAATTAAAAAGGATGTGGCATCCAATGACTAGGTTAGGAGTAAAATATCTAGTATCTAGGGGGTGGGATGTGGCCAGTACAAAATTAGTAGGTTGTTAAAAAAATGGGTAGGTAGAAGTTTAGCTGGTAGGTAGTGTCTATGCGCGCATAGACAAAAGTCTTATGCTATGCGCGCATAGGAAAAGACTTTTTTTTTCCTCACAATTTTCTTCTTATCTTCAATCTTCACAGCAATTTTCGGCAGCTTTTCTGTTACAATGCATTCCTGGCAGTTAAAAAGAAGAAGGAGGAGGTAAAATCTGTGGAAAAAAGGGGCTTTTGTAAATTTTTTGTGGCTTTGATTTGTGACGAAAAAACAGGATTGAGGTTGGATTTTGCAGCTTTGGGTTCAGATTTATTCCAAAATGGGGCAATATTTTGCCAGATAGCCTGATTAAGGCATCCTCGGAGCCGATAGTTCGAAACAAGCCTTAAGTTTGAGATTGAAGAAATTATGAGCACTCATTCCGGCCTTTGTCAGTTTTCTAAGATCTTTATCCGAAAGCAATAAGGTCGCTTTTGCGCCTATCAAAATGGACGAAATCCTCTTTCTGTCCCCCTCGCTTTTCTGAATACCATAAAACCCTGATTGTCAGAGATGAGCAGAGATACCGCTAGGATGCTGCTAAAAGATGCCGCTAAGAGATGCAGAGATGTTCTGGCGCCATGGCTTCACTATTCAAGAATGATTATTCGAGAACGGCTTCAGATTTCTCAGATCGCTTACTTACGTGCACCACCCTAAACCCCTCGCGATTGAAAATATGCAACATGCATTCACCGTTGTATCTAGACGCCCACCAAATTTTTCAGAAGATTAGATTCGCCAAAGAAAGACCGAATCGACCAAAAAATGCGCCGTTTCTTCAAAAAAAAACCCCTTGTTTCTTCAAATAGGATGTGCCTATGCTGAACCTTTATTTTTAACCTGTAATAAGCCTAAATTCAATAAGCTAGAGACATGCCATAAAAGCCAGAGTTGGAACGAAAATTTTCATGCTCTATGCATGCCCTTTTTTTCAGTGAGTTCTCTTACAAAGAGAATGAATAAATACCACAAAAAAAGGATTCTTATATTATATGTGGCCTCCCAACAAGAAATTTTATGTTATGCTCGATTCGACAATAGACACAGGCAACAAGATTTTAATTTATGATGTGCGCACAGAGACACAGGCAACAAGATTTTATGTTATGCTATGTGCGCATAGACATAGGCAACAAGATTTTATTTTATGTTATGCGTGCACAAGACACAGGCATAGCATTTTGCAATTTTTTGTTTTAGTTGTGTTTTATAATTTTGTGGCTTGCCTATGCGCGCATAGCCTGTGGTGGTTCTCCTTGAGCAATAGGAAATGCACACGACTTCATTTCCACATTTTAGCTTTCACTATTCGTCGAGATTCTGATGGTTCATTCATTTTCCCACTTTCCATGTGTGTCCCAAAACCACCTAAATTAGATTTTTATTTTATACCTAAATTAGGGATGTCAAATTAATAAGAAGCCAACTTTTCTGTAACATGCATTCACCGTTGTATCTAGACGCTTCCACCAGCCTTTCAGGAAGATTAGATTCGGCCAGCAAAGACCAGAATCGACCAGCAAAATGCAGCCGTTCTTCAGCAAAACCCTTGTTTCTTCAAATAGGATGTGCCTATGCTCAACCTTTATTTTTAACCTGTAATAAGCCTAAATTCAATAAGCTAGAGACATGCCATAAAAGCCAGAGTTGGAACGAAAATTTTCATGCTCTATGCATGCCCTTTTTTTCAGTGAGTTCTCTTACAAAGAGAATGAATAAATACCACAAAAAAAGGATTCTTATATTATATGTGGCCTCCCAACAAGAAATTTTATGCTATGCTCGATTCGACAATAGACACAGGCAACAAGATTTTAATTTATGATGTGCGCACAGAGACACAGGCAACAAGATTTTAGGTTATGCTATGTGCGCATAGACATAGGCAACAAGATTTTATTTTATGTTATGCGTGCACAAGACACAGGCATAGCATTTTGCAATTTTTTGTTTTAGTTGTGTTTTATAATTTTGTGGCTTGCCTATGCGTGCATAGCCTGTTGTGGTTCTCCTTGAGCAATAGGAAATGCACACGACTTCATTTCCACATTTTAGCTTTCACTATTCGTCGAGATTCTGATGGTTCATTCATTTTCCCACTTTCCATGTGTGTCCCAAAACCACCTAAATTAGATTTTTATTTTATACCTAAATTAGGGATGTCAAATTAATAAGAAGCCAACTTTTCTGTAATTTTGGCCCCTAAAATGGCACATCAAACCTAGAACTGTGTAATCTTTTAAAGCATCCAGCTATTTAATCTATGGACAATGGAGATGCATCATTTGTATATATTTATGATCATCCACTTGGGTTTACAAGTAGCTTTTTTGTTGACATTACTTAGCCTTGTGTTCCTGCACAACAACTACCTCATCTGCAAAAAATTACCTCAGGCTCTTAGCAAAAGCTTTGAACAACCTTAAAGAGTTACAAGTTTTATTTCCATTGCCAAGTAGATCGAGTATGGATTTTGCTTTCTTATTTGAGATATATTTTGGACCTTGCCATTTCCGTTTACCAACTTAGTCCAGTGTTGAGTAAAGTCTTGAGATGCTACTATTGTATCTAATGGGCAACGATATAGAATTCCAAATGAGAATGTGCAGTATTTTTGTATGCAATGGCAGATATACTACGAGCTTACGAGCTTACTCAATGGTAGAACTATTTATCTACCAACTTAGTTCAGTGTTTGGGTAAAGTCTTGAGATGCTACTATTGTATCTAATGGGCAACGATGTAGAATTCCAAATGAGAATGTGCAGTATTTTTGTATGCAATGGAAGATTATACTACAAGATAACGCTGATGAGAGGAAAACTCAATGGGAGAACTAATGGGAGAACTATTTATCTTTTGGAGCTAACTTTTGAACCGCCCATCAGTAATTATTTGCAAATTTGTATACACTGTAATCTATTTGTATCAAATACATATATATAAACTATTATATTCTGCAGCATCATTCTTAGTCTAAAATTAGTCTAAAAATGTACTGAGTCATTTATGCACATGCACCCAGTTACAAAAGCTCTGGCACAGAACTTGCTGCAGCTGTTGGGGTACTTTTAATGTCCACCATGTTTCACACTGCTTGCTTCAAGTCTTGCCAAGCTTCTCATTAAATGTCAAGTTCAAAGATATAACTGAGGAACTCAAGGTTTTGGGCATTTGCGATAGTGCGACTTGTTTCCTGTAAGCAATATAATCTGTAACAAAACTGAACATTCCAAATTATCTATGAACTTTAAAATACGTATAGATTTTTCTTTATAAGAGTGCATTGCATATGTATTTCAAGATGTGAGATAAATATGTGTATTACAAACTAAATAAGATAAAGATAAAACGGGATAATTAACTATGATGGCTAGTGAATCAAGCTCAAATTCCAAGTAGGCCCCTATCTTTTGAAATGTTATGGATTTTGAAGGAATCTAATAGAATATGAAGAGAATTTGCACAGAATCTAAGGGAATCTTGGAAGAATTTCAGAGATGACGTCTAGGGCATGACTCGACTGAATGGAGCTAGGCACTTGGTTTTGGAGCTAGGCACTTGGTTTCCTTCATTGGAGAAGAGAAATGTTTGCGACGGCCGCAAGGCCGCCGCGATAAATTTCTTGTAGTATTAATAGTTGCAGGTAAGGAAGGACATCGTAGTAGCACATATATACCAAGTCATCTTTATTAGTGATATATGAGTTATGATATTTGGCATGACAGAGCAAGGCATGATCATGAAGCCATATAACAAAGCTCTCATTTGGTGTGTATATCTACAGCTTTAGAAATGGAAAGCCCAACTAAGAATGTAATTTAAGATGAATAATAATTGCATAATAAGTATTTAACATAGAATACTTTAGCATATATTTAGAGGCAAAATTAATGTAAGAACCACCATCAAGCAAGATTCTATACATCTGTGACATTCGACATTCCACTAGAGATATCATCCTCCAATCTAGTTTATCTGCCAAAACTAACAAAAAGCCCTTTTCAAGCCCATTCTTCTTACTGTAATTATGTTCATAATTGTAGCAAAAACACGTGATATATTACTAATATAGATATCTAAAAACACAAACATCAGAGATCTCTGGGAAAGTGCATTGGGTAGAGATATACACATCCATCCTTATAAGCTAAGGTCATGGCCCTATTACCCCACCAACTAACATCCTTCATATCTCTTCTAATATCATTGTGGCCAAGACATATTCCAACATTGTAGCTTTTGCTTTTCTCCCAACCTAAATTTGATATTTGTGGCTATTTTGTGAGCTGATATATCCCAAATTAAAAGGTATCCAATTTAAGCTTTGGGGCTCAAGTGCTGTTAGGTGCAATATAGCAGCACTATCCAATAAAGCAAGACACTGCCAATCAGGTGATTGCTACTGTTTCAACCCGGGATACAAATCCTTCCAAGGCTTTTCAGTTGCAGTTTGACCCTAAAGTATGACTCTTCTTTCTATAGGACTATCTGTTTACAGTTGTGGGCATGTCCTCATCTCTTAAAACTATTCCTACATATATGTCTGTTGAACACTGTAAAGGGTCCAGAATACATGTTTCTTAGCATTGTAGAACCAGGTTGTTCTTTTTTTTTTTTTTTTTTTTTTTTTGAAACCTACATTCCAAGGTCTTCATTTGGTTGATCTTTGTGCTACTGGAATGATAAAAACAATTCTCCAGATTTAGAAAATTGCTTTCTGGCTCATAACTAGAGTGATTTCCTTGCAGTGGCAGTGATACGAGTTACACCAATAACTCGGTTTGATCTGGCTCTAGTTCATCCAAACTAAAGGAAGATCCAATAACAAGACAATAAATGGCAATTCTCCACCCAACCCGGCCTACCGGTGGCAAGAACTGGCAGAATTAACAGCAAGGCAGGAGGCAAGGCAATTCGTCCAACAGGTCTTCAGATTCCAACCAGGATTCAAACGATGAACTGTAAGAGGATGGAGGCTTGTCATTGGGAAATCCGGTAGGAAGAGGCTGTTGCAGGCATCAAAAGGTGGAGAAGAAACGGCTGGTGATGATCGCTGGTGTAGAACTCCCTGCAAGATCCGATGCACCCTTTGCCATGTGAGTGTAACTGTCTTGTAAGTATTATAGCATGTTGAAGTTTGTGAAACTCGACTTATATTGAAACCTTTGAACTTAGGAAAGCTGATAAGGACCAAGCCAACCTCTTTTTATTGGACAATTAAATTGTCTCATTCTCATACCTTTTAAAGCATACCTTGCAATTATTTTTCATATGTTGGTGGAATATAATTGCATTTTGTGGGAGGTCTAGATAAGAACTTTGTAAATTAGGTTCATAGAATTTTAACAAAGTACTTTAACATGAAATTTAACAAAGTTAGACATAGAGAGTGTAGTAGCACAATTATTCATACCTTTTAATGCGTATCTTAAAATTATCTTAAAATTTCTTTCCAAGAAGTGTTGTTACGTTGCATGGGAGTGACATATGGGTTCTATTTTAAGCCAACGCTCTTTTTATTTTCATATCTAATTGAACCAATAGAAAATAATGTGGAATGCTTTTGTGGGCTTTGAATGAATAAATGGATATGGAAAGAAAATGGCATAAACAATAAGTTATCTTGCCAATAGTAGAAGTTACTCCTTTGGGCTTTGAATGAATACAGAGATATGAAAATAGCATAAAAACTAAGCTATTGTCTTCCCAAAGATAACAATACCCTTCATTTTCAAAAGCATTTTGTCAAATCTTATTTAAAAGCAGTTGAAGCGCAGATATATTTTTTTAACAAAATAATGTAACCTCAAAGTCTAGAAGAATAGAATAGAATAGAATAGAATAGAAGAGGGATTCTTGAATATTTCGTGGAGCAATCTATATTAGGATATACTTGGAAGTATTTATGAGACAACCACAATGATTGGACCTAATCTTTTCAACTGAATTCTGTATTTTTCTGACTTCTAAGCTCCATCTATATTAGGATGCACCAGAATATAATCTGTCTAGTTTAGAATATCTAAGCATCTTCAAATATACATGTACAAAGCTAAATCTATCTACAGTAGATCTTTCCTTTAGGATTCAGAAGCTTAAATCTGTTGCTATAGCTAGAAGGGATGTTTTTTACAGCAGGCCATACATGTGGTTATATCTACATCAGCTTATGAGCTGTTAGAGCAAATAGCAGACCCAAATGATTGCTTAATACAACATAAGTTGCGGTGACCTGAAACAAAAGACTATAAGTCAATATGTAAGCAAAGCCAACTATATAGATTTCCAAATATTAATTAAACGCATATGCCTTCAATGGAATGAGATGATCCAACTAAACATTTGGATGGGCATGAGAATGTGTAAATTTGCCATCTGTCACATTGCTCCTAAGCACATCAGGCCTGCTTCAGAGTGCAATTCAAAATATCACCCAAAGACCATGTGAAAGTGGCAATTAGTGTAACGTTCCTAACCGACATGCCCTTAACCAACTGGGCAAAACCGTCTAGACGTTTATGAGTAGTCGCTTCTACCCATTTATGCCGGTGTCTCGGGAACGCCCCACAGGCACATTCAACCATAGGCCCGTTACAGTCTTCCCACTAGAACCATTGCTCGTCCTCGAGCATCCAAAGCTATACCATGTCTATGTCATACCATGTCACAATGATTACCAAGTCTTTGCAAATTACCTATGCATATAGGCACCCATGGAGACTCGAACTCGAGACCTGCTCTGATACCAAGTGTGACGTTCCTAACCGACATGCCCTTAACCAACTGGACAAAACCTTCTAGACGTTTATGAGTAGTCGCTTCTACCCCTCGGGAATGCCCCACAGGCACATTCAAGGTTCGAATACTCGAGTGGTCTACCATGGGCCCGTTACAATTAGCAGCATTCAAAAAAATGTATTCTTTTGAGCTTAATTTATAGGTAAATACTTACATGAAATTAACCATGCAAATGTGTGGAAATTTGGTGCTAGAGTTTTCAAATGAAAACTGGACTGAATTTGTGGATGGAGATGCCTTGTATCACCGACATATCAAGAACCTAAATTAAAAGATTACTTACTGGGGCAGGTGTTGTTGGCCTTGGGGCACTTGGTGAGTCAGGCTTCTTGTTTGTCTCTTTTTCCGCCTTTACATGCCCTCTTGTTTGTCTCTCTTCTCACCCTTACATGCGCCTTTTTTCCATGGCATTGTAACTGTAAATTTCTTTGTTATTTAGATATCCATTTCACTACAGTGGAAAAAAAGTTGTGCTTACCTTGCACTTCCGATGCCACTGTTGATGGAAGCACAATATCTCTTTTTGCATAAGCTCTAAGTTATCTAATGCCCTGCCTTTCACCAGTTTCACCTCAATGTGCTATGTAGAAAAACAGGCGTTGAGAAAAGAAATTACCTATAATAGACTGGGATCAAAAGTGTAATGCAATGCCAACCTTGCTGAGCTGGAGCTTGTTGAACGCATCTTGTAGGACTTTGTAATTCTGGATCATTTCATAATTGTTCTTTGCATCAAAGTTCACCTGTTAGAACCCAAAATATCAAGTCTTGAGATATTATTGTATGGCATCGCCATTTTATGGCTTTACTGTAATCATGCTATATGCAATCAAAACTCATACCTAGCAAATACGTCAAAAAATATAGTGGCGGTAGTATATTAGCTGCTTATCTTCACCATATAGTTGATAGTTTTACACTTCAACCCAAACATCCTTTTATAGTGGCAAGACAGAGCAATACAGTTTTGCAGTGACAAAACAAAACAATCCGTGTTTCAAAAATATGGCTAGGGATCTAGGAAGAAGTTGAAGCCACCAACTGGAGCATGAGCTACCATCGCCAAGTAGGAGTTCTGCTAGATCTATAGATGCCACAGTCGCCAAAGCTGGGGCCTGAGCTACCATTGCCAAGCAGAAGAAGTTCCGCCAGATCTGATCTGTAAATGCCATAGTCGCCAAAGCCCTTTGTTTGTTTGACCAATCTGCATCTGGGCACCCGCACAGAAGATAGATGCCAATGCATCCTCTATAAAAAAGGTGATCTATGGATGCTGAAGCTTGAGAAGCCAATTTCCTTCCACGAATCTATTGGTGCTTCCTGTAGTTATACTAAATGTTTGTTATCCCCTGTGAAGTTTTTGGCCGCATGACTCCTACCATCGCTGGAATCGTGGCCTGAGGGTGAGTTTGGTTTAAAAAACAAACAAAAATCAACTGTTACCTTGATTCTGAGTCTCCGGATTAAACAGTCGGCCCTACACCCGTTTTGCATCCTAAAAGCAGCAGAGAGTTCTAGCTGCGGGCAAGCCAGTAAATCCCAAAACGATGCCGCCCTAAAAACTTACCTTGATACCATGTAGAAATCCTCACCGTCCAAATCAAGAAGAGGGATCCCAGCCATCCAATCTAGGGCTGGATCCAAATCCAGGAATTACAACAAAACATTATAATATAGGATAAGATATCTAAATTCTAAACTGAATCCTTAGTCATGCTACTATTTACCAGGCAAATGGTATTCGATCTTCAATTTGCTCTTCTCTTCTTCCTGAACATTATGCATTTTACCTTCAATGCTGTGACGTTCCAGCATAATATACGGTCCAATACGTATATTATACTGCCACGTCACGCGTACATGTCACCATGACAAGTACTTGAGAGCCGTAAAGGGTTGTGCCTAGGGGGCAACCTCGTATGTTGCACATCTATATTAAACATATGCAATTAAAACCCCCTTGCCAAGTGGCAATACCCCATTTGGTCCCTTCTAATCTAACCCTAAAAGTTCATGTATAAGGAACAAAAGGGGAAACCCTAAACCTTTCCCATTTTCGTATTTTGGCTTCCCTGAGCCATTTCGACCAAGGCAAGCTGCCATTCCGCATTGCCAGGCACCGCTGAGCCGCCTTTGCACGTTAGATTCATCAGGAGCAGCTGTCTTCAGCAAGAACGAAGGTATGGACGCGATTCGGGTAGCTGGAGCAAGCCAAGGATCAGGTAACCTGCGATTCTGTTGTGCAAAGCCGACTCTTAGCCCAGCAATGAGCTGGTTTAGCATGTTAGTTCAGCCTTAGAGGCCTTATAGATTCTGAGATCACAAGCCCTAACAAAGGAACCTAACCATGTATGTTTAGATAGATAGATAGATTAGATGATATGTTTCAGTTCTTTGATGATGATGATGTTCCATTCTATGCTCTCTTGTGTATTGGGAAGGGGAGTAGAGACTCTGAACAGTAGTTGATGTATCTAGATAGCCTCATTAATTCCCAATTAATGCGGCCTGTGCATAAGAGCCCGCCTGGCTGTGAGTGGCGGGACTAGACCGGCAGATAGGGGGGACTTGTCCCATTGCAGATTGATCCCTCTGGTGTGTAAAGCCTACCAGGGATCTTAGCGGGCTAGGCCTGATGGTTTGCCACTGCGTGTGGGCAAGGCATGGGCTCGACACCTTTTGGGGTGATGCGTCACCTTCCATAGGGTTCAAGTCGTAGACGGGCAGTGGCCCCTCTGGAGGGCGTGATCTCCTCCTGCCTCATCGGGACTGGGGAGATGCAACCCAGAAGTAACCCCCTTGGCTATGCACCCGGCATGCTACGGTCGAGTCCCAAGACTTATCAGCCTATTCTGCAAAGTATGCACAAGAGGGGCGGATGGAGTGGACTACCCAATGGCCATGTTCTTATGCCAACCCAATCCATTTGCCGTGAATTCTGTCTGCATTGACTTCTGGAGACCCAAGTCGTCAGTCGATCCCCCATGAGTCTGAGCCTTGGGTAGGATTCCCCTTATGTTGATATTACTGATGTTGTTGTTACATATGTTATGTTATGGTGAGCCGCCCTTCGAGGTGGATATGTACGTTATTTGATGCTATGTGCTCATGTTTGATGTCTTCGGCAGCTAGGTAGATCCCGAGGGAGACGGGAAATGACACGTCCATTCTTCCCCATTGGATTCTTGACTGTTAAGGATCTGACGTTAGGTGGACGGCCTCATGTTAGCCAAGGCGTTGGCAGGAGGGATGAACTCCGGTTTTGTACGATGGGGAGCATCGTATATGAGCAGGGGATGTTACAGTGGTATCAGAGCAATGATCTTGGAGGATCAGGATCGAGCACTGGCCATTTCCCTAGTAGTACTAACAGTCTAGATCTTCAGTCTTGGAGTTGAAACCCCAAGCATGAACCTCGAAAATTGGGAAATTTTTTTCCAATCCTTAGAACAGTAAAGTAGAATAATGTTAAGTTAGGAAGAAATAGTAGAAACCCTGATAAATTCTGGCCATTAGGAAGTAACCCCCCACAGAGTGCGCCCAGAGCATTTCCAAAAGTTTTGAAAGTGCTTCTCATGCACTGTGTGAGTGTTTGACCAATTTTGACCTAGATAGATGCATAATTGGAGTAATCTGATAGCTCATGATAGCTTAGAATTTAAATTTAAGCTAGGAATGTATATTCTAACACTAAAAAACTGTTTAGAAAACTAAAGTTAGAGCAGAAAAGGAGTGACCCCTCACAGAGTGCGCCCTGGGCATTTCCAAAAGTTTTGAGAATGGCTCTCGCGCACTGTGTGCGGTGCTACCAGAAAAGCTAGCGCGTCGACAAAGGAAAATGATCAAGAGGAAGAAAGCGGCAAAGAGGAAGAGACTTGCAAAGAAGGAGGAGCGCAAGAGGCAGAAGGAGGCCAAAGGGAAGGACCCAGAACTGCCAAAGAAGCCCCGGAGGAAAACAAAGACAACACCAAGCAAAAGGGTTAGCATAAGGGAGGGGGAGCCCGATAAGCCACCATCTTCTTCATCAGAGACAGAGTTGGACGATGAGGCGCAGAGAATTCCCCGCCCAACAGAAGCTTCGGGACCTTCCAACCCAAACAATGAAGAAGCCGCAACACCACCTCCCTATCAAAATGGGCAAAGCCAACAACTGACCCCAAGAAGGGCAGACCGGCACAGAAATCTTATGTACTCAAACATGAGCGGGAGTACAAGAAAAATTGAAGGAGTAGCAGGAGTACTAGGAGTACATGAAGATGTATGAGGCGTACTCAAGGTATGATGAAGTTAGCTAGGTTCATAAAGAAGGAGGATTGCTAATATAATGTAATTATGAAATTTTTTTGTAAATATAAAAAGTGTTTTGATCAAGTTATAAAGTGTAAGATTGTATTTAATAAGTTTGTAATAATGGTATGTGCATTTGGAATTAGTTAATTTGGATAAAAGATCATTGTTTTAGGCCCCACCCCTCACAGAGTGCACCAGGAGCATTTCTAAACGTTTTAAAAATGGCTCTCGTGCACTGTGTGAGTGTTTGGCCACTGATCTATGTCTAGACTTGTCCAAATATAGAAACTAATGGCACAGACCGTCTTAACTCCGCCAAACACACAACACAACTGCCTCCATTCTCGACTCGGTAGTCGAGAATGAAGCATCCTTTTCTGAAGCTTTTGCCCTAAACATCCTTTGATACTTCCATAAACATGGGCTTGATTTGCTTCATTCTCGACTCGGTAGTCGAGAACTTACCCACCTTGCCTCCTATAAATCCATCTTACTTTAACACACAAACCCAGGCCAAGTTCTCACTTTTATGGCTATGGAGGCCAGGCTATTATCCTCCCCTGTTTCTGCAAACGTGAACCAACTAGGTTTCGGCAAAAACATCACGGGAGGGCAATGCAAGAGCAAGCTAAAATGCAGGAGCAACTATGATTCATGTAATGAAGCTTATGAAGAGAAGGAGCTACTATTGGGTTCGACAATAGGAGCAAAGCAGGGCTACCATTTTTGTTAAACGACCTTTGGGCTCACCGGTCACGACCACCGGATCCAAGGACCGCAAAGGTGAGTTTCGCATTTCTTCCGTACTAAAATCGCCATATATTTGATTGGCAACCGCAAGAGCATTTGGGGGCAGGATACAATATCTTCATCATAAAAAGACGAAAGGGAAACACAAAGAATCACATTTTCTCGGGCGGACTTTGTGAATAAACGCAAGTATAATTCCATGTCACTAGAATGATAAACAAAAAACTAAATTAGTATGAATACACTCTACGAAACCATGAATCAAGAATAGGAAATGAGTGGGTGTTTACTTAAGGCTTGAGTAAAACGATCATCTTGAGATCAAAATTGGCAGATGGATGAAAATCCCATAAGAATAAAGAATTTGCAGGGTCTGCGGTAAAGAAGACGAAGCCCATTTCATCCTACATCGTCCGGCATACCAGTCATTAAAGAATAGGTATGGTGTCTCTGACCAGACTTTATAAGACTTCTTTAGATTTCTAGCCAATCTCGTAAGTAACCTCTATCTAGTATCCAACTTAAAAACTTTAAAATAATACTAGTAATGGTGCCCCGCATTGTTGGGCATAAGTTGGGAATTTGTGTGGACGAAAACCTATTCAGCTCAGACTCCTTTTCATAAGTCTAATATAATAAACCATGCCCATCATTACTGAGCTTTATGATGTTTTTGTGCATTCAACACCCTTCCTCTTCCCTTTGCCTTTGCTCTATCCTACATTTCTATTTTTCCTTCCTACACACTTTCCTTTTTCTTTTCCTCTTTTTTCTCATTTTTCCCCTACACGTCCTTTTTTTTTCTTCTCTCTTTTTTTTCTTTTTTATCCCCTTCTTCCTTCTCTTCCCTTTCCTTATTTCCCTTCCTTTTTTCCCTTCCTTTTTTTTCTGACGGACTTTTTCCCTTCCCTTTTCATCCTTTCCCCGCCCTTCCCATCTTTCCCTTTCCTTTTCATTTTCCTTTTCACTTTCCCTTTTCCCATGCACTTTTTTCGATCTCTTTTCCTTATCTTTTCATGTGCCCCTTTTCTTCCTTTCCCCATCCTCTTCCTCTTTATCCCTTGCCCTTTTTCGCTTCTCTTTTCCCATTTCCCTCTCCCCTTTTTCTCGTGCCCATTTTACCTTCCCTTCCCCCCCATTCTGCCTTTCTTTTCCTTTCCTTTCCCTTTTTATTCTTTCGCCACCCTTTCGCTTTTTCCAGTACCCTTTTTCCCTTTCCTTTCCCCTTTTTTTTTCATTTTCTCTTTCCTTATGCCTCTTTCCATTCCCTTTTGTATACATTTTTTTATGTGCCCCTTTTCCTCCTTTACATTTCCTCTTCCCTTTCCTCTTTTTCTTTTTTCCTTTTCCTTTTCCCATGTTCTTTTTCCCCTATCCTCACCCTTTCCCTCTTCCCTTTTTTTCCGTGCCCTTTTCCCATTCCTCTTCCTCCTTTTCAATTCCTTATCCTCACCCTTCTCCTGTTCCCTTTTCCCCTCTCTTTTTCCTCCTCTTTTGATCCTTTCCCTCGTTTCCTTTTCTCGATTTTCCCTTTCCCTTTTCCTGATAGACTTTTTCCTTTCCGTTTTCCTCTTTTCCCGATCCTTTCTCTCTTCCTCTTTTACCCGTGCCCTTCTTCCCTTTCCTTCACCCTTTCTCCCTTCCTTTTCTTTTCCCATGCGCTTCCCACATTTGTTCTCTTTGCTTTTTTTCCATGCCCATTTTCCTCTTTTCCCCCACCCTTTCCCTCTTTCCCTTTTTCTTTTTTTTCATGTCTTTTTTTCGCTTCCTTTTTTCCCTTTCTTCGCCCTTTTCCTCTTCCCTTTTTTCTCTTGCCCTTTTCCCCTTCTCTTTTCTCATTTCCCTCTTCCCTTTTTCTAATGCCCTTTTTCCAGGTTCTATTTCCTCGTTTGCCCCTCCCTTTTTCTTTCTCCTTTCACTTTCTCCTTTTCCATGCCCTTTTTCCCTTCCCTTCTCCCCTTCCTTTTCCCCCTTTCCCCTGCCATTTTCCTCATTTTTCCAACATTTCACTCTTTTCCTTTTCTCAGTGCCCCTTTTCCCTCTCCTTTCCCTCTTTCTTTTCCTTTCCCATGCCATTTTCCCTTCCCTTTTCTTCTTTTCTCACCCTTTACCTTTTTCTCCTCTTTCACATGCTCTTTTTCCCTTTCCTCTTCCCTTGCTCTTTTAAGTTTCCTTCCTTTTCCCATTCTTCACCTTTTTCCCGTTCTCCCTTTTACCTATGCCCTTTCCCCTTCCCTTTTCCCCTTTACCTCTTCCCTTTCCTCGTGCCCTTTTCTCAGATTCCCTTCACCCCTCCCTTTTGATTTTTTCTTTCCCTTTCTCTTTTCCCATGCGTGTTTCTCTTCTCTTATCCCCACCCTTTTCTCTCTCTTTTTTTCCTTTTCCTGTGCCTTTTTGCTCCTTCACGTTCTCTCTTTCCTCCTCCCTTTTCCTTTTTCCCTCTTTCCTTTATCCTTTCCCCATAAGACCAATCATGGTGCTAGGAAGTTGTGCGAGAAATCTCGGCCTTTGGATGCACCTAGATGATCTCGATCATTCAAATTAGGGCTTGATCCAATCCAAGAATTACGATATAACATTATAATATAAGATGGATAGTAGTAGACGAATGTAGATGATTTGTGTAAATGTACTGGTCATTGAACCCGCATCTAGCGAGCTCAATCTGAGCCATATGATGCCTTGCTCAACCGAATGATGAAGCTCAAGAAGGCAAGGATTTTCCCGGATCTTTGCACGAAAATGGAGTGTTATTTATTTGAACAAGATGTCTTTGGACATGGATGTGGGAAAATTTTTCCAACCGCATGTGGATATGTATGCCGTCTTTGGACTTTGAACTTATTCATTTGTATGTGTAAGTCAAGTTAGTAATTTTATCCTTTTCAACTTTGTTACAGGTACTGCGGCTCGTGTTCCGGATGATAAGAAGGCCGGCGTCGGTTCTTTTCACCGGGGACGACTTCATGGAATTTCAAAGATCTTTGCAAGGCAAGCGAAAAAGATAAATCTATGGCGACCTCCGGCGTGGAAGAGATATTGGCTGAAGTGCGGATGGATCATGATTCCAATGCTATATAGAGTTCTTGAACATCACACTTTGGCCATCTTCAACATGGCACTTACTAAGAGTATGAACACCATCAACATTGGATCTTCAATTCCGCCGAGCAGGACATTGATGTTGACGACTTGCGCAGAGAGGTATTTTGTATTTACATCTCCTTTTATTAATATTGAGTAGATTGGATACCATGTTAGCGACTTCTTTCATTCATTTGCTACAAAATAGATCTGGTCTCTTTTGCGGGCTCCACATCCTCACTATGGCACTAGCTTTGTGTCGAGTGTCCCACTTTTTGAAGCATGGACAAAATCCTTCACCCGTTGTGAAGATTCATAAGTGTCCACCTGAGAAGATGGGGATTCATGTGGCCTCTATGTTGCGGCTTATATGCGAAGTTTGTAGACACAATGGGTGTGTGGTAAAACTACCAATGTGAGTGTCTCATGTCTTTTGTCTTGCAAACAAATGGTTTTAACACTTATTATGTAAGTATTGTTGTCACATTTGCGGATTACAAACCGGTTCTTGCCAAAGTATCGCGGGAGGATCGTCGTGATGTTCTCATCGAGCACTACTTCGGGGAGTTAGACCACATTCACATCGCACCGAAACCATTAGACCACACGGTACTAATAAATGTGGTGAAAACGACCTATCCCCATTGTCAATGCTAAACACTATTTGATTATAAAATACACATTTTTTCATTGAATTTTAATGAATAAAATCTCTTTTTATTCAACTCCACCATACTTTATTGATAAATTGCATGTTCTTTCATAGCGGGTGTATAGAAAAAGGTTGATATCAATAATGTTTTGGCAAAAATACATAGGACTTTGGTGTCGGATGATGATCTAGTTGGAAATTATGACATAATAGGCAAGAAAGTGTTGTTTTAAGGCCCCACCTAGGCAATTCACGAATTTGTATTTGAACACTTTGAGTAGGAATATGGTCATCAATAGCTCCATGGAACCTATCAAGACTAGTGGATAAAATCTTCACAATGACGCAGAGATAAGGGACTTAAGGTTCACCTTTGATGGAAACCACCGTTTGGGCTGCCTTTCCAGTTAAACTTAGAAGACAAACCTTTGTATCTGAAGCCAATTGAGTTTATATCTGAGAAGTATCCGGCGGAATGATAGCAACACACTAATAGTAGACGACTCGGGTACAAGATGCTCTTCAATCCCAACGAAAATTGCATATGCCCACCTTCATGGCGGGGAAAGTGATGTTGAAGACCGCGTGTCTCTTGACACTTCGAAACCATGGCTAGAGGGTTTGTTGATAGCACCGGACACCGCAATAAGATGTGAAGCGAGAATCCTTTACATAAATCCAACCGATGCACTAACAACAAATGGCCCGGAGGCAAATGCTTTCGAGAGGGCTACAAGGATGAGAGATGGCATGTCCAAAGCTATGGGCAAGCCGCAAAGAAAGTAACATATTGAAACAATGAGAATAGTATGTACTGGCTTCACATCGGCTGTGACCAGATTTTGAATGTAATTTAATGTTAATATAAAACATGAACAACAGACTTGTATATATTGGCATCATATCTGATATGACCAGGTTGTATATCTTGTGATATGTAATACAAGAGTTTTTGTCTCCATACATGTTCCACTTTCTGCTTTGTTTCATGAATCAAAAGAAAAGCTATTGATATCCTTTATAACAGAACAAGTTCACAGACTAGTTTAACTTCTTCATGCAACAATTGATGAACATTTTCTACATTGTGCTTGGAAACAGAATATATTGTGTGACACTAAATTTAAGTATCAAAATGCACTTCAGATTAAAAAACAAGTAAATAAGAAAAAACTTGCAGCAATCGACTAGTTTTCTCAACATAACACTGAGACTAGTTTAACTTCTTCATGCAACAATTGATGAACATTTTGTACTTTCTCGATATACATTTTGCTTGGTCACGAAGATATTACGTGATCTTTGAAATTGAAGTATCAAAATGCACTTCAGATTAAAAAATAAGTAAATAACAAAAAAACAGTGCAGCAATCGATTAGTTTTTACAACATAACAGAAGATGATGGCAAATATGAAAGTTCCTTTGTATAGAACTTAGTCATGTGCACTCAACAATCTCGGTGTAGGCTTGATATAAGCATGTCATGCACCTCTCGTGTGATCATATATCTTTGTCGTGCCCCTTCAACTTATGCTTCACTGGCGCATCGTGAACTTTGCTCAATTCTGATTCATCCACGGTACCAATACTATTTTGTCATCCAACGACTTGTACTTGTGGTTTTGTGCCTTGTGGCGGTTGATAGTAATGACCAGCTATAACCACATCACCGGCAAGCATTCTATTTCCATAGTGGTCAATCATCATCTTCACGAAGAATATGCATCTCCTTCATGCATAGGAGGACGAAGTATGGAACATTTTCATGATTCCCACGGAGCGATAAAAAGATGCAAATATGTCTCCAATTTGGAGTACATCGGATAGTTCTTGCTCATCGGTACATAAAAACCAACTAGCTCTTCTTGTTAAATGCGACTGGGCGAACTAGGCTCCGGTTTGTCGCGGCTTCCACGCACCACAATCTTTGGAGATTCTCACATTCTCCCCATCACGAAATTCAAGCAACCATTGCAAAAACATGACGGGGATCTATACATGACAAGTGTTGGGTCACCGGATTAATAGCGAACACACAATGTATAGCTAGAGTACCGGGCAATGTCTCACAAAATTTGACGAGGGTCCTGTTAAATGTCTTCGCCATCACCTCCCATATGACTCGTCCATTTTGCACTTCTTTTGTCTCAAAGAAAGTGCAAGCGAGTTGGCACCCAAAAAATCGAACACCATTCTCTTTCCTTTGCTTTCGTGCGCAAGAAACTTTTCTCCAAAGCGACCGCCCATCATGTTCTCCTTTTCCATGACCCGAGCCAAAATAATTCCAATTGCATCCTAATTTTATACATGTTATAATATTGGGCAACATTCAAATAAAAGGCCCGAGAACACTTAAAATCGAAAGCGGCCACACCCGTTATTTGATGTCGCCAAAACCTTTTTTGTATCATCCAAATATGGTGCTTCTTGAGTGCGGAACAAAGAAAGCATCATGCTTCATAACATCGGAAACATACAAATGAGCAGTTTTTCAGCTCGCCATTGACTTTCACCATGGTTATATATGCACGGAATAGTTATCGGTCATTGTTCCAATGCTCCGTGAACCTCCACTGAGTGGTACGCAAAGTGTAGTTCTCTGCAAAGTCCATTCTTGATAAAAACGAGAATCATCCCTCAAATTTTGCACCGATTTCACGAATTGTTTGCTCTGCCAACTTGGCGAAAAAGTTATGAATAGTGAACTTTGTAAGGTGTTGAAACATCTTGTCAAGCAATGTACGGACTCCGCTTTTCGTAACAAGCTTCAACCTCCTTGAAGTGCCCGACTTTGGAAGGTTAGTTCCGCGTGCTTGTAAACTTGCCATTCAATGTTCTCATTACTGCGACTCTTTCTCCTTTAGGACGATTTGAATATTTTTTCGATTACCCAGTTACGGCACTCTCCTTGACCATCAAACTATGCCACTCTTAGCCTTCCTTGTCCTGGGGCCAGTAGCTCTCCACATAGCACTAACATTTTGAAATGTTTTAGAAGGAGCTTGGCGAACACCATTGTTCTCATCTGCTGCACAAACACCACAAGAACATGTACAATTGGCATGAAATTTGCTCCTCGGGGCGCTAAAAGCTTTTACGTATAACTTCGGCTTGTTCATGCTTCACGCCTAGCGACATGTGTTCCTCTCTTTCAACCTTCTCACACCGTGGGCTTAAGCAGCTCGAACATTACGATGCTAATTTCGGGATGTTCATCTTTGGGCTTTATCTCATACAATTCTGCAAGGAAAAAAGCGGCATGTATAAGTAAAATATAAATTAGAACTACTTACGAATTCAAAGATGTTGCAGACATTGCATTAGTTCTATCGCATTCAGATCATGATTTGATATACATTCAACTACTATACCACAACATCGTACATACTATGTACATGATATGTATAAATGTATACAGAATGTACTCCAAAGAGTTCCAGATGTACATAAAAAACTCAATATGTAACCGTGTCACGAGCGATCCTCAGATTGTATTACAGGATGTATGTATTCAATACTTGTCTTATGGAAGGAAGTACATTTAAATAGTTTTATGTATCACTCTATCTTTCAAAACTATCTTGAGATCAGGAAAGCTTAAAATGTACTATAATGTACTTGGGAACTACAAAAATCAAGACTATAAAAACACAACCTGACTTTCAACACATTTTCTGCCTTATGCCACATTGGATGTAATTGGAAGTACATCCAAGTACTTTTCCTGTTAAACATAGCTCATTCAGTACCTCCAAGTGTAAAAATATAATTACTGTAGTTGGATGTACTTGAATGTATATCGATACATCCCTTGCATGGAACATAAAATAGGATTACTAAACTTATCCGGGATGCCGAAGCTAGCTTCTATCAAGCTTGCAAAAAAGAGGATTAAAAGACTTAAAACTGACATGGGGCATGTCCAAGAACTGGATTGGAAGTGTCCTTTTCTTCCTGACATCCCTGTACTTTGGAGAAGTTTTTGTGTGGGTTAACCAAAACTCATTTACCAACCTGTTTGGTTGATTCCTAAGCATGTCTTCCCCGGGTTGCCTTCTGCCCGATGCCCACATATTAGCACCTGATAATGACATCCGCTTTCTTCTAATTGCAGCTTTTGTGAGGTTTCTTGCGTGCACTTGAAGAATTCTTGAGGCTACTCCTTTTTGCTTGAGTTTTCCATTCTCACCAACAATCATTGATAATAGGGAATGCGTAACTGCTAATTCATCATTGCTATTTGCTTGTTTCACTTCCTGCAGACCTTCACGGATATATCCTTCACAATTGCTTGCGCTGGATTTCCAATGGCAGGTTCAAAAAAGAAGTGCAGACACCCTAGCTTTCTTTTACCCTGCAATGGGTATATGTTCCAATACCACCTGCATTTATGATCCTTGTTGGGTCTTACAACGACATAATCTGTTATACAAACAAAAGACACTTGAATGACATCATCATCAGGGAGTTTCAAAATGGAAGCTCCGATGTTGAGATATTCGTGGATAATGGGATTTGGACCTTCGAAAACTTCCATAGCCTATTTTCAACAGTCCTGTAGAAAAACAAGGCAGATTAGCATGCAAAAATCGTCTCCAAGCAAGTTAGGTATTTAGAAGTTTGTACGTGAATTCTGATGCAGCCCATGTACAATATTTATTTCCCCATGTCTAAAGAAAACACCCTTTGATTTCAAGTTCCTGCAAAAGAGCCAATGTGGGGGCCTTCATAAATTTAATAAGCTGAATTGGTAAAGAGAGAATTTGCTTTAAGAATCGATCTACATCACTGGACTAAAATATGTCAGAGATAACCATTATATTTAAGGATATTCACTTCATATGTCTTGTGCCAATGAAGCATGTTAGTAGCAGCAAGAAGACAATGCCCAAATATCAACCATATCTAATGGTTCCCCTGGCTAAGTTGTCTGATAACAGCACAAAAGCTACTGCATTATCTGAATCCAATTGGGAAACCTAAAGAGCAGCATGGTTTCCTCCTTCAATGTCCATCTCAATCTGCAAGAACCAAGCATCGCAGTCCATGATGCATGGTTCGGTTGGATTGGGACATTGAGAAGTAAAGCCTCTCCCTTGTTAAGCCATTTTGTTCGACAAAAGGCGTCAATCATGCAATTGAAATAGCAGACTATGTTCTTTGGTCATGCAGACAAGGGAATGCCAAACCTCATCTATCAGACCAGCATGACTATATGCATGAAAAATGCCACAAAGGCTTACCTCATCAAACAATGCAGTTCCATTTCCTGAATTAAATTTAGTACATCACAACCTCGCCCATGCTGCAACAAGACTTTCAAGTTTTGCCATCGAATCTACCCATATGGTAAGGCTGCCCAGTGAAAGAGGTCTGTCTGTCATAGCTCGATATCAGGTTAGAAGGATGCAAAACCGGGGCACCCACCAAGGCACGGATTTGATCTACATAAGGATGCAAATCTTCAAGTCCTGCATTAAAAGATGGAGCAAGCTAAGAAAGTGGTGAAATCGATTATCCGATTTTTAGAGTGGCTACCCAGCAACAGGGGCAACCAATAGTTTACAGCCCATAATGGGTTTGGAGTGGTTATTGACATATACCAACATATACCTGGAATATGCCACAAGCCCACATGAACGAGGGTTTAGCCCCTTAGAGGCAACCCAAAAATCAAGGTATTTCCACCAAACAATGGCTCAGGATTTGAACAGGTGTCAAAGTTCGGGTGGGCGCCTCCTAGAAATTCTCCACTGGGAACTCTTGGTCTAATACTAAGCTCCCTCCTGATAATAATCTATGACATCATCAAGCCGCCGACTCTACATTACTCGGTGTTGTCTTTATGAGTTTTCTAATGTCTAATGTATAAAAATATATCTTATCTTTCTTCAGTAAAATAAGCAGAACATATTATTATACTTTAGAGCCTCACAATAAAATGAACATAAAACTACAGAGTAGAATCAAAGAATTTTCAGTGGCCATGTCCTGAGTCTTTAAGAACAAAATGATCATTGCTAGAACCCTGTAAGAAGGCTTTCTTCTTCGCCATCCATTAAAATGGTTATGCACTAGAAATGGGTTGAACTTCAGGGTTCATTGAAATGTGTGGACCCAAAATAAAATCTTCACTCAATGAAGATTTAGATGGACCAAAATCCAGATTTGGATAAATGCCGGGCAAGTCTCTTAAGTTGTTCTATGCTTAAAAGCTGAGTTGAATGCCCAATTGCATCAGGCCATCTATAATCATCCATAATGTGGTTCTGCCCAGCACATGTCAGGCTAGAGTGTTAATCGATCACATTTAATCCAGCCGAAACATTTTTCGCAAGAATTAACACGGCATACTCATAAAATGTCCTTTCTGTTACATCATCATCCCAGCTCTTGCCACTCGTGTTTTTACCATAGTTATGAAAGCTCTTACCATATCATAGATGCCTTTGTAAAACAATTTAGCTAGGCACTTTACTAAAATCTACAATACGAAAGCTCACCCATTTCCAAAATGTTCTTCTGCCCATATCCTTGACCACCCTGGCAAATCACATTAATCAATTATCTCATTTGCACTTCTAATACCTTGCATAAAACTACTCTAACAAGCATTCATTTAACTTAGGTTCGTCACAAGGAGCATAATGCCAAGTTTCTCCTTGCCGACCACCTAGACCAGCCTCGAATTTTTCTTCCCATTTGTCACCCCACTTCTCCCCAGGGGAGTTCTCTGCCCACTTACAAGTCCTGTCTTGACGAAAGATTTACAAATTCAATTTGTGGATGGCCTAAATGTTGATGCAACAAACAACTGCTCTCTTAGCATACATAGTAACACTTAATATAAGGCTAGTAATAGCAATAATGTAATATGCATAAATAGCTACATCCTTGCAACTGTACTGTATAGCTTCAAACAGACTGTAACATACTCTAGACCTTCAAATGAACTATGTGATTAAATGAAAATCACTAACACAAAATGATGTGATTGTAAGGAACCATGAAAACAACTGCAAGTTTCAAACCCCATATTTACATTATGGGCATCCTTGGTGAACTCCTTTAGTTTCGTAAACATTTGACTACTACATTTATAGTACTTTTGAGGTTTATCTTTGATCTTTCAAGATCTTACCCAACAACCCTCGTCTCATAAATTTTCACTTTATTTTATTTTAATTAGAGGCCAATTCAGTCAAAATAATGAATAGAATAAGGCTTATGGGGTGGACACAATGCAATATAAAAGCAAAAAGTTGATGCGGCACTTAGAGTGATAGGAATTCTTCTAGGTTGTGACCATTAGGTAAATTGCATAATTATATATTCTACCAGAATGTAGTTGGCTCGAACTATTTCTATCATTTAGATTTAGGTAGTATTTTTCGCAATTGAAACCTAAAAGCCAAGTGTGCAATACTTATGGGGTTCATGAAAGCATAAATTGAGATTATATGACATAACCCAAAGACGTAAGTATAATATAGCCAGACATTATTTTTTGCAAGTGATCGTGATAATCACGACACTTTCTTTATCTTGTTTGCCTTCTTCTATCAGATATACAAAATGGAGCAACTTGGGCAAATGCCCTTTCATCCTTGACACCGAGAGGGATGGTCAAGGAACCAGGGTTAGGGATTGCAAGCACACTGCAGTCATAGGGCAAGGTAAACTCGTCGACTTTGAGGCGGTAGAGATGAGCATTCTTGTAGGAACCACCCCTTATTCTGAATTCACCTTTGAGGTTGGTGGAGCCAGACTTGGAGAAGCCAAAAGGTCCATAAGTTTGACCGTAATCCCTGCTCATCAACAAAACAGTTAAGAAAACATGGTACGACCAATAAGGGGTCAGAAAAAGCAACTTACCAAACAAGGGGACGAAGTCATACACGGTTAACTTGAAGCAAACCACCTTGCCAACGACGACCAGGTCTTCGTCATCGTCAAGGTCTTCTCCTTTGTCGTATTTAAGAGGAGGCTGCCATGCAGAAACTGATGCAAAAAGGGCTGCAAGAAGGAGGAAGTAAACAAGCTTCTGTGCGGCCATATCTCTACTGCAAAGGCTATGAAGAAGAAAAGGAATGAGATGAAAATATGGGGTGGGATATGGGTGTTATATAGCACTGTACAGAACTGATTTGTGGGTGGCACGTTGTTCCACCATCGGAATAATTTGACTTGAGGTTTCGGCCAAGCACGTCCTTCCTGGCATTCCCTAGCCGGCATTATAATTTAGCAAAGTTGCCTCTTAGCACGTCTTGCACCTCCCCACAACTTATTCTAGTAGAATGTCAACTATATTGATCTACCAAAAGGTCAGGACACTTTCCTTGCAGTAAGCAGGCTTTTGGGTTTGCATTCAACTTCTTTTGCCTCCAGAATTAACCATTCTATAAGAAGGAATACACTTTCTAGTCCGCATCGAACAAATTTGGCCTCCATATTTAGGTTAATTGTTCTCCCTGCTAACTACCGTATGCAGCAGCTTGCCTAGAAATTATCCTTCCCACGTTAAGCACAAATCTCAAGCCTGGAGTAATGTCATGTGTAATAATGTAAACATTGGGGCTAGTCTCCTTGTGTGATGGAATGTAGATAAACAGATTGTGTGGAAACGTTGGTTAATAAATCTGTCATTGCAGTCTTTGCTTTCTGTTCTTCAATTTGTAAATCATTTTATAACTGCGATCCGGTTGGGCCTTGCCCTTATTATGTACTGAATTTTACTTCTGAAGCTAATTGATGGCAGAGATATCTATACATACCACCATATTGATTACCAAGTTTCAATTTGTTGACTTGTTAATGTAATTGCGTAAATCCTTCAAATCAAGAGTTTGATCAGGTTACCAAGGCATTTGATATGTCACTGTTGGAATCAGATAAACACGCTACATTCACAAGCTTACATTCAGATTTCACTGTTTCAAGTCACCAGCTTTTATTTTAACTTGTGTAGAGCGTCTATCATAAATAAAAGGTGTATCACTATGTTACTTCATTGTCAAGAGGGAAAACATTATGAGCATGCATACACATTCAGGAAAGTTTTCTCCTTCTTTCCTCATTCTCCAATCCATTTCAAGACTGCCTTACTGAAAGCTTTTGAAGGGCTTACTTAACAAGGTCTACATTTGCTTTCTTTATTACCAAATTCATAGTTAATTTGAATGTCAAACTACTGGATTTTCCAGATATCTTAAAATACTTGGCCAGCATTATTGGAGGATCCCTGTTGTCAAAGAAATTCCAGAAGAAATAGCAGCTCAGGTAGTTGTATTATCGCAGTTCTTGTCTGCAGGAGGCACGAGCTGCTATTGTGGAGAGAGGCTGCTGCATTGAGAGGGTAAGCCAGCATTTCGTTGTTGGCTGCAGAGAAGATTACAGCAGATAATTCAGGTCTAATTCTTATTGTGATCTTGTTTTTAGGTCGGTTGTATGTCAATTGGCCCTGTGCCATAATAGACCATATTCATGGTTTTAGTCCCTACAACATTTCTTTTGCCATTCTATATTGAACCTTCATATAGCAAATTGTGCCTTCTCGACTTATGTCAGGAGCTCTTTGTGGTGTGCCAATTTAAGTTTACTATGGATGTTCTGGTTAGTCATTTACTCTGTGACAGCTGAGACACACAATCTCAGCAAAAAGCCAACTATTGAAGCAGATAAACCTGGTGTACCTTCAAATGGTGCCATGGACTCCTCTATACGCCAGAGCACTCGGAAGCCCGTAGATGTCGGCCCGTGGAATTATGTACTAAGACAACATAATCAATAAAAGATATACTGGAATACAAGAGCACACCAGCCCACAAATGCAAATTGAGTTGAAAACAAAAAGCTGTATTAAAAATACTTCCAATCATAATTTGCACTTCAATAAAATATTAAGTGATGAGCTCAGGCAGGAGCTCAAACATTGAAGAACTGTAGGCTGATTGTCATATGTTTGTTATTTTTCCTATTATGCTTAAATTGTACTAGAAGCATTCTTGATAGGATTTACATTCCATACGACCACATATGATATAGAATTCATATATCTAACGTGCATCTTCTAAGGTAGCAATACATGACACAAAACAATCACTGCACAAGGGTCTTAAATAGATCAGGTACAACTAGCACTAGCAGTAAGGCAGTCTTACGATGGATTGGAGAATACTGGAGCAAGGGAGGAGAAAAATTTTCTGAATGTGTGTGCATGCTCATAATGTTTTTTCTATTGACAATGAAATTACTGATGGCCTAGATACCACGCTCACCTAGAATCTTGTTTTTTTTAATCCAGTTATATCCGTTTTGCCATGATACACGCTCTTAGACAGGTTCAAACAGCGAACAAATCTCATAAAGCAACCGAATGTGGTTCTTAATGTAAACCAAATGCCCCTTGTAAGCTTCTGAATATGTTGTTTGCATCCGATCTGAATATAGTTACTGTAGTTGCATAATAAGACATATCAAATGCCTTGGTAACCTGTATATATATCAAACTATTGACTTGCATAAGGATTTAGGCATTTACGTTAGCAAGTCAATGAATTGAACCTTAGTAATTAATATGGTGGTAATTTTTAAATATCTATGCCATCAAATAGCTCCAGAGATAGAATCCAGAACATAACAAAAGCAAGGCTTAGCGGAAAAGATGAGCCTGATCACGAAAACAGAAAGCAAAGACTGAGATGACAGATTTATCAACCAACGTTTCCATTCATTCTCTTCAACTACTTTCCATCACAGGGGGACTAGCCTCTATGTTACAAATGACATAATTTCAGGCATCAGATTTGTGTTTAACCATGGTTGAATGCATATTCAGGGGGATCTGGAAACTTGGCTCTGCTAATAATTTCTAGGCAAGCTGCTGCATATGGCAAGTCGGTTTAGCTAGCATGATCTGGACCCTTTGGTTTAGTTAGCAGGAAGAATTAAGCCAAATAATATGGAGGCAAAATTTGTTGGATGCAAACATGAAAGTCTATTTCAAGGAAAGTATGGTGAGCTTTTGGTAAAACGATGGCTAACATTCCACTAGAATATTTGTGGGGAGGGGAAAGACGTGCCAAGAGGCAACTCTGCTAACTTACGCCGGCTAGGGCATGTCAAGGAGGACGTGCTTGGCCCAAACCTGAAGCCAAATTATTCCGGTGGTATAACTACGTGCGACCCACAGATCCGCCTGGACTGCTATATAACACCCACATCCCACACACCATTTTCATCTCATTCCTTTTCTTCTTCATAGCCTTTGCAGTTGAGAGATGGCCGCACAGAAGCTTGTTTACTTCCTCCTTCTTGCAGCCCTTTTTGCATCAGTTGCTGCATGGCCCCTTCCTGCTACATACGACAAAGGCGAAGACCTTGACGATGATGAGCACCTGGTCGTCGTTGGCAAGGTGGTTTGCTTCAAGTTAACATCCTATGACTTCGTCCCCTTGTTTGGTAAGTTGCTTTTCTAACCCTCTTATTCATGATCCTACCATGTTTTCTTCACTGTTTTATTGATGAGCAGGGATTACTGTCAAACTTACTGGACCCTTTGGCTTCTCCAAGTCTGGCTCCACCAGCCTCAAAGGTGAATTCGAAATAAAGGGTGGTTCCTACAAAAATGCCAAACTCTACCGCCTCAAAGTCGACGAGTTTACCTTGCCCTCTGACTGCAATGTGCTTGCAATACCCAACCCTGGTTCTCTGACCATCCCTCTCGGTGTGAATAATGAAAATGCAGTTGCCCAAGTAGCTCCGTTTGTGTATAATAAGTAGCTCCGTTTGTGTATAATAAATAGAAGAATGCAGAGAGTGTAGAGGAAACTGTCCTGATCACCACGAGCACTTGCTTCATATTTATATGCAACAATAATATTCAATAATATTATATGTCTTTGTGTTATTTAATATGATCTCAATTTATTCTTTCATGAACTCCATAGTTATTGCACTTTTGCTTTTTTAGTTGCATTTGCAAAAATTACTATCCATACCTAAATACCAAATTCGGTTCAACCAACTACACTATGGTAGGACCTATTGTGATAGAGTTTAGTTGATGAATAGATTGCTTATGTTCACAATTGAAAAGCATATCTACCACTTTTGGCCCCCTATCTACTTTGTGCTTCTATAGTGTACCGAGTCCGCTCTAAAAACCTTATTCTCACTATTTTCACTAGAGCCTCTAATTAAAAAATAAAAATAAAAAATATCAAGCGGAGGAGTTATATATCTGCTAACTAGACTAGGAGTTAACTAAGACCTTGAAAGATAACTAGCAGTAGGGCAGGCAGGGCAAAAGGTTGTGGAAGTTAAAGATGTGGAAAGTGATGTGGAGGCTTATTCAGGCAATGTTATCTGAAGGGAGAAATTGAATGTCATGTCATGTATATAGGAAATATATAACTTCCAAAGATGGAGACAATTTTAAAGTGTTTAGTTGTCGGGTTCTATTGATAGTTGTAAGGTCGTATATTGAGATTTTTGTAACAGGCTTGCATAACCCGAGGTGCATGATTTCGTGCAATTCTAAGTTGTCCACGTGGACACCCCTGTCACCTAAACTCCTTCCCAATCTCCATCGTCTGTGGACTTCCCCTCTTTATGGCTACATCTTGCATAGCCAAAGCAGACCAATTCTGAGGGTTTTATGGAGTTCAATGCCACAAGGTGCTAATGATGCCAGCCCAAATGCGATTCTTGATCCCATGCTTGCTTTCCATGATTGTCCGCAACACATGGCTATCTGCCGCTTAAATGAATGCGATGTTTCTGCATCTACCGGTTGAGTATTCAAACTTTGCCATTGATCCGAGCCCATGGATCGAGATTCTAGAGGGAGCGAGCATGCATGTCTTGCATGCATGCATGCATTGCATGCCTTCTCTGGTTGGGAGATTGCTATATTAGGCGGGGTTCTTCTTCAACGTCTCATCGACGCTTCCTCTTCTCTCTCAGCAGTACCTTATTCTCTATTCTCTGAAACCCACCCTTCCCCCTTAATTGTTTAATGTATTTGTCACCTGGCACGCATTACCAGCCCCTCTATTTAAAGAGGTTTTCGTTTTGTTGTCGTGTAGCACGCGTGATCAGCCCCTCCACTTTGGAGGTTTGTTTTGTCACATTTGTTCTCGTGTTGGTCATGTGCAGGTACATGTTGGCAAGCGGCAACAGCTTCGACTTCTCCATTCATGGGTTTTTTGTGAGCGAATTCTCAGCCTTATGTTTGTCCAAGCCCCTCGCTGAAGGCTTATCACTAGGGTTTTTCCTCAAAAACCCGAAAGGCCGAGGTTTTTTTATCCCGGTGATAAGCTTTCGGCAGGTACACAAACCAAACATCTATTAGCATTGTATTTCATGGGGTCCAAGTTGTATAATTGGACGTTCCCTTTATTTTTCTTCGTGGATAGTTCACATGTGCGCGGCTACCCACTATCCACCATTGTAGAAAATCTGCTGAGTTGAATCAGATGCGGAGGTTTTGTCGTTTTCATGCGAGCTCCATTTTCGAATAGATTTTATCCTTTATTTATGTTTAATCCCTTCGACAACTATTTAAAAGCAAAACATCATATATCTGATACCATTAGTAGTAGGAGGACATGTAACAAGCTATGTGCAGCAGAGCGCCAAGGTCCCCACGATGTCTAGATATTCTGGAGATAGCTTTTTATAAGTTAATGTTCTTGATCTTTTTCCTCCCTTTCAATCCTTCATGTTTTCAATAAATTTCAACAGACCAGGCAAGGCGGGCAAAGATGTTTCTTCAAATAAAGAATTTCCTCTGACATGCCAATGCTAGCATTAAAAGCTTCTTTGCCCTTGAGTTTTTCCCATGCTGGCATGGACTCTGGTAATGCCGAGGTCTTCAATCTAAGGTATTCACTTCCATCATTATTCACTACTCATACTGCCATTCAAAGCAGGTTTTTTTCTGAAAAATAATGATCTGTGGTGATCGACGAGTTTACCTTGCCCTCTGACTGCAATGTGCTTGCAATACCCAACCCTGGTTCTCTGACCATCCCTCTCGGTGTCAATAATGAAAATACAGTTGCCCAAGTTGCTCCGTTTGTGTATAATAAATAGAAGAATGCAGAGAGTGTAGAGGAAACTGTCCTGATCACCACGAGCACTTGCTTCATATTTATATGCAACAATAATATTCAATAATATTATATGTCTTTGTGGTATTTAATATGATCTCAATTTATTCTTTCATGAACTCCATAGTTTGCACTTTTGCTTTTCTAGTTGCATTTGCAAAAATTACTATCCATACCTAAATACGAAATTAGGTTCAGCCAACTACACTATGGTAGGACCTATTGTGATAGAGTTTAGTTGATGAATAGATTGCTTATGTTCACAATTGAAAAGCATATCTACCACTTTAGGTCCCCTATCTACTTTGTGCTTCTATAGTGTACCGAGTCCGCTCTAAAAACCTTATTCTCACTATTTTCACTGGAGCCTCTAATTAAAAAACAAAAATAAAAAATATCAAGCGGAGGAGTTATATCTGCTAACTAGACTAGGAGTTAACTAAGACCTTGAAAGATAACTAGCAGTGGGGCAGGCTTGGGGCAAAAGGTTGTGGAAGTTAAAGATGTGGAAAGTGATGAAAGGGAAAACGTGAGGGGAGCATGGGGGGGAAATATAGAAGAAAGAAAAGTGAAACACACGTATGTAGCACATAGATAAAAAAGAGGCTGATGCTTTTATGTAAGCACAGACTAAGCGAGTCAACTAACTAATGATGGTAACAAATATGATGTAGTTAATTATAGTTTTAAGTTTGGAAAAATTATGTTACATGTCTAAATGTCTAAAGATCAAAACACTACAAGATTTTGAAAAGATTTGCTATGAAGATCATGTGTAAAGTGGGCATTGACATGCCCATATTCCTAGCATGGCGAGCTAAATGATAAAGCTAAATGAATCAAGTATAGGGTACAAAATTGGAAGAGTACATAGTGCTTTAGCAATGCTGGTTTAAATCAAGACAAAAAACTTATTCACATACACATCCTTAACCAACATGTTGATCTGATGGTATTTTCTATAAAGCTTTTATATGATTTATCAGCAGTTATAGAAGAAATGCTGTGATAATAGCTCCGCATTATTTTTACCCTTGTAAGAAATATTACAGAAAAGAACATTATCTAATTTACTAATTTCATTGTGGCTATATTTGAGTTGCTATATGTTCGACAAGTACTCATCAAGGAAGTCCAACCCATAATAGTGTGATGGACCACAATTTGAAGTAAATTTTTGGCCTCATGCCAAAATCCTGCAGGACCAAGACAAGAAGATCGACAACGCATGAAAAATATCGATCGTCTGGAATGATACCATTATCTCTCATATCGACATAAAGTAATAGTGGCCTTCATCAATAATGGTGACCTGGGCAGCATTGCCTTTATTATTGCTTTGATGGTTTGTCTTGTCACATAAATAATACAATGTATAATAAACCTCCTTGAGGAAAAATCCTTGATGGCTAAAATTGACCACCTTGATTTCTGTTGGATTTAGCAAGCAATCTTCACTTAAGATATGAACAGCAATAAAAATTGCCCCTTGATTATAATAATTGCACATCCCATTTATGTTCAAACCTTTCATCTGTGTTAACAAGACATACATGGCAGAAGCTTGTAGCAGCTAAGCCACCACAAAAGAAAATCAGAAAAAAAAAAAGCCTAAAATAAACAAGAATTATTATTTAGAATGCAGTGGCAGCTTGATAAATGAGAAAAATAATTGCAATTTCAACTTAATATTGTAATTTCACTTGCTCACTTCACATTGATGCCAAAAGATTTTACATCTTCATAAAATGCAGCATAAATAATTTTCTTCCGAGGAACATGGAATGGGTTAGAAGCAACATCAACTTCAGCAACTTTGAATAACCTCAAAAGATGCCAAACATTTTGGTTAATGAAAATTGCTAACATTATAACAATACTCCTCCCCCTTCCCCCTTCTCGGCTGGTAAAAACCGGTGCACTATGAGTTTTTGATGCTTCAAATCATAAATTAAAGCGGAGTCAAAAATCATAAATTAAAGCGCCTTTTTGCAAAGTCCGCCATAAATTAAAGCGGAGTAAAAAATCATAAATTAAAGCGCCTTTTTGCAAAGTCCGCCGTTTTAGATACCATGCTTTGAGAAAATTAAAGCGCCTTTTTGCAAAGTTCGCCGGTTTAGATACCATAAGTCCACCGATTTAGATACCATGCTCTGAGAAAATTAAAGCACCTTTCCGCCGGTTTAGATACCATAAGTCCGCCGGTTGGTTGCACACCTCTTTCTTTTTCTTATTGTGTCTGCTTACTTAGTATCATTGTGATTTGACTAGTGACTTAAACAAACATGACATCCTTCATGGCTCCATTTCTTAAACACATGTTCTAACAGTGGACGTTAAAAACTCTATTCTATTCTATTCTATTCTATTCTATTCTATTCTATTCTATTCTATTCTATTCTATTCTATTCTATTCTATTCTAAGGCTTCTAAGCTAGCACAAATCTCCACATACAGAGAAATGTCTCCACAGTAGAAAATATGCCCTGAAGTTCCATTTGTTTAACTAACGATAACGCTTCTGAACCCAGCACACTACATGCAGAAGATACAACAAATGGGTCGTGCTTGTGCTTCTTCCAGTATTCCATATTTAGCATATGTGCCAATCAACGCTTTGCTAACACATAAATCTAACTATTTGTTACCAACAAATAGGTTTCTTTCAAGATATTGAGCATACGTGACATTGTCTGGAACGACACCTCTGATTGCAGTGTCTAGAAAGGAGATAATTTGCTGAGATATTGAGATAATGCATAAGACTTCCGCTACCATGTTCTAGGACAAATGGTTGATCCTTAAGAATATAGTGGGTTCATCAGATTAAAACCAAAAGATAGCAATGCCCATTCTTCTGCCATGCTTAGTCTATGCTTACATAAAAGCATCAGCCTCTTTTTTATCTATGTGCTATATACGTGTGTTTCACTTTTCTTTCTTCTATATTTTCCCCCCATGTTCCTCTCACGTTTTCCCTTTCATCACTTTCCACATCTTTAACTTCCACAACCTTTTGCCCCAAGCCTGCCCTACTGCTAGTTATCTTTCAAGGTCTTAGTTAACTCCTAGTCTAGTTAGCAGATATAACTCCTCCGCTTGATATTTTTTATTTTTATTTTTTAATTAGAGGCTCCAGTGAAAATAGTGAGAATAAGGTTTTTAGAGCGGACTCGGTACACAATAGAAGCACAAAGTAGATAGGGGACCTAAAGTGGTAGATATGCTTTTCAATTGTGAACATAAGCAATCTATTCATCAACTAAACTCTATCACAATAGGTCCTACCATAGTGTAGTTGGCTGAACCTAATTTCATATTTAGGTATGGATAGTAATTTTCGCAAATGAAACTAAAAAAGCAAAAGTGCAATAACTATGGAGTTCATGAAAGAATAAATTGAGATCATATTAAATAACACAAAGACATATAATATTATTGAATATTATTGTTGCATATAAATATGAAGCAAGTGCTCGTGGTGATCAGGACGTTTCCTCTACACTCTCTGCATTCTTCTATGCATTATACACAAACGGAGCAATTTGGGCAAATGCATTTTCATTATTGACACCGAGAGGGAGGTCAGAGCACCAGGGTTGGGTATTGCAAGCACATTGCATTCATAGGGCAAGGTAAACTCGTCGACTTTGAGGTGGTAGAGATGGGCATTTTTGTAGGAACCACCCTTTATTTTGAATTCACCTTTGAGGCTGGTGGAGCCCGGACTTGGAAGCTTTAGGGTCGATGGTTTGTGATAATCCACGCTCATCAATAAAACAGTTAAGAAAACATGGTAGGATCAATAAGAGGGTTAGAAAAGCAACTTATCAAACAAGGGGACAAAGTCATAGGAGGTTAACTTGAAGCAAACCACCTTGCCAACGATGACCAGCTCCTCATCATCGTCAAGGTCTTCGCCTTTGTCGTATTTAACAGGAAGGGGTGATGCAGCAACTGATGCAAAAAGGGCTGCAAGAAGGAGGAAGTAAACAAGCTTCTATGCTGCCATCTCTCAACTGCAAAGGGTTCTTTTGGAGTGGAAAGGAGTTGGAAGATGGGCTATTAGAGCTTTTGCCTTTGAGCCTGGTAAGAAACTCTCAAAGCATGGTATCTAAACCGGCGGACTTTGCAAGCCTGGTAAGAATGTTAGTCCTGTGCCTCACAGTGCGGGACTATTCATCGCCTAGCGGACCAAGTCAAGTCCAAGGATCCCGCAGTCGAGCAGGTTGGTCGTCAAAGGCCAGTAGAAGACCAAGCGGACCACGATCAAAGCCGAATTACGCTACCAAGAGGCGCTTCGGACAAGTGGCGGCCCGTCACACCGCCGTCGGCGTCGGCGTGATTCGAGGCACTTCAAGAGGCACGCCCGGCATTCACCTGCAAATCAGGCCTCCTTCCAGGAGTCGGCACCAAAATCAGTCAGAGTGTCTATATTGGGCCAAAGGCCATTGTACTATATATATGAGTAGAGCTAGCACTTGAGTTTTTAGATGAGTTTTGAGTCTTGTCTCATATCAGTTTTCTCTCCATTGCGAGAGCTCATGTATCTTCATTGACATCAACGAAGTTGTTCTCTTCATTGTGATCATATTGTTCTCTTTCTGTTTTCTGTTTTCTTTTCCTGTTCTGTTTTGCAAATCCCGCGTGACATAGCTACCCGGATTCTCCTGTTAGATCCCAGGGTCCTCACAGAGGGCCGTCTTGCAGGAGTTCCCGAACCCAGACCCCAAACAAAGAAACCCTCCAAGCATGGTATCGAAACCGGCGGACTTTGCAAGCCTGGTAAGAAACTCTCAAAGCATGGTATCTAAACTGGCGGAATCGAAACCGGCGGACTTTGCAAGTTATTATAATCAAGAGACAATTTTTATTGTTATTCATATCTTAAGTGAAGATTGCTTGCTAAATGCAACAAATATCAAGGCGGTCAATTTTAGCCATCAGGGATTTTTCCACAAGGAGGTTTATTGTACATTGTATTATGTGACAAGCCAAACCATCAAAGCAATAATAAAAGGCAATGCTGCCCAGGTCACCATTATTCATGAAGGCCACTATTACTTTATGTCGATCTGAGAGATAATGGTATCATTCCAGACGATTGGAATTTTTCATGCTTTGTCGATCTTCTTGTCTTGGCCCTGCAAGAGGCATGAAACCAAAAATTTACTTCAAATTATGGTCCATCACACTATTATGGGTTGGACTTCCTTGATGAGTACTTGTCGAACATATAGCAACTCAAATCTTGGACAGAAATCTTGGACAGAAATCTTGGCCTGATCGTATTAAAATTCCAATATGGAGTGATCATCTAAAAGTGATTGATGCTTCAGGGACATTTCTTACTTCTGGAAGTACTTTGTAATATTTTGAGTGTATAATATGAAGTAAAACACGTTCTTCAAAAAAAAAAAAAAATCTTGGACAGAAATGCCATAATGAAATTATGAAATTAGATAATGTTCTATTTGCAACTTTTTTGTAATATTTGATTCTCTTTTCCTTTCATACAAGGGTAAAAATAATGCGGAGCTATTATCACAGTATTTCTTCTATAACTGCCGATAAATCATTTAAAAGCTTTATAGAAAATACCATCACATCAACATGTTGGTTAAGGATGTGTATGTGAATAAGTTTTTTGTCTTGATTTAAACCAGCATTGCTAAGGCACTACGTACTCTTCCAATTTTGTACTCTATACTTGATTCATTTAGCTTTATTATTTAGCTCGCCATGCTAGGGATATGGGCATGTCAATGCCCACTTTACACATGATCTTCATAGCAAACCTTTTCAAAATCTTGTAATGTTTTGATCTTTAGACATTTAGGCAGGTAATATAATTTTTCCAAACTTAAAACTCGCTTAGTCTGTGCTTACATAAAAGCATCAGCCTCTTTTTTATCTATGTGCTACATATATACGTGTGTTTCACTTTTCTTTCTTCTATATTTTCCTCGTTCCCCATTTTCCCCTCACATCTTCCCTTTCATCACTTTCCACATCCTTAACTTCCACAACCTTTTGCCCCAAGCCTGCCTTACTGCTAGTTATCTTTCAAGGTCTTAGTTAACTCCTAGTCTAGTTAGCAAATATAACTCCCCCGCTTGATTTTTTTATTTTAATTTTTTAATTAGAGGCTCCAGTGAAAATAGTGAGAATAAGGTTTTTAGAGCGGACTCGGTACACCATAGAAGCACAAAGTAGATAGGGTACCTAAAGTGGTAGATATGCTTTTCAATTGTGAACATAAGCAATCTATTCATCAACTAAACTCTATCACAATAGGTCCTACCATAATGTAGTTGGCCGAACCTAATTTCGTATTTAGGTATGGAGTTCATGAAAGAATAAATTGAGATCATATTAAATAACACAAAGACATATAATATTATTGAATACTAGGAACGGTGCCCAGCGTTGCTGGGCATAAGCTGAGAATCTATAAATGATATATTGTAATAATAAAAGAACCCAAAAGAGCTCCGTTATTAAAGCATTCGACGTCATTTCTCGTCCCTTATGCCATTTGCTCTATCTCGCTTTTATCCTTTTTCTTTTCCCTACACACTTCCATTTCTTTTTACCTTTTTTCTCGTTTTGCTTACATGCTTTCTTTTCTTCTTTTCCCCTTTTTTTTTCTCCACCCCTTTTCCCCCTCCGCTTTCCTTCCCTATTCCCTTTCTTGTCTACCTTTTCCTGATGGACTTTTTCCTTTCCATTTTCCTCTTTTCTCGACCCCTTCTTTTTTCCCCTTTCTTTGTGCCTTTTTTCCCTGTCCTCTTCCTCTTCCTTTTTCATTTCCCTTTTTCTATGCCCTTTTATCCACATTTTTTCTCTTCCCTTTTTTCCTATGCCCATTTTCCTCTTTTTTCCCACTCTTTTCCTCTTCCCCCTTTTCTTTTTTCCTTTTCTTTTTTTATGCCCTTCTCTTCACCCTTTTCCTCTTTCCCTTTATCTTGTCCTCTTTTCCCCTTCCCTCCATTTTTCTCATGCCCTTATTCCAGGTTCCCTTTCCCCTTTTCTTTTTCTATTTTCTTTCCTTTCACTTTCCCTTTTTCCATATCTTTTTTCCCTTTTCTTTTACCTCTTTTTTTTCGCTTCTCTTTTCCTTTCCCATGCCTTTTTTTTGCTTCCGTTTTCACATGCTCTTTTTTGCCTCCCTTTTTCCTTTTCTTCACCATTTCCCTCTTCCTCTTTTTCCCATGCCCTTTCCTTTTCCCATTTACCTCTTCCCTTTTTCTTCGTGCACTTCTTCCAAGTTCCCTTTCCCCTCCCTTTTTCTTTTTTCTTTCGTGTTCCCTTTTTCCATGCTTTTTTCCCTTTCCTTATCCTCTTCCCCTTTAACTCGCACCCTTTCCCCCTTCCCTTTTCCCATTTCCCTCTTCCCTTTTTTAGCTTCCCTTTCTCCGTTTCTTTTTTTTTTTTCGTTTCCATTTCCCTTTTTCCATGCCCTTTTTCCCTTCCTTTCTCCTCATCCCTTTTTTGTTCCCCTTTCCCCTTTCCTTTTCCTCATTTTCCCAACCTTTCACTCTTCCCTTTTTTCCGGTGCCCTTATTCCATGCCATTTTCTCTTCCCTTTTCTTCTTTCCTCATCCTTTCTCTTTTCTCCTTTTTCCCTTCTATTTTTTCATACCATTTTTTCCTCCCTTTTCCCCTTTATTCATCCTTTTCCTCTTCCTCTTTTTCTTGTTCCTTTCACCCTTTCCCTTTCCCTTTCCCTTTCCCTTTCCCTTTCCCTTTTCCCGATGGCCCTTTTTCCATTCCATTTTCCTCCTCTTCCAACACTTTCTCTCTTCCCTTTTTTTCCCTTTCATTTTCCCCCCTCTCTCGCCTTTTTCCTTTTCCCTTTCCCTTTTCCTTTTTCTATGCCCTTTTTCCCTTCCCCTTTTCTCCATTTTTTTTCCTTTCCTTTTTCCCTTCTTTTTTCCTTCGGCCCTTTTGCCTTCACTTTCTCCTTTTTCTTCGGCCTTTTTTCATTTTCTCTTCCCTTTCCCTTTTTCACTTCCCCACTTTTTTTTTCTTTTTCCCACTTTCCCCTTTCCTTTTTCTATTTTCGTCTATCTATCTATCTATCTATCTATCTATCTATCTATCTATCTATCTATCTATCTATCTATCTATCTATCTATCTATCTATCTTTCTTTCTTTTATTTTTTATTTTTCTATTTCCCCTTTTTTCTTTCTCCCTTTCCTTTTGTCCTTTTCCCCTCCCTTTTCCTTTTTCTTCAATTTTCTCTCTTTTCCCTTTTTCCTTTCCCCTTTTACCCCTTCACTGTCGGATTGAGTGAACCTTATTGAAACAACAGTCAAGATGAAATTTTGGTTGAAGTCACGCACATGTCATCTTCACCGTCGATCGATCAAACCCTCAACCATTAGATTTAGGTCTCCATGGAAGACACACACCATATTTTTATAATATAAGAAGATTATTGTTGCATATAAATATGAAGCAAGTGCTCGGTGATCAGGATAGTTTCCTCTACACTCTCTGCATTCTTCTATGCATTATACACAAACGGAGCAACTTGGGCAAATACCTTTTCATCCTTGACACCGAGAGGGATGGTCAGAGCACCAGGGTTGGGTATTGCAAGCACATTACAGTCATAGGGCAAGGTAAACTCGTCGACTTTGAGGCGGTAGAGATGGGCATTTTTGTAGGAACCACCCTTTATTTTGAATTCACCTTTGAGGCTGGTGGAGCCGGACTTGGAGAATAGGGTCCGTAAGTTTGACGATGTCCGTGCTCATCAATAAAACAGGTAAGAAAACATGGTAGGATCAATAAGAGGGTTAGAAAAGCAACTTATCAAACAAGGGGACGAAGTCATAGGATGTTAACTTGAAGCAAACCACCTTGCCAACGACGACCAGCTCCTCATCATCGTCAAGGTCTTACGCCTTTAATCGTATATTAGCGGGGAAGAGGCGATCACGACAAATGATGCAAAAGGGCTGCAAGAAGGATGAAGTAAACAAGCTTCTGTGCTGCCATCTCTCAACTTCAAAGGCTATGAAGAAGAAAAGGAATGAGATGAAAATCATCGTACTCCTTCTTTCTTTCATCAGGGGGATGCGATATTTTATACATCTTTTTATTCCCAAAACCGAATAAATGCACTCAGCTTATAACGCTGACGTAATTCATTGGTATCTCGAACCTTTGAGTAGTTAAGCTCTTATTATCGGTTATCCCAACACCATTCCAACCATCCTCTGGATGTTTTTTTTAATGTAACATCACTGTATATGCTAGACTTACTCTGGCTATTTTCACTGATTTAAACCCTTTCCATATTCCTTAGTATGATGAACCAAAGATAACTCCAACCATTGGGATAACTTGAATGCTTCTCTCTCCTGGATCATACTTAATCCAACATCTTTAAGTATACGCATATCATTATGCTTACTCTTTAAACCTTGTCAAGTAATATTTCACTCGCCTTGTACGAATATTCCACTATCTTCCAATATGACACATCTGGATGTCACAATCGACATCCTTGATATCCTCACTAGTGTAGTATTTGATACTACTAAGTCCTTCCAACATCCACCAATTCTATATATGATATAGTAACATGTGTGCACCAACCCTAAGTCTACACTCATATGTAACTCGTTGACATAGCCATCTAGCTATGTTCATACTTGCGGCCAACTTATTTTCCCCAACTCGGTTATCTGGTACCATAGACATGTTGTGGTTTCGACACCACACTTTCGAGACTCTCCAGCCTTAGTTTGCCTTGGTCCTCAAGCTCTAGTCACAATTTCCACAGCAGCAAATGCCACCCTAAGTTCCTAGTGGACATATTTAACGTCTAGTATATGAACTCTTATCTTCATTACTTCTGTATTCATATGGAATGTTAACTAAAAGTTCTAGTATATATCCTATCTTTTTTCTAGTTATGTTTTACCATTAAATCGTCCTAGTCCACATATACCAACGCGGGGCTACTCCTCGAGATACACACACGATATCAAGTCCAGCGCACATTCTCCCTTGTGAGATGTTCATTGGGCACCTACCTTGTTCCTACTCTACATTGGGCACCTACCTTGTTCCTACTCTAGACTTTGGTCTATTTTAAGTGTCCCTCCAAATTCTCTATATTTGAAACGTTGTTTACAACAACTCTCAAGCTCCTCTTGTCTCACACTTGTCATGTGGGTACACGACTTAACATACCTTGCAGCTTTTAGAGGGGTGCGCCTGCTCCTACCAATTGTCGCCTTCTCTTGACCTTGTGTGGAAACTACGTTCCACATTATTGTCCAGTCTGTTATCCGGCATCTCGATGCGTGACGTTAAAATACTATCTATCTATCTATCTATCTATCTATCTTAAATTATACCATGCATAATGGTCATGCATTTGCCCAACGTCATTAAGCGTATTCACGTGACTATGTGGTCTTCTTAGTCATCTATAATCTTGCATCTTTATGGATCAACATCCTCATACAACATTATTCTCTACCGTTCCGCGAATCATACCTCGCTTCAAGTAGCAATAGCTATCAAATGTCGGGTCGACCTTCTCTACCTTCACCACCATTGTCGAAACCTACACTTCTAAAGCGATCTCTCTTTCAAAAGCTGGGTACTTATAATCCAGTTTCCACCTTAGTACATTACCTCTCTAATGTGGTCTATGGTAGATAATCATAAACCACTTCTTCATCGGATATCTATGGTGCTATATCCAGTCTCCTTCTACGTTGAATGGCAACATATGTCGCATGATAAATCAACATCCTCATACTTATTAGGTTCAATGTTTCAATCGGATAATAAACTTCCTCATACCAATTTTTTTTCTCGCCTATTGATCCAAAATACAGATACCTTACCACTCCTTATTCCCAACGTTTCGCACTTCTACTTCAAGCAAGAACCCAGGACCTGCTTCACCATCATTATATAATAGCCTCAAGAAGCACCGGGCATGCTTTCGATGCTTCCGTATCTCTAATAAATGTATAGATATAACTAATGAATTAATATGTGTGCTCATGTGAGGTACAACTCGTTTTAGTCATAGTTCCCCTCGAAATTCCTTTGGTCAATTAACCTGAAGAACCATCTATTACTTTCTATTTTGGAGCATTCTCAGATAGAAGCCTTCGATCCATGACTTTAGATTTAGCTCCACAAAGGTTTTTAACCATGGGTATTTAAAGCCAACAATATCGCAATTGGAGTCTTGCACCTTAGAACTTTATTTGAAATCAAACCAACATTTATATCAACAATATAGTCTCATTTTCTAAGGGTCTTTACCCCTCGCATATCAGGGTCTGTCTATCAGTTATAGCTAAGTGTAAACTATGGATCGAGAGTGTGAGTGTGGAAACATTAAAGATACGCAAAAGGACAAAGCTATTTAACCACATAGTCAAATATAATAGAAGGAGATCATTATGTATGTCTTACACAAACTCCTAAGGGAATAACGAGACTTAGATAATGGTATAACAAGGTTATGAATAATAAATGATGAAGAACGTCTGTCTGTAATTAACATTAAAGTATATAGATAAAAATGGCAAAAAAAACTGTACAATATATAATTCTATTAAAGGGTAAGTATAAATGTGAGGGGCATGTAACAAAATTACATTAAGGCTGGCTGTAATAAAATCACTTGCAAAGTGAAGGGAGAATATAATAGACACATACATGGAAGTTTATATGATTCGAATGACTTTCTACCAAACAGTGCGCAATTAATAAGTCTGTACATGTATGTATAAAAAGAATGATCTCTACATCAGATAAACTGTACACTCATCACCAAGAATGAAACAACCACAAACCTTGATAGTTGACTTTTGACAGTCCTAAGCGATGATCATGTCTGATCTATACCTCTACCTTTTGTATCCCAGAGCTATAAATTGCACATTACAAGTCATTTCAAACTTAATCACTTTGAACATGACAACGTCTGTGTGACTTATAATCTCACTATCTCTTTGGGAGGAGGGAGACTTCCTTCCAATGTGCGATGTGTTGCCACAACAATAGTAGTCTTGATCTTTGAGGGGCGGCATCAATTTTTAAGATGAAGGGAGAATATGGCGTTCCGCATGTTTTACACGCCTTTTTTAAGTATAAATATATGACACGTCACTATGAATAATTTATGGCACATTAATTATTCATAAGCTAAGGTTAGCTATGTTAATAATTAATCATTAAAGTGGAAACCTAACCTAAAACCCTAATTCGAATTTAGGGCTTAACCTAATATTAAAAGGGGCTAAAATATTAAATTAGTTAATATTAGCCAACCTAGAGCTGCCACCTGGCCCAAATCGATTGGGCAAATTGGGGTTTTGTACCCCCATTTGCCCCAATTCAAATTGGGAGAGGTTGGTGGTGGAGGAGTTGTTGTTCCACCTTGTTCCAGCCAGAAGGATGGAGAACACGAGCGATAGTAGAGCTAGCTATGATCCCGTTTAGTCGTGAATGGCTTGGTTCCTAGATAGTCATAGGACTAACCCTTGTATGCTTTCGGAGAAGGTAGCTCTGATTAACCCTTGTATGAATAGATGTATGGTTAATCTCTATTTTATATTCTATTCCGAGATTCACGGATGGATGGATGTATAAGGATAGCTTTCTTTCTGTTCCTCCTGTGTTGTATGGGTAAAAGGGGGGTAGAGACCTAAAGGCCATCTAGAAGTAGAGATGCTCCTAGATAGAACCCTTAAAACCGGTATATATGTGGCACAATGCCTGAGAGCCAACCTGATGTGGTTCAACACCGGATAGCAGTATGTTGGTGAATGGGGGTGGGGTCTTGCTTAACTCTCTGGACTCCTATAGTGTGCTAGGCTTATAGCCGGTCAGCAGTGTGGGCGGGTATAGATTACGACCACTCTGAAGCTGGAGGCGGGAGCCTATATGGCCGATCTGGGCTCGAGCGGGTTGGTGGTGACCTTTAGATTTAGGGAAGTAGAGTCAGATGCGGATCGCGGGGGGTCGAGGGGGCCGCGTGTTCTCTAGCACACCGGGGATCCGTCATACCGGGGAGGAGACACTTCTCGGCGACCTGCCTCATCCGGTTGGGGAGATGCCAACCCGGAGTAGTCGAAGGAGGTGATTCCTTGGGATTGCGTCTCAGGAGGAGGAGCTACAAGCCGCATCATAGCATGATTCAGCTATCTTGCAAAGTGTGCATAGGAGGCGGATGGAGTGGACTACCCTAGCCATTGTCTTATGGCGATAGCGCCATGTTATACCTCATCTGTTGTTATCTTGGGGCCACGACCGTTAATTAAGCCCCATGGAGTCTGAGCGGGGTAGAGCCCTTAGTTATGGTATATTTCCTTTGTTATGTGGTATTTTGTTGTTGGTTGTATTGGCGATGATGGGCCACCCTTGCATTGGTGGTATATTATTTATTAGTATTATTGCTAGGTGCTAACATGTATGCAGCTTCCTATATAGGATTCACATAGAATTAGGCGTGGGACGAATGACACCTCGGTGTCCTTCACGGACCACGGCCATCACAAGTGGTCCGGAGTCGGTGGAGGGGCTTTTTAAGTGGTGATGGATTACATGCATGGGAGGAATTTCCGATATTTATACGATGGGAGCATCATTATGGATTTGGGGGCGTCACATTTTGATCATGATTCTTTGTTAAAAGAAGTTGGTTCTCTTCAATTTTGTCATTGTAGCCTTCAATGGGCTGCCTAGTATCCTAGGGGCTACCACCTTAGCTGGTGGTACCACTACTCCCACCTCTTTGACACCTTATAGCAGGTGGCGTGCATTACTGTGGCATGTTGGTAGGCACTGCGATTAGCAAGTTATCTTGTTAGACGCAGCTACCATGTAGCATGCATAGCATTTGAGTGTGCACATGGCTGCCTTGGGCCTGTAGTGTAGGTTATCTTGTTGAGCCGCTACCATGTAGCATACATACTTTTATTTCGAGGGATAATGCACATAGGCTGCCCAATAGACACCCCTCCCTAAAGCAAAAAACCAAATTGGAATAAGTTACACAATACAATTATATGTCCGTGCATGATATTTTTAACCTATAACACAAAACATTACATTACCGCATTAAAAATTAAGCCCCCTTTTGTTTGGGTGCATATTATTCTACGGGGGTGACTCAGGGCAATGAGAGAGTGTTGGATAGGCATATTTCATCCCTTATTCCGTAATCTACACACGTACATAAAGTTCCTGCGTTTGTGGGGTATGGATGTATAGAATTTGTTTCTTTGTATAACAAGATTTGTAAATACTATAGATTCCGAACCAATATACTATATGGTGTTGATTTTTATGCATTACCAAAGAAACTTGTAATTATAAAAAGGGCTCTCATTTGCCCCTCGTGCAGATGTGAATATGCACCCAAACAAAAGGGGGTTTAAAGGGGGTGAATTTTAATCGTGTAATGTAATGGTTTGTTATAGGTTAAAAACATTTTGCCCCTTGAGGGGCAATAAGAAAATTAATATTAATATGAATGTTGTGTACATCACTATAGGTTCTTGTGCCTAGAATGGTATGGCCTTGAAGACCACTTCTGATTCTTTGTACAAAAGTTTCTATAATATATATTTATGTGAAATAAGCAAGTAGGCCAAAAATTTATATCATTATGAGGGTCTCCATTCCACATATTGGAATACAAAAGAAACTCTACAATATGAGCGGGGAATTCATTTATCATGTAAACCACTTACACAATATCCTAGGTAGTAGAATTCCATATGCTAGACCAATAGGTCATGGGACCTATACACCCAGGAAAATACACCGAGGGAGATACACGGGGAAATTTTTTGAGGTAGGGTATAAGAAAAAATATTTGATTGTGCTTGCTATATGCGATGAAATGTGGTGCAGCGGAGGCACAAGAAATCTTTGATCGATTATATCTGATTTTAGATGTTGGATCTTAGAGAGTGCACTAACTCTAAGATACTTTCGAGAATTATGTTGGAGAAGTTTCATTAAACGTTTTGAAACCAGAGGAAAATGGATGGAATCTTACCAAAGCAGTCTCACATATGTTGCCTCTTTGTTAGCATGTGGCAATTTGAAGATTGGACGAGGCTGGGGAAATACACATTGATCTGGGGAAGATTTTATGGAGACATTTTTATCGTCAATACTTTACTTGACGCGTCTGATCTCTATTGGAAGTACAAGTAGCATTTGACAAGGTATACGTGAAACACCTTTATCTTGAATGATGATAGAAATTGAAACTTGATTACGTGACATTCACATGTCACAAGCTGGCTTTGGTAGAAAGGAGCGGCCGGTATTTTAATCTAATGAGAAAGAATATAGTATTGTATTATGAGAGGGTCCTTCCTATATGCATGGTGGATATGCTTTACTGTCGGGGAAAGTTGCATAAAAAGAGAAATTGCTTTAAAAGCTGCATGAGTCATCATTACTCATTATTAAATTTTTGCTTATGAATCACGGGGGTAAAGGCAGATCAGGAAGGCTGCGGTGTGAAAAGGCCTTTTGTCGGGAACCCATCATTTATGAGTTTAATAAGTTTGAAAATAAACTTTAGTTTGAATGTTTTAATGTCCACATCGTGATATTGAGTCATATAGCTTGCATGATAAGACGTTTATCATGCATGTGGTTCAATATGATAGTGCTTATAATTACGTATTAAGAGCACATATTGCTTTAGAGCAAGCACCGATGCATTGGCAAGCATAGATTAAGGCATTGACACTTATGAAGCTCTTAATAAGCCTACAGTTATGAGTATTCATACTTAGCGGTTGTCTTCAACAACTATTCATGTGCTCTTTAATCCATTCTCATTTATAAGTATCTAGGGCGTCAAGTGCAAATTTGTTGAATTTACGCGGCTAGCATTGGAGATAATTACAATTTCAAGTTTACAATGCAATACGGAGCAATAGTCCCTGACTTCAAACACAACATTGAAGCGCCCCATCTGCGCGAGGTGGTTTTGATTGGGATGGTTCATCCAGAAAGAACCTTTACCTAAATTTTGCTACTTGCTCCATTGATATTTTTTGGAATATATTACGCCAGTTACATTTATTATCAAGCTATTTTTAAGTACTATGAGATATAGAGGTTACAAGCTGCACAATGCTATATTTAGTTCTCACTCTCTGAATAACAATGAACTCTAATTTTCAAATGTTGCTTATAATTTGCAATGCCAAAGGAATATTGATTAAACAAAATATGTGAGAATTAAACAATGTTATTATTATATGTTGGGCATTCTAGACATGATATGAGGCCTTTTCATCCCATTCTTAACTTTAACTTTGATTTTTGCTTAAGAATTGTTTTTATTGGTGGTGTCTGATTGACGTAATATGCAGCGACATAGAAATTTGATTACTTGATCTTGTGAGTCCTTCATCATGTTTTAGCGCTGTCCTATTTTCCCAGGCCCTTAAAATTTCAACCTCGAGGCAACTGGATCCGTAACCAATTGCAGGAAGATCGGCCCGATTTGGTGTCATATGCGTGATCCCTTTGGTATGTAAACAACTTGGATGGTGTTTGGAATTTGGAATTGGCGAGGCAAATTTCCCAAAAGATTATTTTTGTTTGGGAGAATCACGAAAATTTCTTGTTTTCTTTTCAGGGCAACTTCCAATCTCTTGACGAGGTAGCAGGATCTCTTTAAGTTTGGCCATTCTTGAGGAATGGAGTCTTGTTTGATCAAACAATCCTATTCTCCGGTTGCATAATCTTCAAGAGCGATCCCATAATTTAAAAACAGCTATGGCGGAGTGGATTTTGGCTTCCAAGATTCTTTGGAGTGGAGCTCATATACTCGGCCTATACAACAATCTTTTGTCTGGGCCATTCACGGTAATCAGCTCTTCCAACATGCCATGGGAATTTTATTTTGGTTCTTGAATTTCTGTTTCCCTAATTACTTGAGAAAGAAGTGGAGGTCTAAGCGTTCCTAATGACATCCCGAAATCAGCACATACAGGACTTAGTGGAAAGCGGGTACATTCTTTCATGTCTGCGGTTTTTAAGCAATCTGTCTTATGTAGTGCTTAATTTGTATTTCATATGTAGTGCTTCATTATCAGTATTGTTTACTATTTACTTGAATATGAAACACGGATAGAGATAGTTTGTTGCCTCTGGGGAAAATGCGGTCTGGGGAAGAAGAGAAGCTGACGAGCAAGAAAGGAAACAAGGGAAGCCGAATTGAAGGAAGAAGGACAAAATTTGAAGAGAATGTTTCCGATGAAAACAACAAATGTCGAGGTTGATTAGGACCATGTAATGAGGTATGTCATAAAGAGTTTCAAAAATGAGAGGAAAGAAGTTCTTCAAGGTCTTACGCTAAGTTAACTACATAATTTGAAATGTTAAAATTGAAGAAGTAGACACAATGAGAAAGATAGTTTAAAAACCTCAAAATTCTCTTGCAAAAATAAGCATGCAGGATCTTGATGTATACTTCTGACCAAGGACCTGACCATAGTATATCTTTTGTTGTCTTTGGCACCTAATTGCTTGGGAACTTCAAAAGTAGCCTAAACTTGAATAGAAGATATATGACAACGTGATTCGAGAGGAAAAAGCAGTGAGAAGTGGTGATGGCCCATGGTGTGTTCAAAAAGAAACGGTCGATAAACTAGCGAAAACATATGAATATTAGTAAGTGATTTTTGGACATTTGGACGAAAGTGTCACCATCGCGAAACATGTTATTAAGATTAGGCTTGGCAAAGGGAAACAAGATAATGCATGCTCTCTACACTTCTTGGAAGAAGCTGAGGGTTGGTTTTTTCTTTTAAGTTTATGATTCATTTGTTTACAATACTAATGTACTTGTTCCTTTCCGTCTGATGTTCTTTTTATGCCTATTTTTGAAAAGAATATCAAATTCAGAAGTTTCATTCGACTTTTGAGTACCTTTAGAGCCTCCATTTGTTAAAGTTAAAGGAGCGGGGGAGACTTGTTGTTGTGTGTATCATATGAGACTAGATTATGTTAGACAAGCACTAAACAAAGATTAGGTTTGGATTCAAAAAGATTCACTTGATCTTTGATTGTAGTTGTACTTGTTACTTGTTTGTGGTCTTTGGAGCAAAGTGTGAAACTAATACTAAGACCTACAAATCTTCAAGTGATTTGTGGAGTCAGTATGTTCAAAGGACATTCGCGGATGAAGGTGGGCTATACTCATAATTGCATGTTGCTGAAATGCCTTGCTTGTGGCCCATCAAGTTACCTATGTGTCCAAAAATTAAGCAAAGTGCAGGGGCATTTTAGTAGATTGGAAAACTTTTGATAGGGTGGGTGATGTACATTTCCTTTTCTGCTTTTTGTGGTTCTATTAGAAGCTAATCATTTGCTTTGCTTTTAGGTTTATGAATCAGCAAAAGAACACGATGTGCAATGGTGGGGCGAATGTGGTTCCAAAACTTTGTTGTGAAGGCTGGTATACAAGGCGAATTCAACGGCCGGATGTGATGTCACTTATGCTAAAAAGATTATAACTAGATTCATTCCCCACTGAGTATAGGGAGGCTGGGTGGCGGGAGCAAAACAATTGTTGTTTAGGCACTCCCCGAGAGACACCGCAGTGGTATCTGTCATTATACCTTCTGCCAAGATCTGACAAAAGAAATCCGAAACACATTGGAGAAATGACCAATACACAATACTTGTGCACATCACTTATAGGCATCGGTATTGACTTTAAGGTCAATGAAACTTAAAATTAAAGTTGCTATATTTTACCATTTTTAAAATCTGGATTAGGTATAGGTTTTATTAGGATGCATCGCTAAAGAACTTCATAAATTAAAAGCAAAAGAATTTGATAATATTGCATCCCAATTATAATAAGTTAAGCCAAATTAATGGACATTTTACAGTAAAACCTCAATTTTATGGTGAAAACATCAATTCTACTAAAATTCATTTTCTATAGAAATATTTGGAAAATAAGAAACAATAGCCACCATTTCTATAGTTTTAGGCGACTAGAGGGATGATAAAGTCATCAGCGATAGGCATGCTTGCAAAGAGGTGGAGGAGAATTCATTATGCAAGGTGATAGGAATATCATCAAGGAGACACACTTTACATTTGGATGATAGGGGCATGACACCTTGTTTGTCGGCAACTGTCTTAGCAAGCATCTTGATTACTTACGGCTAACAAAGTCAAGTAACAATACATGTGTGGACCGGATAGCTGCTCATCTCCAGTTCAAAGGGTGCAAGAAATTTCTACTTTCTTGGTAAATTTTATAAGATCTCGAGGCATTCCAATTGATTGGAACTACTTTTGCATCATATCATGGAAAAGGTAAATTCAATGTCTCATTAAGGCTTCCAAATGCAAAACATTAAAGATAGTTGTTTGTTACCTTGGGGGAGCATGTGGGGCAGGGGCTGTTTTGAAGGGAGCACTCACCCATGAAATGTTAAAAAAAAAATTTAAACCTTTAAGAAATGCGAGGCGTTGCTTACGCGGAACACTTCAAAAGGTGACAAACATAGGTACTCCATATAGCCAGATCAAGATTCTTTATTACCCGATCTTTGTTGTGAAGTAAACATTACTAAGCGTAACAAATTAATTAATTGTTTTAGGTACTTTTGGGAGATAAAGATGGATGAAGTAAGCGAGAGTTGAAGCTGATTTAGTATGCTACTTTCTTTATAGGGGTCTAGTAAATTCCATAACATCGAGGCTAGTAAACTCCAAGGATGCTACTCAAGTTGCACATATGAATTTTTCGTGCTTTTGTCATGATTGTTGATTGGGTAGATGCGGTAAGTGCATAAACAAAAGATAGAATGGAAATTACTGGACTTTTTCAGAATTAAGACGAGGATTCAAGATGATCTTGCACTTGTGGATGGAGCGGTCTATGAGGGGGGATCTTGAGTGGAAATCGAGATATTATTGATGTAGGGAGAACTTTCGCGGTGGATTTATCCGTGAGATAACAAGGAAGGTTGACTTCTACATCTTAAAGTTACCCAGCATTACCTAAGCATGTTGTAGAGAAGGCCTACAAAGACCCATGGGGCCAACAATTTGGGAGGAGGGAAGTCGTTGTGACAGGCAAGTCGTTGTGACAGGCATAATGCATTTGTCATTTATCAGATAGAGGAGTTTGAGCATCCTTCTCATCATGGGTACATGTTCTACAGAGCTCTTTTGGTCTAATGCTTCATCATCATACACATTTTGCAGAATTAATTCAATTTTGTCTCATCGCTGATACACATCGTAGAAAGTTCTAACTATATCTTTGAAGCAAAAGCACCTCACATATCCTTCCTACCTTCTGCCTCTATGTGATTAATCCTCCTTCATTTATTGTTGAATTTCTACTCTACTTTTAGAACTATCATTCACTTATATTTGACTCAGCAGAGTATGCTTGAACCAAATAAACTCAATAGCCTCATACATAATTTTTTCAGTGAAGGCACATGAAAGGCTTTGGAGCAAGATTTGAATTGGATCAACTATGCAGCTTTTCAATAGCATTTTGAGCTTGCATTTTGGAAAGTTGATCTTGCTATTGGGATTTGTTTTGAAAAGAAAAATCAGACAAAGCTTTGACAGAAGATGAGCACTTTTGGCAACTACTTGACAGTGCGGCCGCGAGAAGGGTGAAAGCGAGAGACAAAGGTCGATTACCTACCATTTGTGGGTCTTCTTGCATTGCTTATCTCGCATTAGTTTGACCCCGGTGTACTTGAGATTCAATGCTTTGATCTAGCGTGGTCCATTCGGTTCTAGGAATTGAATGATTAAGCATATCATAATTTAGGATTGTTGAGTTGTTTAAGCAATATGAAATTTGATTAGCGCACACAAGCTGTTCTTTACTATCTCGGGCTAATGAGGATTTGTAAACCTTTTTCCCTATTTGACAATTATTATGTGTGAAGATCGAACATGGTTACATTAAGTAGCATTTTGCACTTCATTTATCTCACGATTAACGTGATTCTTAAGCCAGCTGTCATCGTTCTCTATCATTCTTCTGTAGAGGCACTCCTAAGTCAATAGAGGCCTCATTTGTTCAACCTCGCTTCCTCATTACTGTTGTATTTGTATTGCAAGTAATCCTTATATTTTGTGCCAATAATTTGCTTAAGATTCAACTTCCTTCATTACGGTGTATCTTTCTTTTTTGCTTCAAGAGGTAAGGGTCAAAGAAATTGACTCTTTGTACTTTGCATGAAAGTAGATGAACAATGTCTAATCAATTTCTTTTAGGTTTAGGTGCCATTTTTGTTGCCACAAAAGAGCGATTTCTCTCGAGGTGCATCAATCTAAGGGACCAATGAAGACTAGGACTATTTAAAATGGCGAAAGGCTCGTATGCATTTTTTCTCGCCTCCAATTTAATTCATAATTTAGTGCTAATAGCATGATGCAGTATAAGCTTATTGGTGATTTAACTTCTGCTTTGTCAAATTTTATGCTTCTTCCTACGTGCCATTGCACTTAAGTTGTCCAAAATTTGGAAAGTAGCAAGTGATTTAATGCAAAATTTTCTAGTGGATTTAGATCCCATATTCCCCATGATTTCCACGCTAAACATGTGGGTCCCAAAATTCAGGTCTTCAAATCATATTTTGCTTTCTCGGAAAGGTATGGCATCTATTCTATTCTTTATAGGAAAAATTCTTCCTAGAAAATGAAACTCTAACATCCACATTCATTCCAATGCTTTATTTTTGGGAGCGGCCTAAGCCTCTCCCCCCTTCCCCAGTTTTCCTTGGACAAATTAGAGTTGATATCACTGAAGAGTGATCGATAGACACATCAATTGGAATGCCTCGGAGATTGCTTCCATGAAGGGCTTTATCTCGAGATAGATTAAAAATTCATGAAATTGATTCCCCTCTCGATTGAATGGGTAGCAATTGTGATAACTCCATTCGGGGACCAGGCTAGGTGCTAGGCTTATATAGAGCTTATAAATTTGGGAATTTGACATATAGAATAACTCCAAGGCCCTGGAGACGATGTACTCCACTCTGTCCATGAGAAAATGAGGCAATGACACATGTCATGGACTTATTCGTTCTCCAAAGTAACTTCTTGCTATGGTTTCAATGTAGCGGCAAATGGTTGTGAGACATGTAAAATGAGAGATAGAGGAAGTTGACATATGGCGACAAGTTTGAATGAGGTGACAAATGGTGGCAATGTAAGAGTGTCGGAGGAACTTGTGGACATCCTATTTTTGGAATTCTATGACTGGTATGGTGATGTTGCAATGTAGGTAGGTGATGAGTGCGATGGCAATGAAGGGGCAAAAAAAGTGAGAGCTTTGACTGTAATAAAACTCTTGACCTTAAGGATATGCTTCCCCAGGGCGACTTTGCAAAATAATGATGAGGTAGCATATGCCACATGGTAAGGTACTTTTTGACTCTCTTCCTTTTTGTGCTTTTCTCGAATAGGAAGCCCCCTCTAGGGTGAGCATGGCACCTAACAATAGGCTGCCCAAAGCGGAAGTAGGTATTCTGGCACCCTTGCTTACATCGGATTCGGACAGGATTTGGCACCATGTCATCACGTAAGGGGAGGGCCCTGATGCCAAAAGATGGATCCTTAAAAACCTCTGAAAACAGCTTTCTCCAAAACTCTTCTATTGAAGGCCCTCACTGACGGACAGAGTAACTACCTCAGGCGCAAATTGCTTTGACAGCGGACTCAAAGCGTTGGTTGCCAAAGGGTATGCCACACGAGACCCTTGATCTACGGTCCTAACCTCGTTTGTATGGGGTGCATGGTGGTGGTGGTAAGAGCCCCCTTGTCAATATTTCCTTGGTTCGCTTAGGTTATGGGGCCTCTACATAGTTATGGAGCTAAGGCAAAGGGTATGCCTTGAGGCTTCTTGGTCAATGGTTCTAACTTTATGATTGCATAAAGAACATGGTGGTATACAAGGGAGAGCGATTTGATTATTTTTTAGCCTCTATGTATTTTTTCCATGGTGGACGTATTAATCCCACCATGTGTGCGCGATTCTTTGCTATTTTTTATATTATTTTTGTTACCCAACCTTCATGGTTGTGGCAGGTAGCCTAGGGGCATTTCCCAAGGCTCTATGGTTTATATGGGACCGGGCCTAAAGGAAGGAATAAGCACAACCTGGTCTGTCCATGCCCCCCTTGAAAAGGTAGCATTCCTTAACTTAGTATGCTAAACAGTATCGTCAATAACACTTGGTGGTGGGTACAAGTTCCCCTATGTAGGTGTCTATTGTTCTCTTTGCAAGTACGACTTGGCATGAGGATGGAAGGAAGAGCGGTTTGAGTTTATCTTTTTAGATCCAAATTTATGTGTTTGTTGTCCTTTGCAGATAAGACTCGCATCAGGATGGAGGGGAGAGCGGTTTGAGTCCTTTTTATAATCCCCTTTGCAAACGACTTGGCACGAGGATGGAGGGGAGGCAGTTTGAGTTTATCTTTTGAGAATTCACTTGGATACTTTGTATTTCTCCATGGTGGAGGTATGAGTTCCCCATGTCTGTGGTGCTTAGCTATGTTTTATTCCCCACATGGTATTCAATCTTCTTGGTTGTGGCGTATAGCCAAGGGGCATGACTCTAGGCTAATGCAACAAAAGAGAAAAGAGGAAAAGATGAAACTACAACTACAATATTCTATATCAAACAATTTTAGTAAAGTTTCTTAACGCCTTATTCATTATTCACACTTCATGTAAAAGCACACGGGAGCAATTTATCTAATGGAGTCCTTGATGTTCCTAAAAGGATGGTGCCTCACTTGAATGTTGGATACTTGGATTAAGTACCGTCTCTTCTTGTCATGTCAAATAAAGGCCAACTTGCAATCATATCACCCTACCCTTTGCAATATGAATAACTAACCTTTGCTTCTTCCTATTTTAGATAACTTGCTATATACCACTTCAAGAATGTCACCACTTTTGTATTTGCAAGAATAAAGTTACCTTATCCAAATACTTTACACCATCCTTTTGAAGTTTATATAGTGCACATTGCACCACATTGATAAGTTGTGTGAGGTATAGATTTTCCTTTTGGAAAACATCTTTTGAAGTTTATATAATGCACATTGCACCACATTGATAAGTTATTGTGAGGGTATAATTTTGGAAAACATCGTAATTCTTTGCTTCTTGCCACTTAAGAACTTCGTGAGCATGATCTAATATATTATTATTATTATTATTATTATTATTATTATTATTATTATTATTATTATTATTATTATTATTATTATTATTGGTATTATTTTGTATGATGTTGTAGGAAAAGCCACTCAACCCAAAGCTAAATTGCACCTAACTTTTTGAGTCCCAGTCTCTGGGATATAACCTCTCCCCTCTTGCGTAGGCGCGGCCTGAAGTTCTAACAGGTTGGCTAGGGATAGTTGTTAGCTGGAGTCTAATGAGCAGCCATTTTGCTTGGGTTTTTTGGTGGGGGTTAGGTGCTATGGCACCCTTTTCTATGTCAGGATTCAAATAGGATTTGGAATCCTATCGTCCGCAATATGAAGAGAACTTCGATGCCAAAAATGGATAAAGTAAAACCCTCAGGAGCCCGATTTCCATTAAACTCTTCTACCAAAAGGGTCTTAGGTGAGCGACCAACTTCCCCATCCAGTGCGAGTGGGTGCCAATGAACTTCGAGAATGTTGACATTACCACCCCTAAGGACCAAGTCTTATAGGCGAGAAAACTACCGCTTGGCCAGAAGCGCCAAAGGAGCTCATGTCCAACACACTTGTACATGATCCAATTGGCCTAGGTGGTGTCGCAAATTAATGCTTGGTGAGGCGTCTGCCTTTTTAGATCTTTAGAAAAAGCGATCGTAACTTGGCCCTAAGGTAATGTTTGATTTTGGGCGACATGGGCAAAAGTCCCGGTGTCGTGCAGGTCATCATCTGCCATTTTGCTATCCTTAACAAAAGAACATGCAAATAAGCTTTAAAAAGTGACTTTTCTTTGTAATTTGTAACTTTATAATGAGTTAGACTTCAAGATTCGATAAATTTTAATGTTTTTTCAAGGTGTTTGCTCTATTTACTTCTATATTTCTTTTCAAAATTTGACTTGCTTTCGTCTTATGAATAGCATGTAAAGGCTAGGGCTACTTGATATTTTTGGATAATTTTTATTTTACCCGCCAATTCACTAATGCGGTGATAATCTAATATGTTTGGTTTTCTCGGATGTGTGATATGATTCTTACTTGGTCAACACTTGATTCTTACTTGTATCTCTACAAGCTCCCACATACACATATGCAGTCGAATGTTTATATGTAAAGGAGTCATGTTAAACATGCATGTAGCTCCTCCATCTTGGCACGGCATTTTGTGCTTATATAACTTGCATTACTTTGAGGACCAAGTTTTATGGGTGATAGACCACCCCTTGGCCAAGAAGTTCCATGCACAGTACTATACATTGTAGCTATAGCCTATTGTTATAGCTCTTCTATGCTGTCATTTTGTGACTTAGTTTCATTAGTTTCATGGGCAGAAAACCACCCCTTGGCCAAGAACTTCTGTGCATGGTACCATACGTTGTAGCTACACCTTAATGCTATCCTTCAATGGAAGTATCCTATTGGAATTAAGGATTCAACAGTTGGATCTAAAACTTGAAGCCTTCGTCGTAGCCCCTTTTCATTGAAGATGAGTCTAAAAGACCATCTTGTGTCATGATCTATTATATATGTCATGAGAGTTATGTGTGGTACAACATGTTGCATGTCAAGGACGAGTATAGGGCATGTGAACATAGATGGATCCTTAGACAATCATAAAAAACCACAGCTCAAAAAACAGCACCTTAAAAAACCACATCTTAAAAAAAACACCACTTCAAAACCATGCCTTGGGAGCAACATATCCTTAAAACTATGCCTCCTTAGAAACCACACATTCTTTAAAAAAACTACAGCTCCTTAAGAAAACACAGCATCTCTTGAAAAACCACACCTTCACGCAACAGCGTGTAGTCTTTTTATAATCTTCAAAAGGATAACACATGTTTTATTTTTTCTGTTGTTTTCAATTTGTGGACCAAATTTTGGGGGTTCCCGATTTGAAAGTAGGGAAACATGCCACCTGAGCTAAACATGCCAAGGTGGCTCAAACATCTTATCTTGGCTCCAACATGCCAAGATGGCTCACACGTACCCGCAGCGGGTTCCAACATGCCACCTAGGTTCAAACATGTCAAGGCCCGGCTCAAACATGACATGTGGGCTGCCAAGGTGGCGTAACCATCCCTTAGGTTCAACATGCCACACAGGCTCAACGCATGCCAAGGTAAGCTCAAACCTATCCTGTCACTGACCTCAACATGCCACCTAGGCTCTAGCATGCCAAGGTGAGCAGAAGCTTATGCACCATCTAGGCTCAGCGTGCCACCCTAGGCTCAAACATGCCGTGGGCTATAACATGCCACCTGAAAGAACAGCTTATACAAGGTATCTCAAACATGAGCGTGGCCTCAGCATGCCACCCTGGAGGCTCAAACATGCCGGATGGCCAAAAGCAGCCACCTAGGTTCAACATGCCACCTAGGCTGTATGCCAAGGTGGCTCAAACACTCACCATCTAGAATCAACATGCCACCTAGACTCCAACATGCCACCTAGGCTCCAACATGCTACCTAGGCTCAAAAACATGCCAAGGTGGCTCAAACATGTCACCCAGGCTCCAAGATGCCACTAAGAGCTTTAACATGCCAAGGAGTGGCTCAAGCTTATATCAAGATAAGCTCAAGAAAAACCGCCATAGGCTCCAACATGCCACCCTAGGCTCAAGTATGCCATATGTGGAAAAACCAACTTGCGACCTAGGCTCAACATGCCACCTAACATGCCAAGGTGAAAACAGGACATACCACACAGGCTCCAAGCTTGCCACCTAGGCCACAAGCCAAGAAGCGGCTCCAGCCACCACCCTAGGCTCCCAAGTGCCACTTAGGCTCCAAGAGCATGCCAAGGTGGCTCAGGCAATGCCACACCCCGGAAGCCACAACATACCCTAGACTCCAGCATGCGACCTAGGCTCCAACATGCCACAAGGCTCGAGACATGCCAAGGTGGCTCAAGCATGCCCGTGGGCTCCAAGATGCCACTTAGGCTAAAAACATACCAGTGACTTCCAGGCTTATGCTACCTAGGCTCAGAGCATACCACATAGGCTCCAACATCTTGGAGTGTCTCAAAAAACATGCCATAGGGGCTCCAACATACCACCTGGAAACCAAACATGCCAGGTGGCTCAGCCGCCACCTAGGCTGCAACATGCCACCTAGTCCCTCCCAACATGCCAAGGTGGCTCAAGAGCGTACCACCTAGACTCCAATATATGCCACTGGGCTCCAGCTTGTGCCACCTAGGCTCAAGCATGCTAAGATTGGAGTCCAAACACACATGCCGCGTGGGCTTCCAACATACCACCTAGGCTTTGACATGCCAGAGTGGCTCAAAAATATGCCAAGATGACACCAAACACACCACCTAGGCTCCAACATGCCACCCTGAAACCAAGCATGCCATGTCGGCTCCAACTTTCCCACCCTAGGCTCCAACATGCCACCTAATATACCAAGTTGGCTCCAAACATGCCAAGTTGAAATTGCAATTATTTTTCTCATTTGCTCGGGCTGCCGACATTCTAAATAATAATTCTTTACGTTTATTTTTGGCATTTTCTTTCTTTTTTCTAATTTTTCTGCTTTTGTGGTGGCTTTAGGTAACAAGCTTCTGCCATGTATGTCTTGTTAACCGCAGGATGAAAGGTTTGAACATAAATGGGATGTGTAATTGTATAATCAAGGGACAATTTTTGGGTTGCGGGGGCAAACCCTGCGTTTATGTGGGTATGTGAATATTGGTATATGCCAGCATATGCCTAGCATATACTAGTATTTGCTTTCGGCTGACAGCGGCGTAAGCTGACCGGTCAGCGGCCATTCACTTTCCATGGCTATGGGGTCTGCTCAATTTGGCGTGATGAAGATAGTTACGCACTAGCATCCTTTGCTTTGGGCGGCTTACGTAGTTCCCAGGCCCCGACCTTGCGGTGGGCGCATTAAGTTCAAGCATTAGCATCTATAGAGCATCAGGCAAGTTTTGTTGATTGTTCTCACTTTCCGGTCACGAATTATGTCTTTGAAGAGTTTAAGGAGCTTCGATGTAGGAACTGACACTACTATTGGAAATTGCTGGAGGTTACCTAATTTGTAAATTTGCGCCATTGTTGTGTTGGTTGCTACTCCAATTTCATGGACCTGCGTGGTTATGCCTTTAGACAAGGCATTCATTGCTCATTAGACTGAACTATCGGTAATTTTTTATTTTAAAACGAGTTTGCTTGATGCAGTTTGCACCCCATTTCAAAGTTTTTGCAAACGAACATAATGCCGGTGAAAATTTTCATCCCGGTATTCAACATTTTTCCCAAATAAAGAGAACCATTTTTCATCAATTTAACATCGATTACCGGCTCAACACTTTATCCTGGGATATCTAATAGGGGAAGTGCCACATTATTCCTTGAAATTGTTTGCTTGGATATTGCGTTCTTCCACAGCAGAAATTTGTATCAAACCCAATGGAGAGCTATCACGCATGCTTCCGTACCCAATGGGCCCGGCACTAGAAATGCATTGCGAGGATTTTTGTTGTGGTAATCAGTACAAAATCTTTGTGATCTTTCGCGACAAATTTGTTGGCTTTTATTGAGCTATTTTTATTTGGCACATTTAACAATTAGCCTACTCTTGCATACAATTATTTTCCAATGTTGTGTTGCATTGAAATAATTATTTCTTGATGCGGGAGAAGAACAAGATACCAGATTTGAGGAGCTAAAAGCAAAAATATGGAACCTTTTTGCATTTTCATGTACGGAGGAGAAGGAGCACACGCGGTATCATGCCTTGTAGTGGCGTGAAGAAACAAAGCGTTTTATTATTTGCTTTTGATTGTTTAAAAGTTCTATATAAGGCTTTTTTTGTATATTAGAGTTCTTGCATGGTCGGTGATATTGTTTTCATCATTATTGTTCTCACTGCGAGGAAACTGAACTTGAGTAGTCTGGTGATGGTGCTATATTTGGTGATGGGTATATACTTTTCCGATTGATCTTCTTGTTGCATTAAGTTTCTCCCAAGGCCTCTTGCGAGGATGGTCACAATCTGTTTGGGAAGACGGTATATTCTTGTATGTGAAATAGCAAAAGTGGAGTTGTCTATTCAAAGGCGGGAGGAGACATGAACCATGCACGGGACAAGAAAGGATCAGTTTATATAATGAGTGCAAAATAGTGACCTCATTAGAATCGGTATGTATTTTTGTATTACGAGAAGCATATTTGCATGCCCAAACCATGGGTTCAGTCCATCACAAAGAGAGAAGAAAGGAAAAACAATCAATAGCCAAATATAAGTCTTTGCTTGCTTTTGAGATAGGAAATACTTGCAAAATTATTATGGCACGATTACGTATTGTCTCTTGCTTACTGTTGATTAGCTTGGTTAAATCGGATGTGACCAAGCATAAAAAGCTTTCGAATCATCCAACCCAGTTTTAATTACGATTTATAACATGTTTGCACTTATGAATGGTGTGTGCATAATAAAGTTGATTAAATGACATAGTACGAACAAACATATGATAATAAGCATTGCAAACTTAGCTTGTCAATAAGTCCATTAAGAGATTATCCTAAAACAGATGAAGCATAAAATATGTTGGCAATGTAATGACCAACAGTTTTGTTGAATACTTCGAGAATCCATGGTTAAAAGGCTTTTTTTGTTTTCTTCTCAAAAGAATTGAATTGAGCGTGTCTGTTTTTGAATTGAGAATCCTATGTAATTTGAGGCGTTTGTGCTTTCTTGGGCTTCTAAAAGCCCAAATTGGAGTCTGATTACATCCTTGAACCTAAAATAATTCTATTAGAATTCTATGTAAATTATGAATTGGGCATGGAAATAGCATTCCAGCGATATGTTTGAGTCCGAGTTTTTGGGTTGCCCCTAAAGGGAAAACCCACCTCATCCTATATAGGTTTTATAGCATATTTAGAAGTACCAGCCATTATATGCACCGAAACATGACTTTGAAGTGTTAATGATTTAAGCCATTTCACTCTCGAGGTCCGCAGGAGAACCTTGGCCCTCAGATGCACTTAACACCTGCTGTTATTGTTGTTCATATCTTAAGTGAAGATTGCTTGCTAAAATCCAACAGAAATCAAGGTGGTCAATTTTAGCCATCAAGGGTTTTTCCTCCAAGGAGGTTTATTATACATTGTATTATGTGACAGACAAACCATCAAAGCAATAATAAAGGCAATCTTGAGTCACCATTATTGATGAGAGAGCCACTATTACTTTATATGCGATATATGAGATAGGCGATGCGATATTTTTCATGTTGTCGATCTTCTTGTTTTGGTCTACTTGGGGATTTTTGGCATGAGGCCATAAAAATTACGCTAAGCGTGGTCCATCACACTAATATTATGGATTGGACTTCCTTGATGAGGTACTTGTCGAACATATGGCAACTCAAATCTTGAACCCGAGAAATGCCCTGATGAAATTAGTAAATTAGATAATGTTCCTGGCCCTTTTTGTAATATTTCTTACAAGAGGGTAAAAATAATCTGCCGGAGCTATTATCCTGACATTTCTTCTATAGCTGTGATAAAATCATCCTAAGCTTTATAGAAAATACCATCACATCAACATGTTGGTTAAGGATGTGTATGTATGAATAAGTTTTTTGTCTTGATTTAACCGGCATTGCTAAGGCACTATGTACTCTGCTTCAATTTTTGTACCTATACTTGATTCATTTAGCTTTATCATTTAGCTGCATGCATGCTAGGAATATGGGCATGTCAATGCCCACTTTACTATGATCTTCATAGCAAATATTTTCAAAATCTTGTAGTGTTTTGATCTTTAGACATTTAGGCGGGTAATATAATTTTTAAACTTAAAACTATAATTAACTACATCATATTTGTTACCATCATTAGTTAGTTGACTTCGCTTAGTCGTGCTTACATAAAAGCTTACTCGGCCTCTTTTATCTATAATACTTTCTATCGCATTAGTGTTTTCACTTTTCTTTTCTTCTATATTCCCCCCCATGTTCCCCTCGTTTCCCTTTCATCCCTTCCCACGTATCTTTAACTTCCGCCAACCTTTTGCCCCAAGCACGCCCTCTTTTGCTAGTTGCTCACTTTCAAGGTCTTAGTTAACCAGTCTAGTTAGCGAGGATATAACTCCTCAAACGATATTTTTTATTTTTATTTTTTTTTGAATTAGAGGCTCGGTGAAAATGGTGAGAATAAGGGTTTTAAAGCGATTTCGGTTACCTTTGTAGAAGCACAAAGTAGATAGGGACCTAAAGTAGTAGATATGCTTTTCAATTGTAATTTATAAGCAATCTGTTCATCAACTAAACTCTATCACAATAGGTCCTACCATGAGTGTAGTTAGGTGAACCCTAATTTACCATTATTTAAGGTATGGATAGTAATTTTGCAAATGCAACTAAAAAGCAAAAGTGCAGTAACTATGGGTTCATGAAAGAATAAATTGAGGATCATATTAAAATAACACAAAGACATATAATATTGTTGAATATTATTGTTGCATATAAATATGAAACGAAGTGCTTTCGTGAAGGTGATCGGGGGCCGGTTCCTCTACACTCTGCGCACATTCTTCTATGCATTAATATACCTGTGAACTGGCGGGCTTAGCTTGCGGCACAAACAACCCGTGCAGGAGGGATGAATTCGAGGAAGAACCCGAGGGGTTGGGTATTGCAAGCACATTGCGGTCGGAGGGCAAAGGTGTTCGTGGAGCTTTGAGGCGGTAGAGTTTGTAGCAGCATTTTGTGGAACCACCCCTTTATTTCAGATTCACCTTTGAGGTTGGTGGGCTTGAGGACTTGGAGAAGCCAAAGTTGATAAGTTTGACAAGTAATCCACGCTCATCAATAAAGCGGTTAAGAAAACATGGTGGGATCATCCAATAAGAGGTTAGAAAAACAACTGCAAACAAGGGGCCGAAGTCATAGAATGTTAACGGAAGCAAACCACCTTGCCAATAGCGACCAGGTGCTCATCATCGTCAAGGTCTTACGCCTTTATGGTATGTAGCGAGGAAGGGGGCCATCGCGACGATGCAAAAGAACGTAGGAGGAGGGAAGTAAAACAAGCTTAAATGCTTTGCCATCTCTCAATTGCAAAGGCTATAGAGAAGAAAGGAATGAGATGAAAATGGGTGTGTGGGATGTGGGTATTTATATAGCGGTCGAGAGGATCTACGTATTAGATTACTTAGAAAATAGTTATACCACGGAATAATTTGGCTTGATTTGGGTAAAACGCGTCCTCCTTGGCATGCCCACAAGTAGGCATAAGTTAGCGAGGATTTACTTTGCCTCTTGTACGTCTTTTCCCTCCCACAAATATTCTAGTGGAATGTTAGCCCTATTAGCCATCGTTTTACCAAAGCTTCGTCACTTTCCTTGAAATAGACTTTTGGTGCATTCAACAAATTTTTGCCTCCATAGTAGAGTCAATTTTGGCTTAATTCTTCTGCTAACTAGGCAAATGGTCCGGATCATACTAAGCCCGGAGCTTGCCATATCGGCTGACTTACTAGAAATTTTCATGAGAGCCAAGTTTCGATTCCCAGAATATGCATTCAACCATGGTTAAATACAAATCACGATGCCTGAAATTGTAATGCATTTGTAACGCAGAGGCTAGTCAGGTGTGATGGGGGTAATTCATGATTAGTGCGAAGCATTGGATTGTCATCTGTCATCCGGGTCTTTGCTTTTACATTTTTCCATTGATGAGGCTCACCTTTCCACTAATTAGCCTTGCTCTTATTATGTTCACGAATTCTATCTGGGACTATTTGATATACGGATATTTAAACTATACCCACCATATTAATTACCAAAGGTTCAATTCATTGACTTTCGCACGTGAATGCTTAAATCCCTGAAAGTACAAAGTCAATAGTTTGATATATCTCTCAGTTACCAAGGCATTTGATATGTCGATTATACAACTTACACTTTCGGTCGGATCACAAACAACATATTCAGGAGCTTACAAGGGGCATTTGGTTGACATTAACCAAACAGGAGCGAAACCAAACAGGTCCAAAATAAGCGCTTGTGCATAAAAGTTATTTCAAGGCTAGCAATCTATTTGTTATGCTTATTGTTGAGATGGGAAGGTTTTTCTTACTTATATGTTTTTGTAGATTATATGGTAATAGCTGAATGGTAGAGGATATTATGTAATCTATTGCATGGAAGGTTGCTGTAAGATCAAATAGATATGATGTTATCAGCAGTAGAATAGATGCTAATCTGTTATATGCTGATATGATAGGAGAATAACAGGTCTATGACACTAATATTAGTGCTTTTTATGTCTGGATTCTGGTTATTTCCTGAACTCTTTGATAAACAACATGTTCTTGTTGATGTTATTTGATTTCTACTAAGTACTTTATTTGGGAGCCACATCTTATGCACAATAATGGATGTTGAATAAAGGATGTTGCTGCAATAAAAGTGGTGTGCCCCAAAAGCAATGTGATTCAATACCATAACCACTTCTTTTAGGTATTGGTGCAATAAAAGTGGTGTGCTTCACACCAATGTGATCCAAAATTCCCATAACCTCTTCCTTTAGGTAGCTCCTTTACCTTCTACTACTAGTTTTATTTTTCCGATTCGAATCATTTGGATGGTTATCTAGGCAGGATGTCAAGGGGAGTTAGATTGCATGCCCTATATTCAAAGACCCATATCACTCTATTCTAAATTATTTGGATGGTTTTTACTAGCATCACATATTGTATCAATATATTGTGCTGATGAGGGGATATCTAATCCTAGGGATGCACATTCATGTGTTTGAGGATTGCACGACCACATCACCATGTGCCATTTGATCCTCTTATATCTTGATAATATGAGATGCCAAAGAGAGGACAACATTAAAGGACGTTGCCTAAAATAATAGGACTCCCTTTTGGAGGAGAATATTTTCAAAAATGTCAAAACATAACTTTATATCTCGTGTCATCTGCATCACAAACATCCTCTTCTTGGTATTTCTTATTATGATGCATTGTATATATGGTCCACAGTGTAGCAATGTATCGTATAGTGATTGTATATGTGGTATAACAATACACTCGGTGTGAATTCAAAGTCATTGAATGGTTTGCAAAATGATACTACTAGGTGCATAGATATACCTTAGTAGTGCACTAGTATACCAATAAATATGCAAGGGAGTGCAAAGTAAGTCCTTGCAAAGTGGTATCTTTGTTGGGCTCGCAGAAACTAAGGGACAAGACTAGAAAAGCTGTTAACTTCGACCTGCTGGCCTACAGCTGGCCCTCATTAATTCTAGTAAACAAACAAGCAAAAACAAACTACCACTTACAAGGTACCCTTGAAATAGACAAACTAGACCAGAACCTCCACTTTTTCTCCCAGATCTCTCCATCAGTCTACCTTCAATTCTTTAATCAGCAGTAGTCTCTATCAGCAGTAACTTCTAGTGCTTGAATAGCTATGTCAAGTTAAATATTCTGTTTCCATTTGCTTAAGTACCTGCGCATGTGTAGCCAGAAGGTTTATGCATTAAAATAAGGTAAGATTTCACCTCAGGAATCTATAAATCGTCCCATTATTTTTGCTTGCCTTTCTGTGCAGAGTCGAGCATGATGACATTATTTTACTTTCAGTTCTTTTTTAACATTCTGTTTCATATATGATTTCTGATCTGCGCAAGAATTGGTATTGCTTTTGTTGACATCTTGACAAAGGGTTTTTCTTCCTTTTCTAGTTCTTTTTTCTGCGAGGATACCATTGAAAAGACATCATAGCATGGGAGAAAAGAGGGCTCCAAACGTTACCCAAATCGATGAAAGATTCTACATTAGAGTAAATATTAGAATGACTCTGAGAATCCAAGACTCCCAAATAATGAAACTTTATTTCCTTAAAAGTGGCGTCATAGGTACAAAGCGGTATTCCATGTTATGGTAGAACCATGTCATGGGACTCATCAATTCCATTCTATGTTTTGTCGGTCAAAAAGTGCAGGCGGTAATAAACCTGCCACCGCTGCTTGAGCCAATGGGCCAAAAAACCACTTTCCTCTTCTCCACGGGGGTGAATTTTACGAGTATAAGCCATGCCACAGTAGCGTGCTGGGGAAAATTACAAAAGCGGCTCAAATTCTATGTTTTACATACCTCTTTGCCGATGCGTAGAAAATGATATGAGTAGAAGGAAATAGGTTACAACATACCATTTTAGGAGAGATTGACATCAGGGTGCTTAATATGAAGCTACTTGCAAAAGCAGGATCCGCCAGCATAGAAGATTAAACACAAGAAGGAAAATGGGCGGAATGAGAAAAAAAATCACTTACTTGGATAAGTGTGTGGCCCGGTCACGTTGCAATTAGAAAACAAATAACTAAAGCAACTTATTGATATATGATTACCATGCAAATAGCAGAGCTGAGAGAAAAAGAGAGCACATCACAGGATCCAATGGGTGAGTACGTGCTTAGCTCCATTAAAATCCACGGGGGAGCCCTCACTTCATGTTCTTTTGGTAGTAGTTGTTATTTGGAATGCACAAGAAGCACTTAGAAGCCAATACTATCAGGAAAATAGCAACTCTTTCCATTTGGAATAAGCCTCTATATTTACTAAATAATAGTAATATAATTTGAGACATGATTTGTATTTAACCATAGTTTAGATATATTAGGGAGGGATCTGGAAACTTAGCTCTGCTAAGTTAATTTCTAGGCAAGCTCTTTTGCATATAGCCGTCGGTTTAGCATGATCTGGACCATTTGGTTTTAGTTAAGCGGAAGAATTGACCAAATAACTTAATGGAAGCCAAAATTTATTTGAATGTCACAGACCCGAAAGACTAGCTACAGGAAAGAAGTATACTTGATAGGCTACTTGGGGCTATATTCCACTAGAATATTTGTAGGGGAGGAAAAAGCGTGCAGAGCGCTCTGCCTAACTTATACGTAAGGCATACCAAGAAGACGATAGCAGCCCCAAATCAAACAAATTATTAGGTGGGTATAACTTCGTGCATTACGGATCCGCGCAGGTTTGCTCTTCCACATCCCACACCATTTTCATCTCATTTCCTTTGCTTCTTCACTGCTTCACCGGTTGAGAGATGGCGGCCACGAAGCTTGTTTACTTCACTCCTTCTTGCGGCCCTTTTGCATGGATTCTTTGCATCGGCACCTTCTACTGCATCACGACAAAGCGAGACCTTGGCGATGATGAGGGCGCAGTGCGTCGTTGGCAAAGGTGGTTTGCTTCAGGATTAACATCCCTTGACTTAGTCTATTCCCCTTGTTGTTTTAAGTTGCTTTTCTAACCATGTTTTCTTAAGCCCATTTTTATTGATGGCGGGGATTCATCAAACTTCTTGGACCCTTTGTAGCTTCTCAAATTCTGGCTCTCCACCGACCTCAAAGGTGAATTCAAATAAAGGGTCCAAACTCTACGCCTCAAGTCAGCGAGTTTACCTTGGCCCATATTTTGCAATGTGCTTGCGTATACCACCCAGCCACGGTTTCGACCATCCCTCTGGGGTGTCCAATAATGAAAATACAATTTACTTAGGTTACTTTCGGATTTTGTGTATAATTAATGCATAGAAGTCTGAGAGAGTGTAGAGAAGCATCACGATCACCCACGAGCACTTGCTTCATATTTATATGCAACAATAATATTCAATAATATATTATGTCTTTGTGTTATTAATATATGATCTCAGATTTATTCTTTCATGAACTCCATAGTTATTGCACTTTTTTGCTTTTTAGTTGGATTTGCGAAAATTATTATCCATACCTACATCCCCGAAATTACTACACTATGAATTTGGGACCTATTCTTGATAGAGTTTAGTTGATGAATAGATTGTATATTTCACAATTGAAAGCATATCTACCACTTTAGGTGCCTATCTACTTTTATTTGAAACATGGTGTGCCGAGGTCGTCACAAAACCTTATTCTACTATTCATTAGATGGCATAAAAACAAAATATCCCGAAAAAGCGGTACCGCGCTAACTGAAACAAGGTAACAAGACATGAAGATAACGCGATATGTGTAGTGAAGAGCGTGAGGCTATGAAATATAGAAGAAGAAAAGTGAAACACGGCAACCAACATAAACTAGCGATCGCTTTATCAACGCAGAACTAGCAATAACCAATGATGATAATATGATATATGGTGAAAGGAACTGAGGATTTGGAGAAAATATTACACAATATTGAAAACGCTACAGACACTGAAAATTTATGAAGTAAATGACCAACAAAAATGAATTGACATGCCCATATTCAGCATGGCCAAATGGCTAAATGAAAGATCGAGAACGCGCAGAGGCAAAACCGGAAGGCATGAACGCGCTTTAACAGTTTAAATGAACAAAACTTTTATTACGCATCGCAGCAACATGTTGATAGCGATATTGGCCTATAGCGTTTGAAGCTGATTTATGCGACGGTGCTAGAAAAAATGCTGTGACATAACTGCTTTCCACGTATTTTGCCGCTTGTAAAGCTATTACAAAAAAATGCGCCAAATAGAACATTATCTAATTTAATAATTTCATTGTGGCATTCTCTCAGATTTGAGAGTTGCTATATGTTCGACCAGAAATCACTCATCAGGAGATCCAATCCATAAATACTTGTCTTGGTCCTGCAGGTTTTTTGGCATGAGGCCGGGGTTTGAGCTGTGGTCATCACCCTTTTATCAACGCATGAGAAATAATAGATCATCTGGAATGATACCATTATCTCTATCGACATAAAGTAATAGTGGCTTTATAAGTCAATAATGGTAACCTGGGTAGCATTGCCTTTATTATTTAGCTTTACGATGAACATGTGTCACATAAAGTAAGCCACAATGTATAATAAAACCTCCTTGAGAAAAAATCCTTACGATGAAATTGACCACCTTACTGTTGGATTTAGCAAGCAATCTTCATCAACATATGAATTAACAATAAAAATTGTCCCTTGATTATAATAATTACACACATCCCATTTATGTTTCAAACCTTTCATCCGTGTTTAAACCGAACTATATATAAGCGGAAAGCTTATAGCTAAGCCACCACAAAGAAAATTAAATTTACCTAAAATAAGCGAGAATCTACTTATTTAAGAATAAAATGTTTTTCGGCGTGTTAGCCCGGCTAATGCTACGGCCATGTAACACTTTTTAAATTTTATCTTCATGTTTCATTTTTTGTGTCATCGTATTTCTTTTAAATTTGAGGAGGCACTTTCGGGTTTAAGAGTGGTGGGTGGTGGGGCTGATTAGAGTCTCTTATTATGATTAATAGGCTGAGATAGCTTGGCGGGGATTTCTCTCCAACTTCATCTCTGTCTTTTGGAACTAAGCGTGCCATAGCGTAGCAGCTCGGAGCGCCGTCAGATTAGAACCAAATGTGGTTACCCGATTGTTGAGGGGATCGCCATTTTTGTAAATAGATTGCGGTTCGGGTTAATTTTAGGCGATGGCACATAGCCAGTTCTTTTTGCTTATCTATCCGACACCGCGTTTTACGGTAAGTAATAGCAAGATCCGTCTTTGCTATTCCATTCTACTCCATTCGAATTATTCACCGGTTTCTATTTGAATTAGCATGTTTTATATGTTTCTTTGATCGCGAGGTTTGTCTGGACCCGAGGATTCAAATATTAGGTTCGCTATTCAGCAAAGCTTCGACTTTTATCCCTCCTTGAGGTTTTAGACTCTAACTCATGCTGCTATTTCAAATTTTTAACTTTGAATAGAAACACATCGCATAAGCTTTGATCATCTGTTTTGCGTGAAAAATAAAAAACCGGATAGCGGTGGAGGTTTGACATGCAATTTTCATTTCTTCGAGTTAAAACATACCCGCCCGTCACTTTTTCTTGAACCGCGAAACAAAGGATCTGAGGAATAGCGGAACTCATTTGCGGTGCACTTTTTTACTTCTCGACTTCAACTTCTTCAAATCGGTTTGGCGGGGACACATCTTGAATACATGCAAATCTAAATGCGCATATACCCCAAGTTTAATGTTAGGAGTTTATGCGGGTTTACATAAATGGTTGCATAAGCGAGGAGGTGAGCATAGCGTACTTTGTATGCGGTCACCGAAGGATGTGGCTGATCAAATAGAAACCTTCTTGCTATTGAATGCTATTAATATGTGCTTTATTGAAAATGCATTTGCCCAAGTTGCTCGCGTTTGTGTATAATGCATAGAAGAATCTTGAGGTGTAAGAAGCTGTCACGATCACCATGAGCACTTGCTTCATATTTATAGCCAGCAATAATATTCAATAATATTATATGTCTTTATGTTATTTAATACTAGAAAAAGTGGCCAGCGTTGCTGGGCTTTCGTGAAAACAAATATAAATATTATCTTCTTCTTCTAATAGCATGGTTTAATTTCTTTTTAACCTTACAAACATATGAACATTGGTATTTACTTGGGCATGCAGTGCACTTAGAGCACAAAAGGGCATGCGGTATGTCATTGTGCATTAAGCACACGAAGTATAGATGTGACATATTTTAGATTAAGCACCGCGGAGAGGTTGCAAAGGAGCGCACCTACCGATCATGACTAACCCGCGACATGTTAAAAAGCAAAAGTGCTCAAAGGTTAGCGTCGGTGATAGTTTTTGAGCAATATAATGTATCTTGCATTTACTTTGGTGAAATGAATGCGGCGGCAGCGGTCTCCGCAGTCACTAAGACTGTGAAAATACGAAATAATGCTGTGAACATGGCGCGATCCTTTCGACCATTTAGGATGCTAAAAAGCGGGACAAGTAATGCTAGAGCGATAGCGGTGAATTAGGTAAGCGCGGAAAATACCTTCTTTTAGGAGTGTTGTCCCGAGAGATATGGCGGTCGGCGCTCGAAATTTTTGCCTGGCTAGTGAATAGGTTCGTGATATGCACGAGTTACGGAATTTTTCTTGAATTTATAGAATGGGGGGTCATTAATAGCCCCATCATAATAGCGGCCATAAATTGCTTTTCGGTACTTAATAAATTCAGCGGGTGGAGTAAATTGGTGGCCGGGAAATAAGTCACAGCTGGGATCAAAATATTGTTGTTAAAAGTAGGAATCCTCACTTTTGACTACTCTATACGGACGTCGGCTTTTAAGTTCAAAATTACGTACCATGGGGCGGGAAGGAAGAAACAGACTAGTCACGGCTGTCAGTTTAAATGAGATAGTGACACTGCACTTAATATATGGCATCGGACGTTTTCGCGAGGACAACTTAATACTCACGGCCTTGCTTGAGTTTAATTAGGAAAATAACTGATCCTGTCACGGCCGCGGAAAGACCCGCCCGAAACTACCTAAGGAATTTTGAAATTCAAAACAATTGACCTAGCATATCACGACCACATTAGCGATTCATTTAAATTGGACTTCGGGGCTCTTGGCGGTGAATATTTCTTGAAGCGATTGTTTAAAATTGCGAGGAAGGCGATCTAGAATATTTATAAACATTTTTTCTAGTGTTTAGAGCCCCTACTGCGTTCTATGAAGGAAATTAATAGCGAACCCAAGTCATACTATTAAAACATTGTATCATCTATATAACTTTTTTATATCATTTTTAGCGTCTTTATATCTAATGAGCGAGGTTAGAGAAGGCGAGAAGTAGTTAGGCGTTTCTATACTATTTACTTGATGAGGTTATGCAGAAATAAATTTTAGAACACTTAAATATCAACTTTGTGAGAACAGTCGTCGTCAATTGTTTTCCAAAAAGCAAATCTCTGAGATATTTCTTCCATGTCTTTCTTCACACATAAGTAACTTAGTGACTAATTTAATGGGTGCTTGAAGGATCACCGCTCATCCTCAATTAGATAGCGACGATCTTTGTCGACTTTAAACAAGAAGTATATCTCAGCATTCCACAGCAAATGTGTTTTAGCATTGGAGCAAGCGTGTCTCGACAATGGAATGTACTTGTATTGTACAAGCAGAAGGATCGGCGGCTAGGTCAGCCGAAGCGCGATCTTGATCAGCTCTGGCTTTTCTTGCCATTCAACTTTTTCCCTCATAAAATCATTTAGTGCTTCATTATCATGCATACGCGTTTCAGCCAGCGGTATTCAGCGGTGTCAAAGTTAGAGGGCAAAGTATAAGCTTCAACAAACATCACAACTTGCCCTTGCGGGAGCGCAGGTAGTAGTGTCTATGGATAAGATTGTGCATGGCAGCATACCCTTGCCATATCCAGTAGAGATTTCAATGCTACGATTGTCTCAAGAGTTTCATTCATTCTATAGCTTTGTTAATTGTATAAGCGTCGACCCGGTGACATATACGACACTTACTTATTTATGATTAAAAAAATTAAGCTGGCGGTAGTCAAAACGAGGAAAGTCCATTCAAGCAAACTACGATGCGATAGAGGGCATTTCAAGAGATGGCTGGTGGAGAGGGCGCATCTTTGATGCATGGCTGTACATACATGCCATAGCACACCGCGAGGGGTGATATCATCTTACTTCAGCGATGCATACATTGGCGGAGTTTGTGACATAAGGTTAGGGAAGACTTCACAGCTGCCACCCGTGATGAAGATTGCCCTATGCGGCCAGATCTATGAGATAATCAAGCTTGTCTTTGAAATCACATGGCCTGCGATTTGGTGGTCCAATGCCTTGGTGTTGGTAAGACAATATATGCGCTAGTATGCGACTCATAAAGGCTATGAAAGAATAGAACATGAGGCAGAACCTAATACAATGCAATGGCGGAAGTTCCTAAGGCTTTCGAGAAGGAGGTCTTATAGAATGGTGAATCCCGGTACTTGAGCGCACGCTACCCCATGTAAAGGGTTGATAAGAAGATCAACGTAGAAGGAACCATTTATTTCAAAATTATTGCATTTTGAATGAAAACATGATTATAGAAACATTACCATAATGGATTTCTACTATTGTGGTGGTGAAAATTTGTGAAATTATCATATTTGGAGGTTATTTGTTATTTGACCATGGGAACTTACTTGAAAGATATTGATTGTAATATGGAAGAAGGATTGTTATTAAAATAAAACCAAGGGTGGGAGATTTATTAGAATGGGAGCTAAAAAACAAAGCTATTCCAGGAATGGAAAAGGATAGAAGGCGGCAAAGCAAGTTACGGTTCTTGCCCGAGGCGGGCGGAGGAGGCCGGATATAGAAGAGCAGCCAGCAGTTTGAAAGGAAGGAATGGATCAGGCTTGAATGGGAAAATTTCCGATTAAAGGAAGCGGAACAGATTTTGGGAAGGGGCCTCGTGATTAGATCAGAGAAGAGGCGGAGTTTAAGAGCATTTAGGCTGATCCGACCGGTCGCGAGAACCATGGAAGTGCGCCCGGTGAGATCTGACTAATTTTGTAGGTACGTTGATTTGTGGCTAATGCGAGATAAGAGATCTATCCATTATTACGGTATGCAAATCCCGAACAGATATGATCTTTGCTCATTACTAGTGTTTATGTTCATATCTTATTCACGAGATATTAAATCTTGAGGCATTTTCTATATTCAGGTCTAATCGATGAGCAGTCCTTATATTATGTATTCTTGGTTATTCACACCATATCTAAGTATTAAACCATTCTTCTTTGCAAGGTACATCAAGAATTTATTTATTGAAATAACTGCTTTGGCTGAATATTTGGTTTTATTCATATTGTGAATATCACTGAGATAACTTCTGTTTGTTCTCGAATTATTAGATTTATGAATAGCATACTCACGAATATAATTATTAGTGGCATTCCAAGTACCATATTAGAATTGTTGTCCTTTGGTTTTGAAAATATTTATTTGCCTTGCCTAAGAGGTTAAGAGAAAAATTGATGTTGATACATTTGTGAATACTCATATGTGTATTGATTGACATAGTGTATATCTTGTACTTGGTTTGGAAGCGGTTCAATCCATGCCTAAATAGCCAGTAACTTTGCTACTCGAAGACATAATGAAAAGTGGAATTGAAGCTGGTATGAATATCTTAAGAGGTTCACAGGTATTACCAATTTAGATATTTTATATTGCCTTAACACCAGGTAGGACTTCAATATGCACGTCATGCACCGCGAAAACCCTTTACATGTTTGGTGGCCGCTGGGGTGGAGCTTATAAGCGGGATTAACCCGATGCATAAATCTTACTTCAAGCATGAGGAAGAAGAAAATCTTATTTCTAGAAGCGATTGCTATTTCCTATCTCTGCAAATCTTAATAAAATGGCAAAATTGG